>CM053611.1:2476115-2505981 GCA_028646535.1 Procyon lotor
CCCAGTTCAGAGGGCCCATGAGAAAGTCCACTTAAGTCCCGGCTCCAAGTTGACGCAAAATTCAGAAACATGCCACATAAGGATGATAAAAAGGACAAACGTGCTTCACAAACATTGTTTCATTTAACCTGAATAAAGGCCCCCACGTGCTCACTGAGGGCTTTGGGATGGAGTTTACTTCTGCTACAAAACAGCTGAATCAAGGACGCTGAGAGGAGCTCAAGGTCATGATGAGGTGGTTGCCTTTTGTGAGCAAACCCACAACAGTTATTGGAAGGGACAAGGACAGAACAGAGTCCCCAGGAAAAGAAGCAGAGCCTGATAAACTGACAAAGTCGTGAACAAAGAAAACAACCAGAAGGACCGTCAAGAGCACCGGGGCGGCCGGGGGTGGTAACTCCGTGGGGAACGCGCTCGGAGACCGGGCCTTGGAAGGGAGGGACTCGGCGACGGGGGATCTGCGTGTCGCCGCACCCCCTCGTAGTACACAATAGAAGAAGCATCTCTCAGAACAAAGTAAGGAAAAGCCCTTATGGATAGGAAGGAAACCCTCAAGTACTGTGACCAAATAAAGGAAGAAAGAAGCAACCTGGAGATGGCAGCCGGTTCTATAACCGGCTTCCGAAATTTGACATTAAGACATTTTAAAAATCTAAGGAATGTGAACGAACCTAAAAATGCAACAAAAGGATTTTTTGTGTGGTTTCTGGTTGGGAGGAGGAAACAGAGCACAGGGCACAGTGACTTTCCTTCCCCACCACATGCAGAGAAAAACTCCACCGCCCGAGGCTACGTGCTCTTAGGACCCGGTAAGGTGCCTGGTGGGTGTCACTTCCCAGGAAATGTTGGTGTTTGCATAGCTCAAACTGGTCAAGGCAAAGTAATACGGAGCTCAAAGGAGGGGCGAGTCTATTGTTAAAAGATGAGCAGCTCCCTGTGTAGAGCCGGGTGTGGTTTTTGGAGATGCTGGAAGTTTCCCATGTGCCGGGGTCATGTGCTGACGTTTGCCCATTTCTCTATTTCTCTATGATATTTTTACAACAGTGCCCGCTTTTCAATCTACCAACCCCCTCTCACCACACACACACACACACAGAGGCACTGCAGAATCCACACCCACATTCACACACAAATCCCACGAGGTGAGTTTCACATTCACAGGGACAGACTGTGACACCGGCTCTAGGACCTAAGTGACTTGGCCAGGGACTGCCAGCAGTCGGTGAGGGGCTAGGTGTCAGACCAGGCGGGAACGGCTGGCCCCACCTCATCCCGTCAGCTCCAGAAGCCCACAAGCCCTCCAGGATCAGTGAACGCCCACGATGCCACCTTCATTGCCGGTTTTCACACCAGCCCTGGCTTTGCGGAGCACCCCACCCTGACTGGCGGCATTTTTACCGCCGATGCAGCATTTTAAGATACACATCTATTCGAAAGTCTTCTTTTCTTCTGGGAGTCCTGAACTTGGACTTGTTCCTTCTCTTGGTGGACGTGAGGCCATCAGTGCACAGGAAAGCGTTGCGCCCATTGACTGAGGCTCAGCTCCGAAGCTGGGTGGGGAGGGCTGGGTGACGTCCTATGGGGGCAGGCGGGGGGGGACATGGGGCTGGTGGCTCTGGGCGCACCACAATAGCATGAGCTTAAAAAACCGAGCCCCCGCTCCAGGGCTGCAGTCCACCTTGCCTTCGGGGAGCCCTTGGGAGCACAGATCTCGTAGGTCTCCAGACATGTCTGCTAAGCCGGAGCCTCAGCGAGAGGACATGTGGGGCAGACAGAACAAGGAACTGTCTCCAAGATGACAAACACAGAGCCTGGCCGAGGGGCCCCGGGGCCTGATCCTCATGTCCTCGCCCACCCAAGGCTCCCCAGCTGACGTTTCCACCGTCCTCAATCCCAGCTGGAATGACCAGACCTTCTCATTAACAGCCGTACCATCCCGCCCCTGAGCATTCCTTACTTGGACAGGAGTCCTGTCTCTCATTCAGTGCACTGTGTGTTCATCAGTATTTCCACGGCCTCTCGCGGCTGGTCTGTGACCTTGGCCTCCTCACGTGGGTCATCATGCAGTCTACATGGGTGTGTGGTACCCAGGGACGATCCCCTCCAACCAGAGATTTAAAACCTTAAGGCCGGGGCTCCTCGGTGGCTCAGGCTGTTAAGCATCTACGTTTGGCTCAGGTCATGACCCCAGGGTCCTGGATCAAGTCCCACAGGCTCAGGGAAAAGTCTGCTTCTTCCTCTGCCCCTCCTCCTGCTCATGCTCTCCGGCTCTCTCTCTCTCTCAAAAAATAAACAAATCTTAAAAAAAAATAAAATAAAATAAAACCTAAAGGCCAATGAAAACATCAACGAAAACCTTAAAGTCTTCGTGGGATGATGCAGGCTGAGCCAACTCACACTACATAGAAATACAAATCAGAGAGGTATTGTATAAGTTGAAAGGAGAGCCAATTTTGAAATTGAACTAGGAAATATTTTGTCCATTTGTGTTCACCGGAATCAAGGCTTTGCGGGTGACGCGTTTGGTATTTGTACTGTAAAACCAAAGTTTCTATGCCGTAGGTAATGCAAAGTAATAAAAAGCGGTGGAGGTGACCTTGGTGAGGAGGGTCAAAATGCATCTGAAAACCTTCGTCTGCCACTCTCCAAACAACATCGTATTTGCCACTTTGCAGTTGCTCTACCTCTCCAAAGACACATCAGTTTCCTTACTCTGCTCTTACATTACCCCTTTTTTTCTGGGAATAAATATTGATTTTTAATGCATGTGCACTAAAAATATTAAACATACATATACCTATGCTATGACTTTGGGCCATTTTTTCTTTCTCTCGAAAATGGCACAGAATCATAAATGATTCATTTCACTGAGGACTTAGCTGTACACATATCGCTAAATGTTCTGGTCTTTCAGCTCAACAATATTGGAATATTTGGTGATAATAAATTATTAAAGGTGCCTCGGCCAGGAAAATGTCAGGGCCTCTTTCCCAAAGTGACATTATTTCTGTTTAGAAAAGAGCTGTCAGAAGAAACCGGGAAGAATGGGAAGAGTTAAGGAAAACATGACTTAGTTTTGTCCACGTCAAAAGGGTCCCCAGGGCCCGGGGGTTGATTTCTAAATGGGTGTGTGTACAGAAGTGTCCAAATATTTGCAAGGATACAAAAATAGAGTAGCGAGCGCAAAGGGCACTTAGAGATGCCAAGAAGGGAAAACAAAGGTTTGTTGCTATAACAACACGCTACTAAAATTAAGGACCAGTGAACTATTAAGCACGGCCACTGGATTCGATCCATCACAGACTATTATCCATCAAAGCTGATTACGTGACCACAGCTTCATCTAGCTGGTGGATACACAGCTCAGACCGCAAGCGCGCTGCGCCTGATGCTGGGGGATCCCTGGGCAAAGTCACCTAAATTTGTAAGACAAAGGGGACAAAGTTAGGGGCTGCACTGTATGTCCAAAAATAAGATATGGTGAGTCCAGAGAAAAGAAAGAACACGCAGGTATCTAGCTGGCCCAGGGGCTGAAATTGTAAGAAGAGGTAGTATTCGGGGACGGAAAGGGCGAATCTTTTTTTTTTTAATTGTGGTTAAAAAACACACATAAAACATAATTTCCCATCTTAAGCCGTTTGAAGCATAGAGTACAGCAGTAGAGTTAACCAGACATATCTTGTCGCACCATAGACCTCTAGAACTTTCCATCTTGCCACACTGGAACTATACCCGGTGACCGGTTCTCCTCTCCCCTCCCTTGAGCCTCTGGCTCTACGCTTCGTCTCTATGGCTATGCCCACTTCACACGTCGCCGGTAAGTGGAGTCCTACAGTATTTGTTCTTCTGTGACTGGCGCATTTCACTGAAGCATAATGTCCTCGGGGATCCTTCCTGTTGTAGCTCATGGCAGAATTTCCTCCCTTCTTTAAGACTCAACAATATTCCAGTGTGTGTATGTAGACCACTTTTCTCGATCCACTTTTCTCGAGACCATTTTCTCGATCCATTCTTGTGTCAGTGAACATTCAGGGCATCTCCTCCTCTTGGTCTCTGTGAATAGTTCTGCAATGAACATAGGTGTGCAAAGATCGCTCTGAGATCTGCCTTCAGTTCCTACAGGCACATTCCCAGAATGGGGCCGTTGGATCATATGATAAGTCCCATTTTCATTCTTTTGAGGAACTTTGAAAAGGAGCAAAACTCTTGGGAAGGCAGCTCCGTGCTTCTGGAAGGTTCCTGCCAATCAAGGTCAGAGGATTCCAAGAGTGGGACACAAGTGGGACAGGTAGGAAGGAGCAAACTCAAATATATGGCCCCAGGGAATGGGCAGAAACGTAGGGGTCCCCCAGAGCCAGCCCTGGGTGAGCACAGCGGTTCTCTGCCGGGGTGAGGCATCGTGAAGCAACCTACCAAATGGATCAGGTTATCGACTCATTTATCAAGCACATGGTGCCTGCCACACGTGGGTGCACCACTCTTCTAGAGCTGGGGGACCCAGCAGTGAACATTACCAATCAACTCCTTTATATAGGCTGCAATTCTAGTGGAGGAAAAAGAGGGTACACAAGCAATTTGTGTGTGTGTGTGTGTGTGTGTGTGTGTGTGTGTGTGTGTGTGTTCATGAGCACGTGTGTAAAACAAACCAGGATGATGAGTGCTGTGAAGAGGGTTTTAAACAGGCGGAGGGGAAGGTAAGCTCCAAGCAGACGCTGGAGTGGAGTAGAAGAGCAAGGCTGATGGGCGGCTAAGGTTACAATATTCCAAGCAGCAGCAGCCGCAGATACAAAGCCCCCATACAAAGATGGGGGCTACACATCCCCCATGTGCCTGGGGGATGGCGGGATAGACAGTGTGGCTGCAGGGGCAGGGACAGATTAAGAAGGGCTGCCGGGCTGTCAGACCACCTTGAGGACTCAGGCTTTTACCGCGTGATGGGAAGGCATTTTGGAAGGAGCCGTCTGGCTGCGGTGAGGGGGCAGGGACAGGAACGTAGGTGCGGGATGAGAGCTTCCGACTGGGATGCGGTCAGAGACCAGGCACAAGAGGGTGGATCGGACTCCAGACACGAGATCACAAATCCAGCGAGAAATTGTGGGATCCTGGCTGTATGCAGAAAGATTGGCAGGATTTACTGATAATTTGGATGTAGAAAGCAAGAGCCATCGTACACGACTCCAAAGTTTTTAGCCCAAGCAACGGTAAGTTTGGCATTGCAGTTAGTAGTGTCTAAAAAGTGGTGGGGCCGGACGCTGGTCTTTTTGTGGGGTATCAGGTGTCTCAGAAACAACTGGGTTTGCAGAAGTATGCAGTTTGGACTGGAGCCTGGGCACGGAGATCGCCGTACTGACCCGTCTGCCATGGGATGGCGGGCTGTGGGGCAGGGTGACAGGCGTCCCCAAGAGCTCCGGGAGACGCCCTAAGGAAAATGACAACCGCTGCCCACAGACCAAAAAAACAAGTCCGTGAAATCTCAGAGGCTCCAGATCAGAGATGGGAAGAGGTGCAGGAGGATAGGCCGAGGGAATGCACCAGAAGGGGTGCAGAGCAAGTGCAGAGCAATCGTGAGTATCATGTACCATATCAAACCAGAAAACCCTGCCGGGGGGAAAAAAAACAAAATTGGTAAAATTGGATCAGGTCTGAGCCCACATTAAACAAAGTTTGCAGGATACAAAGTAAAAGCAAACCGAAACCAAAGCACATCCAGGGGCTGGTGTGATAGCAGGAGCAATGGCAGCCACCCGAGGGCGGCGGGCACAGGGCGAGGGCAGGGACCTGAGGGCGGCGGGCACGGGGCGATGGCAGGCACCCGAGGGCGGCGGGCGTAAAGTAGACCGCACGCACGCTCCTCTCCCCCAGGCACACGCCACTACCTAATCACACTCCAGCAGCCCTGTTTGTATCTTCTTCTTAAACTAGACTGAAAAGAAGCAATATCTTTGTTCTTTTTAACCCACTAGCTCACAATGACTCTTGGGGCACCATCTCTCATGATGGCTGCAGGGAAGCGAACACAGAGCAATGATCTCTTATGCAGACCCTTCCCGGGTCCTGGACAAGTCTGCCTGAACACACAGTATGTTTGATCACGTGCGCTGTTCTCACCGCCTGACCTACCCCACCCAGCACAACGGAAGGATGGGAATGACAACAGTACTCATCCATGAGAAAAGGAGATTGTCAACAGGTGTCCCAGGGAACAGGAAACACGGACACATTTTGGAAGACACAGAGTGGGTAGGAGAGGCCCAGGGTCTGCAGGTACAGATGGTGAAATGTCTGCAAAGGGGCAACTTTATGAGAAGGGACTCACCTGCCCTTACAGGTGCTGACGGGGGTGCTCCCGTGGGCAGCACTGGGGAAGCTGACAGTCCAGGTCAAGTCTGCACAGAGTACCATCGGGCACGCCCTCGGTCCTGCTCACCCCAACCCCGCAGCCAGGTAACCTGCCCTCCCCGAATAGCGGGAGTAGGAGCCTTGCTGTCTGGATGAAATGAATGTAACGTGCTCTGTACTTGGGGACACGAGGCAGAGAGGCTGAAAACAAAACTTCAAACCTCCACCTTGAGCTTCAGGACTCCAGCCTGGCTCCAGGACACGTGCTGCCAGGCGGAAACGATCCCATACAGAGGAGCGGGACGGCTGCAGGGGACACACCTGTCCTGCCTGCTTCCCCAACAAGGGCAGACTCCACCTCATCTCGGGGCTCAAGGAAGAGGGAAGCATGGATAGGATAAAGCAAGCAGGACCCCGAGGTGACGTCCCGGGAGAGTCCCAGGGATTCAGCTCTGTGCCGGGCTTCAAAAACAAAGTGGCACAGAAGAGCGGGGAGCATGGGCGACACCCCCAGTGGGAGGAGGGGGGCTGGTGGAGGGGCTGGACGGCAGAAGGGGGCCGACGGATGGTTTGGAGCTGTGTGTGAGCATCTGGCAAGGTTGTCGGTAGGTATGTGCCCGATGTGTTAGAGCATCTGGAAAGAGTAATAAGCACATAAAAAACTCAGCAAATGGAAAGATGAAGCCATAATTCCAAGAATAACAAATAAGAGTATAAAACAGGAAATGCAATCAAATTATGCCTCTTGACTCATTAGTGAAAATCCTTACATGGTGTTATTTAGTTGATTGACGTAGCCACCGTTTGACACAGAAGAAGGCAGAGGAAGCGGAAGGAGGGGCTGGGATGGTTTAAGACAGCTGAATCCTCACGTCATGAAAACGGCTACAGATATGCTCTAAAACCATACATTAACGAATAGTATTATATGTGCATAATCAGGAACTGCGGAGGTGAATAGAAAAACAAAAATGTTGGAAGTTGGCTTCCTGTAATGGGGACGGGATGAGGAAGATGAAGGCCACCGGAGAGAGCTGTGCCAGAGCTCTCAGGACAGAGCTGTCCCCCACCTTTCCTGCACCAACCCTAGCGTGCAACCGCACGGGACCCACCTTGCTAGCAGCTTCCCTGCTCAGAATGCAAAGGAAGTCACACCCGCTCACCCAACCCCGGTGCAAGGAATCCACCAGACGCATCAACTTCTGAGTGTTGCGTCCAAGAGACTCTGGGCCAGAAGGAACTCAGGTTCTTGGGAAATGTCAGGAACCAAGAATAGAAAGCACAGTGAAAAAAAAATATGTCAGGGAATAAAATGGGCCAGAAATAAGGCCATTGCTTAAAGAAAATTAATGTCATGTCAACAAGTGGCAAAGGGAAAGAAGAACCACTCGACTCCTGCTTTCTTGGTTTTCACATCGGAAAATGGGCAAGCGCTGTTCAAAAGGAAGGGCAGGCCAATAGAGGAGAAGATACACATGCTGTGTTTTCCAGGAATTCCCATCACCAGGCACCTAGGACGGAGAGCCGGAGTGAGGGAAGAAGCCGACGGATTTGGTCTCAGAAGGACTGGCACAATTAGAAGGCGATGGGTGGGAGAAGGAAGACAGATGGCAGATGAGACATGGAGCAATGATGCAAAAAGAAGCAAGGGTTTTTTGGTAGGGGATTTTTGGAACCGAGTTTCCAACAGGTGATTTGCAATATTACTAATTAATGCAAGTTTGTTAGGAATCCATCACGCCAGGGAAATGTCAGAGCCTGGTGCATCTCTCCGTCCTCGAGGCATAGAGGATTTCTCTTATTACAGCTTCGCTAATGAGGCTGAGAGATGGATGGTGGCTGGTGGCAGGCTAGACGGACCTGAAGCTGTTGAATAAATGGCCATGTGCACGGGGCAGGATTAATCAAGGTTAACCTTTCGGGAGGCAGTTAATGGTGCAGTAAATAATGGTGACGAAGAACCCACAAATTGGATGTGGGCCTGCAGTCCCCAGCTGGGTGCAAGTTCCTTCCCCTCCCCGCGTGAGCCTCAATTTTCCAATCTGTGCACCAACGCTCACGATCGTGCTGACATCCCAAAGCCAGGGGAGCCAGTGGGGCAGTGCCTGGCATGGGCTTACACAGGCCAGGACCCTGGGGTAAGTGCCCATCGAAGTCATCTCTGTCCCATGGGTTTCTATCCTCATGGGTTTCAAGAAAATGGGCTCCTTCATCTCATCATTTCATCCCCGTATTGGGAAGTCATCTAGAGTTGAGAAACTTATCCTTAGACCTCTCCCAATGTGATCTCTGTAACACACAAAAAAATATTCTGCAAAGCAACTTTCTCTGCTTCACTTTCTTTGCTCGGTATTTTGAGAGCATTTTCTCTGGTAAAGGAGGAGTAAATATACAATTTAATTCTTTCTTGGTGTGGTAAAAAAATGCACAACATAAAATCTACCATCTTGACCATTTGTAAGCATATGTAACAGTGATATTAACTATATGCACTGGTGATTCAACGATCTCCAGAACCCGATCATCTTGCAAATCAGAAACTCTGTACCTGTTCAACAAGAGCTCACCCTATTCTCCCCTCCCCCAGCCCCTCGAAACCACCATGCTACTCTCTGTGCCTGTGAAGGGACTCTTCAGGGTACCTCCTATGAGTGGAAGCACACAGATCTGTCCTACTATGGCCGGCTTATTTCACTCGGCACCATGTCCCCCAGATACATCCATGTTCTACAGGGTCTCCTTTTTTAAGGCTCGGTAATATTTCATTATATGCACGGACCATATGGTGCTTACCCACACATCCCTGGCTATTCATTTGGTTTATTTTTAAGTTCTTATATGTGTTTTCATTTGATTCATAAAACAGGGATGGTATCTGTAGGACTGCTTTGTAGTCACATGTGTTGAGCCTGAGACCTTGTCCCCAGCAGGCTGGCAAACCAGAGTCACAAGTGTCCGGACATGAGGGGAAGAGGCACAGCCCGGACAGTCACAAGTGCCTTTGAACTCACCCCGGTCTTCAAACAGTGATTGGGACATCAGAGCCATGTCCTCAAATTGTATTCTACAGGCTTCTTGATACAGAATTTCCCTCTGGGATAGTCTGGGACTTTGGCAGCTCTGCAATAAGGAAGAAAAACACTCCCTGACACTCCCGTGGCACTAATGTCCTCATCCTGCACCTGAGACTCTGAGCTTATGGGTATTCCTTTGGATACGCACTGAATTGGTGGAAGGTTCTGGAATTACTCGAATGGCTTTTCTCTTACAGATCATTACAGAAGAGTAAGGCCACCTTTAACCCCTAACAGGGTACAAGGAAGGGACTCTTACTTTAACTGTTAGAGGATGGAGGGAAACGTCACGAGACCCTTCTAGAACAGGAAATTGTGACTTGCCAGCTGCATGTGAGGAGTTTTCTCAACGTCGAACGAGTCCTTTTGAACTCTATTGCTGGCTTCGCATTCTTCTTCCCAAGCCTTTGAGAAGCCACCCCGATGGGAATGATCCACAATAGTTTCCCAAATCCAACAGGCCCAGGAAACCCCGTGGCGGGCCAGCGTATCCTGGGAGGATGCTAGGAGCCGGACCAATTCTAGATTGCTCCCTACAGCGTTGGTTTACTCCAGAACAAACCCACGGTACCCTGTGGTCAGAAGAAACTACCAAAGGTGGACTCGAATCTGAACAGAAACCTAGAGACAAGTGGTCCAGATCCCTTCACCATCCCTCTCATGTGGCCAATGTAAAGCCTGGAGGGGGCCCTGGGGAGGTGAGGAAGAGGGAAAGTAGGAGGAAAACCGATCCAAACCCGGAACCCACCACATGACCCAGCCAGAAGCTGGAGTTGCTCTCCTGAGCTTGGGAGCCTGTTCTCTGCCCACTTGATCTCAAGCTGTCAGCACAGGGAGGCACCCCATGCGGGCCAACAAGAAAGAAATCAGCAGGTCACGGGTCCACCTTCCCTAGGGAGAAGCCAAGACAGAGCTGAGCATCAGAACCTTCAGTGAAGGGTGTAGCTCTCGGGAGGATGGCCCGGGCTTGCCTAGCTCCCCAGCTCAGGCTTCTTACTTTGGACAAGTTACTCACGTCTCTGCCTCCACGCCCTCGTCTGCAAAACGGGCATCAGAACCCATGCTCCATCCTTAAACTGTGTCTGAAGTCCGATCATCGCTCAAAATGTGTTTGCAGGTACTCTTGGTCAAACTCGTCTTTCCCACCCTGGGTCTTTCCCACCATCACCCCGCAGGTGCCCAAAGCACAAGCCATCTCCCTCCTCCATCACAACCTGTGCTCGGGAGACAAGCAAGTCACCAGTCACTTCCACCGGATGTGCATTTGTCCCGCGGTGGCGTCTGCTTCCCAAAGCATTATCAGTAATTGTGATACATGACGCTACGCCCCGGCCAAAGGACACGCGGGAGCCCAAGGGGAATTGCCCAAGGGAGGGAGACATCACTTCTCAGAGACTCTGAAAACGTTCTCTCTGGACAACGGGGGGCAGCTGTCATCTCCTGCGGCCACCGTCTGTCTTGTGTCCGTGTCCCTGGTCCTTAAACAGCCCCGGGCACCGCTGGGTGGTAAATCAGCCACGGTTGGTGCCTTTATACCAAAGTGCATGGGGGCGGGGCCGGGGAGGCTGACACATCGCTCTCTCGAAAAGAGCGACAACATTCCATTTCCATGCAACCCTGGACTAGCAGGGAAGGCTTCTGTCTAACGAACTCTCCGATATTGGATTTTATTCGACGGCTTAATAATTAATCAGGGGAAGGAAAGCTTCATTTAAAGAGGGTGGGTGGGAAATCAATGGGTAAATGCGCATCTCCGCTTGGGAGGGCGAGATGGGCTCCCACAGCCCTACCTACGGAGAGAGCTCCGGTGCAGACACGAGTCCCTTCAGCTGTTCCCTCCTGCATCCCCCACCTGTTCCCCACGTGTCACACAGAAGAGGGATGTCGCTGTCAGAAATCAGAATTGGGAAGACAGAGGTGTTTCTGATGAGCAATAGTGAGGGTCTCTGTCTTTTCAAAAAGAAGTACTAATGCCGTTTTCCCAACTTCTCCGGTCCTGCATCCTGTAAACCGTTAGCATAAATGTGGAACAGCAAAGCTAAAAGAACATACCCTTTGGAAAGGTATTTCCAGCTGCTTCTGAGGAGCAGTTAGGACGTGGCTGACACTACCATCAAAACACCGACTTTGTGTTTCAGTGGCTCTCAAGATTTAGTGTCCCTGGAGTTGAATATTGACCTCCTCATTGCCATCATCAATAGCCGCTGTGCTTCCCCCTCCAATAGATCCCGCTCTCCACCCCAGTGAGGATTCAGTGTCTGCTAGGACCACGTCGGCTACAAGGGAAAACAAGGCAGTCAGGGAGGAGACAGTGCAGGGGCTGCTCACTCCACTCTGCACTTTCTGGAAAGGGGAAGCTGGACAGCAGGTAAATCCTAGAGAAACATTCTCCGTGAGAGCAGACTGCATTCAGCATTGCCCATTTCCTTCTGCAAATCCTTGCTTCTTGTACGTATTGTCCCTTCATCCTGATCCCCTTCCCAACCAAGGTGAACCATCTCTTTTCTAGATCTGTGCTCCGGCCCCTCGTAACGACCCTTCGGGCTACCCAATTGTCTACTGGAGTCTAGTAGAGTCTACTAGATAGGACTCAGGCTGCCTCATTACAGTGAGTGGCTGCCTATGGCTTCACGGAGATCCTTTTGTCATACCTTACAGCCAAAGGAATGCATTTATAACTGTGGAATTTTGCATACACAGGCACATTCATAAGGAGCTGTCTGGAGAAGAAGCATATGCAGCACTCCATTCTATGGGTCGAGTTCCAAAGAGTACCAGGTATTTCCTCAAACTCCAGCTCATCCTCTAAACTCTGCTGGAGACAGGGAATTTTGCACTCCCGAATAGTTCCTTAGGATTCCACACACGAGCATCTTCTCTCAGATGCTAAGGAACCCCCTCACCACCACAGTTGGTCTTCCTCTTCCATGATCAGAACTGGGGAGCAGGTGCAGAGGAGGAGGACGGAATGAGGCAAAAGGCAGTGAGAACCCCTCCCCACCCCCCGGGGGATAACGTCCGGGACGTTTCCACATACAAAGGATGGGTAGAAGTGCTGTGGGATGAAAAAATTATACTAACAATGGTAGGCTTGGGGACTATGTACATTTTTCCAGCTGAGGACTGCAGGACATTGGTACGGAGGCCTTCTAAATACCCCACAAGGAGGGAAACAGAATTTTCCCAGCCCATACTTGATAGAACTCAAATCCTGGCTCTGAGAATTAATTGAGTGTCTTAAAAGTTTGGCTTCGAAGTCTTTCTCAAATTTGGTTCATTTGAAGTTTGGTTTTTCAGTCTGCATATTTACACCCGTCTGTTCAGGAAGTCCCTTGACCTCATTGTTTTCCCTTGATTATTGCTTTTCCTTATGTTGATTTCTCTTCCCTAAACCTACGTACATATCACGAGAAATTTTCAGAGTTCCGTGATTTGCTAAATCACAGATTGCTAGAGTGACCACTAGAAAATATCAGTTTAGTCGTCTCTCAGACGAAACTGGAGCCTCCCCACTCACGAGTATGAAGACATTCGTGTTCTACTACCCACACCTTCAGCTAGAGAGAAAGGCATTGAGTCATAAAATGGAGGGATTTCAACAGATCGCCTCCCACGGCACCATTCCAAACTGCCTAAATCTGATGAGAAGGGAGGAAAGAATCAAGTCTTAAATTTGGTGCTTAATTTGATGTTTCTGCCAATGATTTTTGCACACTACATTTTCCCTCTTCTCTCTGTGCACATTTCCCTCCATCCCTGATACAAAAAATACATTTAGTTTTTGGGTAAAAGGGTCAAATAAGTGATTTTAGAATGCCAATAGGATTGATCTGGGATACACTCATTTCATGGTGCTTTAAGAGGAAATGTGCAGCTGATTATAAATCTCTCCTGCATGGCGTGTCCCCGGGAGGAAGGAAACACATCCGTCTCTGCCCAGTTTCCCAGCATGTCAGCAAGGTGCTGGAAGCTTCCATCATTTATAAGGGTACTTAAAAATATGGTTCATTAGCTTCAGATATGGCAGGTAAAGGAAATCTCTAGCTTAGTTTTGAATCCAATTATAAAAATCCACAAAACAATCCCAGTCGCTGCAGAGGATAAGAACTACGGATCTGCATCCCTTTTCATACAAGACGACGCACAGCAAATGTGTGTGGTTTCTCCAATCACCCACCATGATTTCAAGACGGAGCTGGAAAACAGATTTTTTTTTTTAACCTACAAAGTTCCTAAGAAATACAAAGACATCGGCAAAATAAAGTAGCAAGCTGGCTTTCTTTGAAAAACCTGACAAAATGCATTTATCAGACTCATCTCGATGTCTTCGACAGACTCTCAGTCTGATAAACAAGCAGGAGAGAACGTCAATTCATCCTTTCATTTTTCAGCTGTGCTTTCTGGGAAAATGACCGTCCATCATGTAAGGCAAAGAAGCGCCTCTTTGATTGTGTTCACTTTTGATTAAGGAACTGTGCCTGGCAGACCAAAATATACCGAGCTGTTAATTGCTTTTTAAAGGAGAATTATGACACTTTTAACAAGCTCCACATCTTACTCAGCATCTTGAGGGTAGATGCTCTCGTTGATGCTAAACTGCCTAATTTTGAGATCTGGGTCCCTAATTGCTTGTAAACCATACTGTTTATTGAGTATCAGCTCTGGCGTGGCTGTTTATAATGGGAGCTTATGGCTTAATGCCTATAAAAAGCAGCATAAAGGAGCTACTCTTTGCTTACGGTGTCTCCCTTCCCCAAAACACACACGCACACGCGCGCGAGCCCACGGAGCCACACTCGAGTTCGTCAGCAGAGAGAATTAGAAGTATAGGCAGAATTCTGCAGAGGTAAAGCTAAAGTAGCACGTTGCCTGGTAACCGGAAAGCTCTGTGTTGATTCACCGGGGCGTCGACCATACATTTTCCTCTGTACATTACCGACAATGAAAAGGTCGGTGACCCAGAGAAATATCAGATTAAGTCAAACTATTAACTGGACAAATGCATTTAAAGTGCTCTTGTCCCCCGGTTCCGTGTGATTAGTATACATTATGTTCTGCCAAGGCAAGCATGAATCATTAATATATTCGGAGTCGGCGGCTCTCGGCAATGAAACATAGTAACTCAGCGCTGAGTAATGCAGCAGGCTGTGTTTATAAGACGTGGAGCCTTCCGTTAGTGTGATCTACAGTGTTGTTACTTTGCGGTGAGGACACAGGCTCCTTTAGTAAATAGTATTTGTTACTCCGCTAAAAAGACAGAAGGAAAAAAAAAAATCTTTCCCTGGAAAAACAAACTGGTTCCCCGCCAGCAGGACTGCGTCTGCATGGGGGAGGGGAGAGGAACTTGGCCCCTAAATAGACGCATTGTTTTTTTACTCACCCCACGGGAGGTTTTTTTTTCCCTGTAGTTTAAAGTCACTCCACCTCCACCGGAACTGATCCGAGCCCCGGAGTCTGCAGCATCCAAGGAGCCTCTCCCCCTTCTGCTCTCTTCAGAGGTTGTGGCTGGGCAGCCGGTTGGATTTGCAGAAGAACACGCGGACTGGGACCGTGCCCAGCTCCGTTTTCTCCCTGGACTGAGAATCAGAAATCTGGGGTTCAGGGGCTCGGCCACTTCTGGCTTTGACCTCTGCTTGTATGAGGTCGGATGTGTCTGAGTTAAGCTCATAGGGACAGGTGCAACTGCTCGGGGGCACCTGGTTCCGTGACTGCCTCTGCCCCTAACTAGCCCGTGGAACGCATACAAAAGCACTTTGTGGTGGGAAGGAGGGGTGGGGGAAGAGGGCTTTCCCTGGAGTAGACTGCCACCACCCACAGCCACCCGGCCATCCTTCGGCAACGCCCAAGTGCTACCAGCTGGAGGTGCCAGGGAACAAGGTATGAGCACGTGATCCTGAATCTCCCAAATTCTAAACTCTGCCTTTGCCAATCTGATGCACCTCTAGGGTTGAGCTCGCTCGGAGGTTTCCAAGTCTATGTTCAATTCATCTCTCTGAAACCGACCTGCCTTTCGAAGACTGTGGCAGCCGTGGGCAATCACTTTACAGAATTGGCAAAGCCTCTGATCCTCTGCCTGTGATACTCGCTTTCTGGGATTCTCCCCTCCTTACAAAGATGTCCCCAAACTTTGTGACCTTATGGGTCAATGAGCAGCAGCTCTGCTCTTAGGGGCTGAATGGTGTGCCTTCAACATTCCTGAGTTGAAGACCTAACCTGGTGTGCCTCAGAGGATGACAGTATTTGGAAAAGGGTTTTTAAAGAGGTAATTGAATTAAAATGAGGACAAGAGGTGGGCCCTTAGCCAGTGTGACTGGTGTCCTGATTAGAAGAGGAGGGTAGGACACAGACGTGCAGAGAGGGAAGGCCCATGGAGACGGCCACGTACAAGCCAAGCAGAGGGGCTTCTGAAGAATGCAACCCTTTGGAAACCTGAATCTCAGACTTCCAGCCTCCAGACTGGGAGCCGATAAATGTCCGTTGTTGAAGCCCCCAGTCTGTGGTCCTACAGGGCAGCCCAAGCCAACTCAACGCATTCACGTGCAAAGTGATACCGGATCACAGAGAAAGAGAAATAAAAACATTAAATCGGATATTGGCTTAAACCTCACTGTGCCTCGGGGGAAATGTCACCCACGGAAAAAGATCTGTGCTAATATGATTCGTGTCGAGACGGAGCGAACAGCCTTTACTTCCCATGTTGGCTGCCACATGGTATGAGTCAAGGGTCTAGCCGAGCCCTTTTGTCTTCTGTCCCTTGTGTGGACACCCAGGGCAGCCCCAGTTGGAAGGGAACACTGGCGGTCCAGCCTGGGCATAAACATACAAACATGGGATTCATTCTGAGCTGAAAAGGACAGCGAGAGGCTGAGCCCGGGAGGAAGAACCGATGTTCACCCACCCAGGGGATGTACAAACTTCAGGAAAAGACACCCCCGACAAGCCCTTCCTTCCACCACGTCCTCACCTACCAGGGGCCACACTAATGCTCTATTACACTGACACGCAGAAGGGAGGGCATTAAACAACGCAGCGGATTTACTAGGGCAAAAACGAATTGGACGCTGATGAAGGTGCGGAGGCAGAGTCATCCGCAGAATGACGAATTGTAGTTCTGTTTGCATTTCTATTGGGACGGATCCTCACTTGTTAGCTTAGGTAATCCGCATGCTTTGGTTACAGCTGTCCGCGGATAAAAACATCCTCCGAGCCTCAAAGGGGTGACATCGAAATGCGCTTAAGGACGTATTTCGTGGGGCAATCCCGTTCACTGAAGAGCCAATGCCTCCAAAGGAGTGAAGTTGGGAGAGTCGGGAGGTGAAGGGGGTCACTCCAGTGGTCGGGAAAGGTCCGAGTGTACGGACAGGTCCCTTTCTCCTCTCCTCGCACGCAGATCTGCTTCAACCCTCTGAGTCCCTGAGATGAAAGGGTTTCCTCCAGGGTGGCAGATTTCCCTCTGGCAGATTTGAAAGCCCAGACAGAAGGACAGAGGGTTGAACGAAGGAGAAATGACAATGATGACAAGCAGGACAGGTCTGGTGACGGTCAGTCTCAGTGTTGACTCCACCGGGACACAGGCGCACAGGTAAACCTTCTGGGTGTGTCCGGATGACACTCGCATGGGGATCGGGGACCCAGTGTGACTGCTGTCTCCAGCACGGGGAGCATCCCCCGGTCTGTGGAGGGAGGGCCTGAGCACAACAGCAGAGGAAGAAGGAATGCGTCCTTTTTTGTCCAACGTGGCTGTTTTTGCTGGAGCATCCCAGGTCCTGGTCTCCACGCTGGGACAAGGATTTACACCACAGGCCCCTTGGACTGGGACTGAGTTACATTGCCGCCTCTCCTCCAGCCTGCAGACAGTGGGGCTTCTCCCTACTGTCCTGGGAACCAAGTCCTCCTAATAAATTCCTTTCAGCAGCCCAGTTAGATGGGATGAGCCCAGGGCTGGCCGGCAGGTGCGAGTCACTGAACCAACCTGGGAAAAGCCCGTGTGGAACGCGTGTCCTCTTACAAAATAAATGCCCTAATTGTTCGAGCCACTTTCAGAAGCCACCACTGAAAACATCTGAACACACACACACACACACACACACACACACACACACAACACATATGGGGCCTTTGCAGGACTCGGGATGCTAGACCGGGGTAGATCGCAGCGAGGGTTTGTGACCCAGGGCTGGGAACCACAAAAATAATTCGAGGTATCGCAATATTGATGCAATCCATCTAAGTTACAGAAAACATATATAGACATTTTTCTTTTTAATTGTCTACTCGGAACTCTCCTGCAAAGCAAGCAAGAAATAGGACTTTTGTCAGCATAGGGGTGAAAACCCGGGGCTCAAATCACTCAGGACCCTGCGGCCGCTGTGCCGGCAAGCCCGATGTGCCGCTCCACTCCGTAGGAAGGGCAGGGCTGCTTTAGTTTAGAAAGGGCCTAATGATAAGGAAGAAACTGTACTTGAGGCTGACCGACCAAATTGGCAAGGGAACTCCAGCCCCTGTACGAAGCACGCGCATGTAGGAGGGTATAGATGACCCTCCCTGCTTGTGCTAGGGGCTCAGACCTTTGGAGGAGGGTCTCCTCTGGGCCCACTGCTGTTGAATAAATCTCCAACCTCCTTGTCTCCAGGGCCGCTTGGTTTTTCCGCCGGGAGCCAGTCCAGGTTCTACAACACTAACAACACTCCTAAGCTGGGGCCCAAAAATGCTGGAACCAATTTCTGCCTCCTCCCTGGAAGCCAATGAAGGGAAACTCGAGCCCCTTCCCCTGCCTGGCAGGGACTGCTGCTTCGGCCTCCCCTCCAGCTACCGTCAAGGGTGGGCAATAAGGCCAGGAGTCAGTATCCTCTGTCTCCCTTCCACCCGAGGGCTCCTCAGAAACAATACGCATCAGAGCTCCCCTCCTTGAGCTGGCCTCCGGGCAAGCGGCTTGTTATTATGGAAATGCTTCGAGACATTACAATCACCAATGTCAAAACAGGGGAGATCAGGCTCCCGAGAAGGGATCTTGGACACAAGAAGATGGAATGAATTCTTTAGCAAAGGCATGTTGTTATTAGCCTGGTTTAATTTGTTTATTGGGCAGTAAGCTTAAGGAACAGGGGAAATGTTTATTGCCCATAACAATAACAATAACGGGCGTGTTTCTGCCCCTGGGGCCGTGAGTCTGCTCTGAAGCCTGCTTCTCCTTGACTTCTTCCTTACACACCAGTTTACTATGATGGGTGGCGGCTCACCATTCCCTGGAGCATCTATTGTAATGGAGGCACTGGGGAGACGCTGCCCACATTTACTGAGCATCTTCTATGTTGGAGAATCCATATTGTCATGATTTCTAACTCTTCGAGACTCTCTTGAAGCAACCATTATTAACTTCATTTGCAGACGTTTTGGAAAAGAAACTGAACACAGTCAGGAGCCTTGACCACAGTCAGCAGTCCGCCGTCTTGGCCCTTTGCCGTAGACAGGGTTTCTGTCCATCTAGAGCTTGCCTTTCAGACTCTCGTGCCTCGAAAGGAATAGGAGTATCAATTCGTAAAACTGGGAGACTGGATTTAGCATTGTAACAATACCAATGGAACAAAAGGACAATATGACGTTGAATGTAAATTTAATCCGCATACTAATCTGTTGCCTTCTTGAACAGAGCCTTATTTTCAAGACTCCTCCTGGGAATCACTTCCCACGCTCAGAAAATGGAAGTTAGCCTGTGTAGACCCCTTGAACTTAAAACAGCCTCGGCTGCTCTAGCGCTCGAGAGGGGAGAGGCGTGGCCCTTAGAACTCAGTCTGGGAAGCTTCCAGGCTCCCTGAAAGGCTTCGCCGAGGATCGTCTGCTCCCGTCCAACAGCAGGAACCACATGACAGAACTCTACCCTTTGGTGGGTAGGGCTGCAGAAAGTGCGCGTGGCCTCTAGACTTCTAGCTCCTGTGGGCAAGGCGGCCGGCGCTCGCTTCCCCAGGGAACTCCCGATTTTATCATTTCTACGATGCGGCATCATGTACTGTTGGGGGTAAAAAAGGATGCCACTACATTTTCTTTCCCATTTTTTTCTTGGGGATAATTCATACTAAAAGCATTGAGGACGGCCCAGGGTGGGTCTTCGGTAAATGTCACACTGTAGAGTAAACGTCACCGCTCAAGAATAACCGAGAAGGAAAAACAAGAGAACAGACACCTTGGCTCTCACAACAGATACGAGAAACGATGAGTTTTTTGCTTCTTTGTGTGGGTTTCTTTTCAAGACGCTAACCCTCTTTGCAAAGATGTGAGACTTCCAGAGGCCGACAGTGCTGATGTCTGTCGGGGGCGTCCAAACACACGTATTTCATACCAGCGAACGGCACGCTTCCAAATAGTTAAGAGGGAACAGTATGTGAACAGGAAAAACTGGGAAGAGAAAACTGAAACATCCAGTTTCAGTTACGCAGGATGAAGAAGCCCCGGAGAGCAGAGGCTAATGCCGATTCTGCCTAACGGGACCGCAGCACGTGACTTGAAACGCGTTCGGAGAGGAGATCTCAGGCGTTGGCATCACACCGAGCACAAAATGGTAACCGTGTGAAGCGACAGACCCCCCCCCCCCAGCCTGACTGTGCTGAATGTCTTCTAACAGACACGCATATCAAAACGTCAAATACACACGCTTTGTAATTGCCAACTATTAAAAAAGTTTGAAAAATACACTGATAATTTTTTAAAGTTACCCAAAAACCAAGGCAAATCCTGGGAAAATGACAATACGTCCTCACCCTGCATTCCTCAACTGCTGGCCCCGGGGACCCCCTTCGGTCAGGGACACGTCCCAGGAGGGACAGTGAGGGCTGTGAGGACAGACGGGTGGGGAAGGACGTGCCCCTCGCTCGCAGAGGAGAGAGAGCTTCGGGGTACGGCTCTGGCACCTGCTGTGCGGGGAACCCAGGAAGGCAGGGGTGAGGCACCCTCCATGATGCCTGGAGCTGGCCTCCCCTTCATCACCGGGGAGGAGGACGAAGAGGACGAGAACAAGGAGGAGGACGAGGACAAGGAGGAGGAGGAGGACGAGGATGAGGAGGATGAAGAGGAGGTCGTTTCGGGCCTCCCTCTCCCTGCAGCCACCACAGACCCAACCGCTTACCCAACACGGCTCTCCTCGCATCCCCCAGCCAGAACCACCTGAAACAAATCATTCCAAACATCTGACCCTGTGTCTTCTACTGAGTGAGCATAAGTGAACTACCACCCAAGGCCCTGGACAAGAGAACTCACGCGCTCCCCTCACACAGTCTCCAAGGGCTCCGTCCTCCAGGAAAGGAAACACGGCTCCTTGCCCCGACTCGGAGACCTGAGTCATGGAATGAGAGGGATGGAGCCCCGGGCTTGCTCCCGTGTCATAACGCCCCCAGAGAGTCTGTGCTCTCTCTCCTTTGTGCTCAGCACACGGGGAAATCTTGCCTTCGTGTTCGCACTCGGGGGTGGACGTGAGAGCCACCGTGGAACCTCTGGTCACTGTCCCATTCTCAAGACCCAGCATGGCAGGAAGACGCCCCGTGACATGCACTAGGTGACTACTGGGCTAACCCCACGGAAACCGAGTAGATGCCCACAGTTCTACACAGGGGCTCCTGTGGAGGATCAATCAGCACCTTCTTGTAGAAACACCTCTGCACGGGCCATTGGATGATCCAAGGTCTGCCTCTCTGTGACCCTTTCGGTGACATCCAATTCTGTCCTGCTTCTGGTTCCACAGGTGGCCTGTGACACCTCCCTTGGCCCTGCCTTGACAGTCACAGGTCTTTTGACAACTGGCGAGCTTCTGCAATCCACTTTGTGAGTCTTTCAAAACTTCTCACTTCCCTTTAATGAGTCCAAGGCAATTTCATATGATGTAGGTGCCAGATTGTACATGAGCCTCAAGACACTGGGGCAGAGATGCAGGAAAGAAAGGATGATTTAGGACAAACCGTACCTGAGCAAGGAAAGTGACCAGGTCGTCTGTTGCCAGAAAGACATTGAAATGAAGAGGATTTCCTGTCTTCCCAAAAAGGAGATGAGGGATGTGGGAACCCCACGGATGGTGTCTCAGTGAATCCCGTCCCTCAAAGTGGGACTTCTCAAACTGTCCTTTCAGACACAAATACCAATGATAGGGTTTTGGCCTCGATGCCCTGCTCATTTGCTTTTCAGAAAGTTCCCCTCCACTCTGTAGACACAGGATTTACACTCCGTATCATGCTTCCCTAAACTCTCTCTCACACACACACACACACACACACACACACACACACACGCACACAGAGTCACACTTGCACTGATGTGGCACATAGACTCGCCAAACTTATTTTTGGTGTTCGAAGGGAAAATAAGTCATAAACTTTTCCCCTGTTTTGCCCTCAAAACCTAGTTTCACAGGGCTTAACCGACAAGATCATGTCTACACTGGGTTGAGGAGAGCAGCTTAGACCGACTGAGAAGGGGTGATCTTTATCTCCGCCTTGTCAAGCACCAAGGAAATGAAAGGAAACACGCGGTCCGTAAGCTGCAAATGGAAATATCTTGCCTCATGCTGTGCTTCGCTAAAGCTCAGTGCGTAGGTGAAATGGTGGACGGTCATAAAGTCTTCCTAAGAATGTGTGCGAGGTTTGCTAAACCGTCACAGATGGAGCTATATGATTGTAGATTCCAAGCTAAATACCAAAAGCAAGGGTTTTAAGAGAAACACATACACAAACACAAGAAATTAGGACAAAATGGCATCTGGTATGAGCAAAAAATGTGAAACGGTCACATTCAAAAAACAAAACAAAGCTTGCCTCTTTTAAATTCCATCTTTCCCCCCAACCTGACTTCCCACATGAGTCTTCCCAGAATTTCTGGGCTGCCCATGGCACCTTCCCACTCAGTCTGCTCCCCAACACCCTGGGAAGGGTTAATTAAATTTTTCCACTTTTTGTGAGTTTTCCCTTTCCTTTTTCCTCCCTCCCTTCCTTTCTTCCCTATTTTACCCATTTTCCCACCTCCCACCCACCTCCCCTCTGGCAACCGCCACTTTGTTCTCTGCATTTAAGAGTCTATTTGGTTTTTTGTGAGCTTTCTTGATATACAGCTTCACATACTCATCTAGTTTTTTTCTGGGGTTAAATTCCTACCTTCCTACATCCCTGGGTTGAGGGCCTGCATGTTTTAAATCCTGCAGGATATTGTTCAGAGACCTCCACGCCGATGTACACTCTCACCCGCAGTACATGAAAGACCCGAGCTCCCTCCTGCCCGGCAACTCTGAGTAGAACACAGCAAGGAAGGAAATCTTAGAAGAAGGAGGATCTCACCCTTTGTCCAACTCATGCTTCCTGACCGTCCTTGACAAAAACAAAACAAAACAGAAACAAACATATTCTACAGAGTTTAAACTCCCTTGAAACCTTGGAAATGACAAATTACGGCGGTAATTAAAGCTGTTATTCCTCTTGCCTAGAAATCTCGGGGGCTGAGAGAAGATGCAGAAACAGCCAAACAGAAGAGGATTTTTTTAAAAAAGCATCCCCACGTGTAGTCAGTGCATTCCTCTTGTCGAGTCACCCGCTGCTTCTAGCACATGCTGGCTGACCAACTCTCAACTGTCCTCGCCCTCGCCTTCACTGCCATGACAGGTTTCCAGAGGTAGGGTACATTTGTATTACTGTTTACTTCCATAGGTCACTAAATCGAAGAGTAAATCCTCATAATTTAAAATCCAAGAGACTCTGAACAAAATGTGCTTCGAAATAAATGTGCTTTGGGTTCACACTAAGCAGAGGTTGTATTAAAAACCATAGGTTGACCCGAGAAAACAGCTGCTGGGAACAGCGAGGACCATGATGATCGGTAGTACTCACCTTGTCAAGGTATTTTTTTTTGAGTCACCTACACTGATGAGGAGGATGATTTGACAAGCATTCTGCAACTGCCAAGGGAGCACGTGCGGACAGAGCCATATTACAAAGGGACAGGCAGATTACTAGGCTCAAGACCATCGTTCGGCCTGAGCACCAGTCACACTGCCTGACTGTGGGCAGATCCTCTACCAGGATGAAGGACCGCTGTGCAAGGAGAGAAGGTACACGTATCTGGGCTTCGCCAGCAAGTACTACCATCTGGACTTGGTAAAACATCTGTAGGACGCATTGCCTCAGGCCAGCACCTCACAGATCATCCAGTCTCTGAATGCGGAGTGGCTATTTCAGCCCTAAAGTAACCATTTTCCTGGTACTGTGTTTCAGCTTACAAGGGACCTCACTTCCATCCCCGAGTCCCTCTAACAGGGTGTGTCCAGCTTTGTCTCCCTCTCTCCTAGAGAACGCAGGCTCTCTGTTAGGGGTCGCCGAGGCAATGCACGGGAGCATGTCCTATTAGGGAGCCGGGGAGACGTTCTGCACCTTCTACTTTTCAGTTTTCCTTGGAAAGTGTCTGGACGGGCTTCTCGCTCAGCAGATCTTTGCTGTTGCTCTTTGGACAAAGAGGGCCTGGCTCATAAAGCCTACGGTTCCAGTCCAAGATCACTGCAATTCTTAGTGTGATAACTTTGAGGGGACTGCTGAGTTTCTGGAAGAGTCTCTTTCCTGATCCGGCATTAAAGAGAAAAATGAAGACTAGTGTCCTCTGGCTGACGTGATATCTGCCATTAGATATCGGAAAAGGTGTCCCAGTGAGAAGGAAGGAAGTTTGCGGAGGTTGGAAAGGTAAAACGATAGCCCATGGACTGGAGTGATGGGAAGGCTGCTCTGGGCTCCGTGTGAGCATTAGGACTGCTCATTAGTCAGGTTTCTCCAGAGAAACAGAACCAGTAGGGATAGACAGAAATGGAGATAAGAGGAGATTTATTCCAGGAATTGGCTCACAAGCTTATGGAGGCTGAGAGGTCCTGTAATCTGCTCTCTACAAGCAGGAGAACCAGATGTAAGTCCTGGAGTCGGAAGGCCCCAGAACCAGGCCCTCCAATGAATCTGAGGGCAGGAGAAGACAGAGAGAACTCACTTTTCCTCTACAGTTTTGAGGTATTCGCGACCTCAAGGAATTGGATGATACCCTCCCACGCCGGTGCAGGTGCGTCTTCTTCACTCAGTCTGCCAATTCCAATGCTAATCTTTTCCAGAAAGAATGCATTATTGGCTCTAGGGGCGTCCCTCAGCCCAGTCAGGCTAACACAGAAACTTAACCGTCGCAGATTGTGTGTGTGCATCCCCCCAAGGTCCACAGGTTGAAACCCCAATCCCCAAAGCAACGGTGTTGGGAAGTGGGGCCTTGGGGAGATGATGAGGTCACGAGCGTGGAGCCTTCGTGATGGGAAGGCACCCTTACAAGGGACTCCAGACAGCTTGCCTCTTGCTCCGCTCTCTGCCTTCCATCTGCAAACCAGAGAGTGTCCACCCAGAGCCCGAACATGCTGACACTCTGGTCTCCGAAGCCTCCAGTGCCGTGAGAAAGAAATGTTTGCTGTTTAAGCCACTTGGTCTGTGGGATTTGTTACATCAGCCAGAGCTGACACAACGAGTAAGGTTTTCATAGTAACTAGAGCTGGAACAGTAAATGCTCTGTCAAAGAGAGTAATCAGCAAAGTTGGGAGAATGCTATTACTTTCACACGTCAATGGCTTCACACACACCAGTCTCTTTCTGGCTCACAAAATGGCCTGACTCTGGTGTTCCCGGTCGGCTGGTCCTTTCTTCCACGTCTGACTCGGGGTCCCAGGCTCTTACGTAGGGGCTGCACTGGCCACCAGTGTTTCAGAATCCGTGGCTTCCATCCAGAGGAGAGGAAGCAAAAAGTGGAGGAAAGCAAGCATTTTTTTAAAGATCCTGGCCCACATTAGCTCTGTGCACATCCCCTAGCAAGAAATAATGACACGACCACATGTGGATGCAAGAGCGACCACATGGGAAACATGGGGCCCTTCCAGTCTCCTGCCAGGGCAGCTCCCAAGGAAGAGGTGAACATCCCACCATCTCCGGCTCCTCTGGGAAGCATGACGTCACCTTCACACTGAGTAGTAAGCCAGGCTACCTGGACTCTACATTCCCTTCCGATGCTGAGATTTACTATCACTAAATCAACAGATAGATAATCTGTGCTAAGTGAAAACACTCTTTTCTCTACCACAGAACACTCTCTGATGCCAACTGTGTGCCTTTTTATCCCAAACATACCAAGTTTCCAACTCTCCAGACACCAACCGGGTGTCCCACCATTCAATTCTGACACCATCTACCTGGAGTTGGCACAGGCCCTACAGGAGAAAGGCTCATTCCCGCAAGATTGCCCTCTACTTCTGAAGCCACTGGTAAGTCCCGGCCTCCTATACTTAGGATTAAAATAAATCAGAGGTTCCTAAGACCCCCTCCTTCTGTTTGACCATTCACTAGAAGTGCTCACTGACTTCAGGGAAATACATCTACTGGGTTTTTATAAAGGATACAACTCAGGAACATCCAGAGGGAAGAGACACATAGGGACGGTACAAGGGAGGGGTATGGAGCTCCTGCACTCACTCCGGGTGCACCACCCTCCTGGCACCTCCAACTGGTCACCTACCTGGAAGCTCTCAGACCCCACAGTTTATGGATTTTTTATGAAGACTTCATCCCTAGGCATGACTGATTATTAACTCAATCTCCAGCCCCTCTCCCCTCCCTGGAGGATGGGGGTGGGTCTGAAAGTTGCAAGCTTCTAATCATGGCTTGGTCTTTCTGGTGACCTACCCCTAGTCTGGCGCTATCCAGGAGCCTTCCAAGAGTCAACCTAGAACAAAAGATTCCCATCACCCAGGAAATCACAAGGGATTTAGGAGCTCTATTTCAAGAACCCCGGGGGCAGAGACCAGATATATATTTCTCATTGTGTCACAGGTACTTACTCTATTCATGGCTCATTGTGTCAAGGATTACAAAATAAACCAAATAGACATAGGAACTACCACATAGAAGCTTACAATCTAGAAGAGAAAGTAAGATAAATACAAACAATGATAGTACACAATGCAATGTGATCTGAGGGGTAGAAATGCTATGGGAATTTGGGGACGAATGAGGTCATTTGAAAACTTTTCACTGGAGCAAATGATTTCAGGGATGGGCGTTGAAAGAATGGTAGGATTTCAACACGTGGAGATGAGTGGAGGGTCTACAGGGCAAAATAACCAGTGAGCAGAAGGCACAAAAGATTATTGGAATCGTAATTGCTATCACTTTATTTTTATGAGCCCATATTAATATATTTTCTTAGTACAAATGAATAAATGCTTCCATCAGTGTTAGCACAGACAACACTCAGTAAATGGAAGCTACTAGTAGCTGTTGGCATAGAAATACTTAAAGACTGCTATGGATTTCCTTGTCTATTTCACAGTGTGATCATAATCGGAGGCTCTCAAGCTCTCTTAAATCTTGATATTCAAGGAGACCACATTCAAAGATCCACCACTGACTCAAGGTTTATGTCTGTTAACAAAGAAAAGCAAGAAGTGAATTTTCCCCCAGAATAATATATACAGGGCCACAGCCTTACCTGAATTACTAGAAGAATCCCCCTAATTTGGGGGCCTAGTTTTGTTTACTGGAGACTAGGTACCAATGTCCTAACATAAATCATTTTACCTTCATCTACCTTGTTCATCCCCTTGATAAATGAAAATAATATCCAACAGCATCCATGACAGAATAAGATAGTGTCTGGAAAGTGTATTGTGCTCCTTGCCAGAGGTAGCCCATCCCCATGACCCTGATGGTTACAAACAAGTATTTCAATCCTGCCTGAGTTCCCTGGTATGGGTTCTACCGGAGAGGAAGCGTCTCAGAGATTTTCCTACTTCATCTGCCTGGTGTCAGTCTAAGGCTTCCACGCTGTCCTTTATAAATGGATTCACCCTATAAAGTGGTAAGAATCTCTGAGTCCTTAGCTCTTTTTGGTCTTCCCGTAATAGCTCAAG
Organism: Procyon lotor; assembly: GCA_028646535.1. NCBI lineage: Eukaryota > Metazoa > Chordata > Mammalia > Carnivora > Procyonidae > Procyon > Procyon lotor. The sequence goes on from CM053611.1 coordinate 2,503,470, forward strand.
GGCTTTAAATCATTACCTGACCCTGACAATTAAGGATAAGCAACAAATTTCAAAGCCTCAAAAAAAATCTACCCTAGAAGATCTCACTAGGAGTTGGAGCTAACTGCTCATTTCCAGGCAAAACCAACAATTTTCACTATCTCTCAAGAGTTAACAAGCAAATTGATAAGGCAGAGTCAAGACATTATTTGCAAACACATTTTAATTCAATGAGGCTCGATGGATATTTTTGAATTGAACTGGATCTCAAGCTTCCTACAACCTAAATGGTTCAATGAATGCTGCCCCTCCAATTTTTAGGAAAAAAAAATATGGAACACGGGCTCACTTTCTGTGTGCAACCCATGACTATTTGAAATACAGAACAAACTAAAAAGATACAAGGACTAAAGAATGAAGGAGAAAACCATCAGGAAGGAGAAACAGATTCTGTTTCATAATAAAGTAAAAGAAAACAGTAAGCAAGTAAGTGGACCCAAGGCCAAAATTAGGAGGTTGAGATCCTCTCTGAAGAATTACGAATAGAGAGCGTGTGATCACAGTACTTACTCCATGGTTCTGTTTGTGAGATGAAGTGAGAGATGCACAAAGCTCTTAGTGCAGGACACAGGAAACCCTCAGCAAAAGCCAGTGTTTATTAATAATACTGCCAAGATCCAGGGAAAAGTGCTGACTCTTATTTTTCCTTTGCCCATGAAACCTCACAGGTGTGTGGTATAGAAGTGAGGCAGGATGGGCAGGTCATATTGGAAAAATTCACCATATACATCCATACATCCGTAGACGTATATATGCCCACACGCACACACATTTGTATGTGAGAGCGTGTCTGCTCCAGATGAAAATAAATGGGTCACCAGAGGCATGCGAAACCTAATTTAGCCACTTGTTTGCAAAAATATTGCCTGACTGATATTGGACAGTCCAGGCCAATGACAGTTTGCAAAATTGCAATTCATTCCCCACTACGTGAATTCCTTGTGGATTTCAAACTGCATGAAATGATCTTTCATTCCCAATCCCAAGACTACATGTTGATGCCTGCCACCCCACTGTTTACTTGTGGTCTGGTCACGTGACGTGGTACACGGTGTCATGGGTCCCAGTGACCATGAGCATGGAGGCTGATGCATAAATGGGTCTTCTCTAGGGATGCCAGTTGAGGACACGGGGCTGTTGGGGAGGTTTCCAGAGGCTCTAAATAGGGGGACAGAGGAGGGAAAGGTGCATTCATCTGTCCATTGATTTGTTATATATAAAGCCTTCTGTAGTTATAATGAGACAGTAAATGCAGATTCTTAATGGAATCCCCAGAGTAGATTGTTATGTGCATTTCCTGGAAGCTGCACAGCTAAGTAACCATAGGGCTTCTACTTGGAAGACCAGGGGTTCTTTATGTTTCTGTCTGTGTTAGAAAGGGTAGCTTGGGATTTTCTGAACCCAGTATGCTAGCTCACATTCTCAGCAACTTGAACACTGCCTCTAGGTAAGGAAACGAATGGCTCAGCGTTGGCCTCTTTCACTTCACCAAGATCTTACCAATGACATTTCCTAGTTGTTATGGGCAGCCCCCGTGTTCCAGCAAATGTCTGTGCAGCTGAATACTGAGGCACTTATTCAAACCACTCCCACCCCATGGTAGATCAGGCCTAATGTGAATTCTGGAAAGAAACAAATTGACCAAAGTAAACCAAGTGAATACAAACATCCTTCCAACATTCTGCCTACCTGGGAAGGTGAATTTTATGTCAGCCTGGTGGGGCCACAATGCTGAGATATTTGTCAAAACATTATCTTGGACATCTGTGTGAGTGTGTTCTTGGAAAAGATTTATGATAAAATTGGTGGACTCTGAGTAAAGAAGATTGCCTTCCCTAATGTGGGTGGGCCACATCTAATCAGTTGAAGGTCCCACTAGTGCAAAGACAGACCTTCTCGGAGCAAAAAGGAATTCTCCAGCTCAAGGCCTTTGAGCTTCATCTATAGCAGTGGTTCTTCCTAGTCCCCCAGCAGAGAGCCTTTGGACTCAAACTATAACTCCCTCCTGAATCTCCAGTCTGCCAGCCTCCCATCAGATTTCAATTTGCCAAGGCTCCACAACTGTGGGAGCCAGTTTCTCAAACTAAAAACAAAAAAAAAACAACAAAACTATAAAACTCTTTATATATATATTACATATATATAAACACACACACATATATATTCTAGGTTCTATTTCTCTAGAAAACAAGGATTGATGCACAAATATTTAATTGTTTATAACAAATATAAACAAACATAATTTGTTATATTTTCAATTTAATTAGGATTCACTTTTTCTCTTACTGGTGCTGTTTACATAAGGTTCAAAGTCTACTCTATGGCCCTTGGTGACGTAGAAAACCAGTATCAAGTTTACTGGATCAAGTAGCTGGAAGCCTGCCCTTGGAGGGGGGGGGGTCTTTGGCTTTTTCAGCTTTTTTGAAATTGTTAAGATATTTAAAGTGTCCAAGGGAGGGAGGAGCAAGATGGC
>CM053611.1:2506481-2533155 GCA_028646535.1 Procyon lotor
CTTCTCCAAAGGGGGTTAGGACATGAGGCCGTCCCCGACCGCCCCCTAGGCCGGCCCTTCTTGCTCTGCCTTCTCCAAAGGGGGTTAGGACATCAGGCCGTCCCTGACCGCCCCCCACGCCGGCCCTTTCTGCTTTACCTTCTCCAAAGGGGGTTAGGACATGAGGCCGTCCCTGACCGCCCCCCAGGCCGGCTGTGACCCAGGCTCAGCGTCCAGCTCTAAGGCGTGTGGATTTGGGCCGCCCACATACGTGTGTCTGCCCCCAGCCGGAGAACACAAGCCGGGTCCCATTCATCTTGCATTTCCAGCAGCTCCTTTGGGGTCCTACACACAAATAAGTCAATACGTATTTTGCAAATAAATGAAAAAACAGCTTTAAAGACTTGGCACCTGCTCAGAAACTAAGACTTGATTCACCACGGGGCTCCCCTTCTCCCCGGGCTGTGAGGCCTCAGAAGAATGGACAGACCTGAAAGCATTTCAGAAAGAATGACGAGAGATCCCGGCCTGCGTCGGAGATGTAGAAGCCCCGGCAGGTTTTTACTGAGAAATAGTCTGTGCGTCCTGGAGTGTGCCGTTCTGCACGCGAGTGTGGTTCGTGGCTGGGCCAGGCTCTCCGTGGCCCCTGGTACCAGATCCCGTAGGTAGCACGAATTCTGGGTGGTCACCTGGTGACTTCTCTGCGTAACGACTTCCTGGTCACGCACCCCAGAAGCTCGTGTCCTGGCTGCTGTGGGCCCATCTTCAGCCTTCCCTTCCATGTCTCTGTTCTCTCCTCGCATACGTGCTCTCGTCGACTGCTTGTCTCCCACGGGTCCATCCTTCCCTCGGTGATTCCCTGCAGTCCCCTGGGTCTGAGCTCGGGCATCACCTGATCTCTGAGGCTTCCTGACTTCTGTAGGACAGGCTGTGTCCCCGCCCCTTGGGGCTGGTAGCTCTGTGTCCAGACTTTATTCTGTCCATCCTGTAGTGGTCTGTTCCTCAGAGAGGCCTCCCTCGAGGTTCCTGCTCTCCTGGGAGGGAGTCCTTGTTTTAGTCGGTGCAGTAGCCACGAGGCCTTCAGAGTGCATTTTAGGGCCAGCTTTCAAGTGTAATTGAATCTGTATGTCCAAGGGTGGCCATCTGGATGTTAGAACTGCACATTTCCCTCCAGAGTTTACTATCTGAAAACCGTGGTTCTAGGGGCACCCGGGGGGCTCAGTTGGTTAAACGTCTGACTCTTCATTTTGGATCAGGTCGTGACCTCAGGATCCTGGGCTTGAGACCCTTGTCAGGCTCCCCGCTCAGTGGGGAGTCTGCTTGTTTCCCTTTCTGCCCCTCCCCCACACTCGCAGGCTCTCTCTCAAATAAACGAATCTTAAAAAAAAACAAGCAAGCTGTGGTTCTAGTTCTGATACGGTCTCTTACTAAGTGATCTTAGATCAACTAGCTTTTCTGGCATTCATTTCCATCTAAAAAAAAGCGTCCTATACCTAAAATAAGCCTCGGTTCTGTTCTTCATTGAACATGATGGCGAAGCCACCTGCCCATGGTTTCATGACATCATCCCATGTCCTACTCATAGCATGTTTTTCTGAGGCCCATGGGACTCACAGGACTTTGTGTCCCTAGGCCTGTGCCCCCTCTATCACATTGTGCTATAACGTAGGTGATTTGCCTCTGCAGGTAGAGTCGGCACCCAGGCCCCAGGTCGGGGGGTGGTTCCATTGTTGGGTCCACGACCTTGAGCAGAACGCTGTGTCTCAGCACTTCCAGTCTGCCCTTTACTACAACCAGCCTGCAGGGGGCATGTGGAGTGACGTGTAGAAGCACGATCGAAGGGCACCTGGGGGCCTCAGTCGTTGGGCGTCTGCCTTCGGTTCAGGTCATGGTCCCAGGGTCCTGGGATCGAGCCCCACATCGGGCTCCCCACTCGGCAGAGAGTCTGCTTTTCCCTCTCCCACTCTCCCTGCTTGTGTTCCCTTTCTCGCTGTCTCTTTTTGTCAAGGAGTAAAATCTTAAAAAAAAAAACAAAAACAAAAGAAGCATGATAGAAAAAGTTAAAAAAAAAAAAAGACAGCATCAAGAATTCATTGATAGTTTTGTTAATGTATCTCCTACTTTGGGTGTGTGTTCAAGACTGGCTGGTTTACTTTGGGATTTGATGAGGTCCAGTTTCAGTCTTGGGTGAGATGTGGCCTGGACTTGGACCACGGCTGCACTCACGTAATTTCAACGATTTTAAGTTGTACTCGCTCTGGTACGTTAAGGTTAATGCTTGATTTTTATCAGCACTGTACTTCCTAGGGATTGTGAGCACATAAGGTGCCTCCTGAAACTGACCGTGCACAATACTCTTATTTCTACCAAGAGTCCTCAGGCTGACATTTATGCCCATTTTGGGCTGTTTTTGTTTGGTTTGCTTTTGGTATTTTTAAGACCACTAAATAACCCATTATTTGAAGAAAATGAGCTTCCTGTGTGTAACTCATGATGCATGTTGTCGGAGGTGCCGGGGTGTGGTCCTGGGACTGTGTCCCCGGGGCTTATGGCAGCCCCGCACTCACCGCTCCCCCATGTGGCAGAAATCCTAGTTGCGGGGTGTGGTGTGTGCTCTCCTACCTCTGGTCTTGACTGTCCTTCTCTTTCTTCCTCTGGAATGTGAAGATTGTTTCGGTGGATAAGAGGAAGGGATTGCACTTAAACTCAGTAAACCAAATAGTATCTAGGTAAATAAAGCCCATTTGTTACAGGAAGCAAGCTGGTGCGGAGGCAGAGGTGTCCAGCGGGTGGGCCCCTGCCTCCCACAGGGGATGCAGCTGACCGACCCGTCTCCCAAGGCTCTGTCCTCGCCTGGGCCCGCAGCCAGCAGCTGTGCGGCTACAGAGGGCTAACAAGGACCAGACACACGCCACGCATGCCCCGTTCTGGGTGGTGCCCGCGGGCGTGGGGAGGCATGCCATGGTGTGCCGTCCTAAGTGGCAGACTGCTCTGGGCACTGGTACATCTGTGCCACCTGTCTCGATGGTGAAATGTCAGACCTTGGCAAGGAAGACAGAGCTGCTGCTTTTAGCAGAGTGCTCTTTCCTGGTGCTCACGTGGAGTCACAGTGGAACTCGAGAGGGACGGGGCGGGAGTGGGGCGGGGGGCTCTCCCAGCGGGGGGAGAAGAGGAGGTCCTGTGGCAGTGCACCTGCTCTGCGCCTTCGTCCCCACCAGCCTGGGGGTGTGAATGTCCAAGTAGCTGGAGTTTTCTAAGCAGACGGGTTTTATTAACCAGAAAGAGTGGGGACTCCTCAGGCCAGGTGGCTGTGTCTGCTAGCCCCGCACGCCCGTGGTCCCTGGGATGACCCTGCCATGACAGATGGCTTCCCCTGGCGTCCGGGGAGCGTTTGTGGGCTCTAACGTGGCTCTTGTTTCCTGGCAGGACATCGACGGGCAGGCGCTGCTCTTGCTGACCCTGCCCACGGTGCAGGAGTGCATGGAGCTGAAGCTGGGGCCCGCCATCAAGCTGTGCCACCAGATTGAGCGCGTCAAAGTGGCTTTCTACGCCCAGTACGCCAACTGACGCCACCTCTTGGGAGGGGACCCAGCGTCCCGGTGGTGCAGCGTCTTGGAACGGTTTGGGGACCGACGCTTTGTTTTTGGGGCGACGACAGCTGGCACGTGCGCTAAGTCGCACCGAGAAGCAGGCGGCTCGGAGGACCCCTTTCCCCTCCAGCCTGTGTGACTTTACCGCGTTTGCAAGCACACCCGCCACCACGGCAGTGGCCCCTGGGGTGCTGGGCGCTGCAGGAAAAGGAAGAGCTGCCCGGTTTGTCCACGCCTCGCCTTTCTCCCTCTGGAAACCAGGCAGCTCCCTGCGAAGGGCTCTTCTCAACCCCGGCCCGCTTTGCTTTGAAAATGAAGGCACAGGTGATGTCTTTTCTGCATGTGCCCAGGGAGGACAGCAGCTGGTGGTTCCCTCTGCTGGTTGGTGACAACGCATGCATGGCCGTGGCCGCCAATTTGGTTCCTGGGGCAACTTCATTCCCGGAAGCACTGGTTTCAGGATGTGGCTATAAAAGCGTGGGCTAACCCCGCGTCCCCTGTCCCAGGTGCCTCCTGGGAAGCAGGAGGCTCGACAGCAGGTGGTGTGTCATTGCAATGAGACCACTCTTCCCGAGCGACAGATGTCTGGAGCCTGTAGGGAGTTCTGTGTGTGAGCTTTTCTAGAACCTCACATATCGCTGACTTTCTCTTCTTGTCGTGACCAGATCAGGGAGCGATTCCTTTGTCCATTGGGAAATGCCAAGCTGTGTACTGAAGGAAAAGCTTAATTTCAGAAAGGGGTAGAAAGAGGCTTCGGGAAGCACTTAACAAACCCGCTGTGTCCCCTGAGAGGGATCCAGCAGCGAGCCTCCGGTGAGACTGGCTTTGAGTGCCGCTCGCATCCCGACCCTGGGACGTCCAGTGAGGAGGCAGGCGCTCCCGACGGGAACCCACCTGGCTCAGCCCTGCTCTCCTGCTGGTACGGCTGATGGCCACCTGGGACCTCGGTGACCACGTCTCTCTGGACCCCCTGCTCCAGCTCCTGCTCCTGCTAAGGGAAGAGTCTGAGCCGCCTCCAGGGGGGACAGTAGTTGTAAGACAGTCTCGTCGGCACCGTGTTTGCTGCTCCCAGCAGCCTGCCCTGGCGTGGAGGGTGCCTGTGACGTTCTTGGGCAGTTCATCAAATCGGAGATGTCACGTGCAGCGAGATCTGTGGCTCCGAGGATTGGCTGCGTTGGGTGTTTATTTATTGTTATTGTTACTTTTTGTACCAAGCACTTGATCTGCGTCTGCTTGTGAGGGACCCAGTGTGCTCATCCCACCCGAAGGGCTGCCCTCCGTCGGGGGCCGCGTGTGCCGGGACACCAGAGCTTGAGGGAGTCGGCGTGGACGCGGAAGGGGAGCTCGGCCTTCTGCTCTTGCGCCGGAATGCCCTGATGAGAGTCTGCAGCCTGGCGGGACATCCCGGGTGGGCTGACGCGCCGGCGGGTCTCCGAGGGTGTCAGGAGGCGTGCTTACCCGTCAGAGCCGCAGCTTGGCAACTGACCTAACCTGTGTCCACAGTCTGTCCCTGTTACAGACGCAGGTGGGAGCCCTGTCTCGCAGGTGACTCCCCGCTCTGCCCGGCTGACTGCCCCCTCCTAGTTGTAAAGGTCTGGCAGGCGGATCTTCCTGGGGACCTGTGCTGGACGGACCGGCGTCCCGCCCCGTGGTGAGGACGGAAGCGTCCACGGGGGCTCGTGCTTGGCTCCAAGGCGGGCTTTTGTCTCCCGCGCCACGCTGGCCGCCGCCTCCCACATTCCCATTCCTGCCTTCTCAGCCACATACTTCCGGCCTTCAGCGCTCAGCCCTGTAGAGTCAATTAGAAAGGGGATCCGTTTCCAGATCGTCGGCATTTTCCCTGCACTGACTCACTCACGAGCCTTCACTGTGACCTTTTCGAGCTGCGCTATTCCTGTGGCGTCTGCAGCAGGAGCGAGGAGATGTGGGGGCTGCACGTGCTTCCAGAAGGGGTGTCCCCTGCTCATGTCCTTTCAGGGGACGGCGTTGTGGGGGGAGGTCTTGCAGGTGTCTCTGGAGCCCCCTCCAGAAGGGGTGTCCTCTGCTCATGTCCTTTCAGGGGACGGCGTTGGGGGAGAGCCCCCCACCCCCTGGGAGCTGGTGAAGCATCCCCCTGGCAGCCCGGCAAGATGGCGGCCACTGTTGCTGGGGACACATCCTGCTCCCTGAGGGGCCGTGTGTCCGATACCTCCTTGTCCTCAGTGTCTCTCTGCACTCGGTGGTGCGTGGTCAGGAAGACGTGGCCGGGGCAGAAGCAGACGGCCTCTGGGGTGACCATCACGCAGGTCACGTATGTGTCCTCTCCTGGCCCTCCCCTCCCAGCCAAGAAACCTTTCAGGGCCCAGAAGATGCTTCTGCCATGAGTGTCGCTGATGTCCTCCTGAACTTGGATTCTCCCGGGGATTTCCACTGCTGGGTGTACCTCACCCGTAGCGAGTGGGCCACGGAAAGGTGATGGGGTGTCCCTGCCCCTGTAGGGTTCCCCTGACGCCAGCTGCTGGCTTATCAGTAGGGTCAGTGTCCAAGGCACATTCTACTGTCTTGTTACTGTGTCTCTTAAGGCAGGAAATGATAATTTCCTCCCCCTCCACCACAGCCCGGACGCAAACCCCTCTCTTGGTTGAAACGCCAGCGAGCGACGCCCCTCCCCCCCTCTGTCCCAGGCACTCCAGTCCCTGCTCTGTCTCTGTGATGATAGCGCGGGACCAAAGTCCCGTTCTCCATGCAGCGGGGTCCTGCATACACCGAGCCGCCTGTGAGCTCCTGGGGCTGGCTGGGGAGACACTCTGCGTCCTGTGCCGTGTGTGTGACTCGAGAAGCAGAGTCCTCGAGCAGGGCCACCCGGAAACAGCGGGAGCTGCTCCAGCCCCGCCTCCCTGACTGCACCTGTGCCCTGTCAGGAAAGTGTCCTGCCTGCGACAATGCGGACCTAAGGAAACCCAGAAAACACGAAACAAAACCTGAAAAGAGCAGGGTATGGCTGGCATTGCAAATGAACTTCTTTGCTTTTCCAAAAAAAAAGGAAAAAAGAAAGAAAAAACCAAAAAAGGAAAATGGAAACCAGTTTCCTTCAAGTTGCATTGACCAGAGAACGATCCCATCGCTTTTAAAATCAGGTCCATTTGATTGAAGTTGGACTCCCACCGTGTTTGGGCTGCAGGGCAGTTAGGTTGCTTTACCTTCTTTGTTCATATTTGAAAGAGTATTTCCTGTGTTTGCTTTGATTGGCTCCTCAGTGCATTAGAATCACTCAGACCTGTGACCCTGCCCGCCCCCTGCCCCGACCCTTGCTATAATCTCCAGAAAGTCGGTTTGGATCAGTCTTCGAAGCTTCGTCTCAGTGTCCTGCCTCGTCTCTCAGAATGCCGAGTGTCCTATCAGGCACGTTCTGGGATTTGCCTTTTATCTCAGACCAGACACCTCTGGGAGAGCCGTTCTCCCTTCGCCTTGCAAGCACGAGGGGTTTTCATGACTTCTTTCGTAGATCACCCATTTATGTTTATTTCTGTATATAAAACTATAAAAACAGTAGCGTTAAAATCTCCGTTGTGGTTTGAGCCCTCTTGTTGCTTTTTGGTTAAGGTGGTGAATCTAGGATCCAAGTACTCTGTTCTGTCTTTAGAAGGCTGTGATCACGTGTGCAATTATTTTTGCAGGGAGAGATAGTAAATTAAGGTCTCCGTAGTTTTTAAGGAAGCCATCATTGAAGAGATACGCATACTGCCTGTGTGTTTTGGTGCAATAACAAATAGCAAGGAGAAGCTCTGTCCGCAACTATTACAATGTATGTGATTCTCTTACTCGTTTCCTGTCTTTTCTGTCCCAGAGTTTTCTGGAAATTGCTTTTGTCCCTTTAACTGGGTTGAATATTTCAGTTGGTTCTCCTGGCTTTTATCACAGGAGTTGGTTTACAAGTATCCCAAAACATGGATGTGATAAAATCGAATTGTGCTGGTTTTGGCCCCTGAATTTACCTAAAAATTGTAATCGCTGCTTTGGGTTTTGGTTAAAAGCATGTCTAGTTCAGGTGACAAGAACTAACCCCAACCATTTCCATGTTCCTGGTTGGTTTTAAATGCTGAGGATTCCGTACCAGCGAGCACATCAGTCTTTCTACGCGACCAAGCCGGAGTGGGGTCCCTGTGGGCCTGACTGATTCCCGGAGGAAAAAGTGACATTCTGGGACCAGTGTGGGCTGAAAATCAGCCGATGATGGGAAATGGGAGATAACTTTGTTTAAATGGCAGAAGGAAGAAATCATCTCCTCAATTGTTCACAGTGGAGCTAGCATGGTATCCAGAGGCGTAAACTACCCCTAGTCCGAATGTCAGAAGCCTCGTCACTGTTTTGCATTCCAGTTTGAGTAGTTTGTATTGAAATCTGATTCCTATATTGTGTACCTTTCAGTGTGTAAAAGGAAAAATTCGTGCTTTTACTTTTGGAATTTGCAGGACAAAGGGCATGTTGTTGGTTTGCTGGAAGATTGTAATCTGTATATATGTTCTCATGTAAATAAATGAAAATCTATATCAGAGTTATATTTTAATTTTTATTCTAAATGAAAAGAAACCCTTTTTACTTGAAAAAAATTGTAAGCCACGTTGTTAATAAAGCAAAAATAAGTTCTGTCGTGCTGTGTGTCTTTCTGTGTGAGGACACTGAGTATTATCTTTAGGGTCTTGTTGTTTGTCCCTTTCTGCTACTCCCCAAGGCCCATGTTTATAGGGTTTTAATAACCCTGGTTCTGAAAGTCCCATGCGATCTCGCGGAGTTACCGGGTAGCTTTGGAACTTTCTATTCAAGGCATCTGCATTAAGCCATCTTATTAAAACGGTCCAGTATCTCCTGCACAGTGGCCTCTCGGCTTTCCCTGGCCGGTGATTGGGTTCTTCTGTGGTCACCCGCTGTGTCAGGAGGAGGCCGACTCCGTGTCCGGCAGACTGGTGCTTACCCACGTTTCCATAGATGCTTGTCCTCTGAATGACCCAGTGGGTGTTGGGCCTCTCAGAAGAGCAAGGGAGACCTTCGCCGCCCTGCTCTGCCGCATGGTCCCTGTCACCGGTGGGACGTGCTCCTTCCCCCTCCCCCGTCACTCCACACGCAGCTTTATGGAGGGGCAGAGCCAAGGCCAAGGGGATGCGCATTCCGGGGCAGGTGGTGGAGGAGTGGGCATCTCTTCCGACCCCGGCCCACCGTAATGATCCGACTTCTCTCTAAGGAGATTCCTTTTGCCCCTACACACACGCAGGTTCTATACATAGACATTTCAGTTGTGTTCCGTTTTGAATTATGAAAGCTTTTTCCGTCGGGAGCTCTTCACTGCCAAGAACAAAGCCATGATGGCAGACAAAAGTGGGAAGCATATTGTTCATTTTCTCAAAGTATACTGGAAACAAAGAAGTCAAAGGTTATTGGCATCTTGTTCCGCGCACGTGAGAGCTGGCTGTCGCAGGAGAGGGCACAGGAGTGGTCCCGCAGATGTGTTGTTGGGGGAGTGGGTCCAGGAACGCACCTCCCAGGACGTGCTTGGGTGCTTGATGGCCCGGCCACTGCGCCTGGTGCCCCGTCCGCACACCGCCTGCTGTCTTGCCTGCTCCTCTGCCCCTGGGGGCCGGCCGGGCACACTCTGCCAAACCACCACGCGGGCAGCCACATGCACCCGGGCCCCCAGAGCCCGGGGCGCCAGACCCATCGAAGCTTCCGCTCCTTCAGTCTCTGCACCTGGGGAGGGGCTGGGCGCTGTCGATGTGGCTTCTCCCCGTGGTAGAACTGGGACCCGGAACCTGGACAACGCTGGCGGTTCGTGTCCCGTGGGCAGATTCCGATCAGCGAAAGGCAGCAGGTAAATTCCTCTGTCCTCCCCCGATCGCCTTTCCCCCCTGGGGTGGCCCAGACGTCTGTCCACAGACATCCCTCGAGTCCACATGTGCTTTCTCTAACGCATACTCCTCGGCGTGCATTCCCCCTTCCACGCCTTCCTTCCCCCGGCTGGGATCCCACCAGTAAAGCTGCAGCTCCTGGGCTCATCTCCAGGGTCTGCTTTCCGGGGACCGCGCCTGAGACAGGAGGCAGCTGTCCTCATACTCGCAGACGCCCTGCACAAACACTGGTGGTCAAATACCCTGGTGCCATCCAGCCGTGTCTGCGGCCCGAGAAACTTACAAGCCCCCCGTCGTTGAGTCCTGCTCGCCATGACATGAAGCCTTTCTGAATTCCTTTCTGACTTGGGTCGGCAGTTCACATTAAAACTGTTCTTTCTGGTTATTAAAGTAATGGCTGTGCATTATGGAAAATGTGGAAAGTAAAGGGCCGTCACTCAATCCCCTGTTGTCGCACCACGTCTAATTACCACTCTCCCATATTTCTGTGTCTGTTTATAACACGATGTTGAAGTCAAATTTATGCCATTTAAAAAACGTTCATCAACTTATTTTGTAATCATGTTCTCTGGGGAGGAGGTAAAATTTTTAGCTATCTAATATTTTTTAATGTTTCAATGCATTTTTAAGGGATTCGACATAACAAATGTTTGGGTACCACCCACCCGGCTTCGAGAAGTACTATTGGTTTGTCGTATTTGCTTCAGATTTATGTGTCTTATAAAATCTTACAGGTAGAGTCGAAACCCCTGTATCTCCACCCCGATTCTGTTTCCCTCCCCCCATCCCAGAGGTAACCACAATCCCGACTTGGGCTTTCTCCAATGGTGGGCGTGATTTTTATACTAACACTTGCTTTGCATATAAGCACGATAACGCGCACCTCTGTTTCATGGGGTTTCAGTGTTAACGTGTTACACTCCTCGTGTCATAATGCAACTTACTCTTTTTGTTCAACATTATGTCTGTGAGATTTATGCACGTTAATATTTTTTCCGATTCACTTATTTTCACTGCTGCATAAATTCCACCGAACGTATGATTCCCTTCTCCATTCTTCTGTTCTTGGACCTTTATGTTCTGTTTTCCTGTTTCAAAGAATGGGACAGTTCCGACTGTGCACACACGTGCAGTGCTGTTCCCAGAGGCTGTCTCTGCAGGTGGAATTGCTGGTCGTGGGCCATGCCTCTTTCCATCTGTGCTCATATGGCCAGCGGAGTCCCGAGGCAGGCGTCCCGTTTGCATGCCGCTGGGAGTGTGGGAGCTGCCTGTCGCTTCTGCATGCCTTGCCCACCCCTGGCCGAGTTTTTCATTACTGCTGCTCCGAGAAGTGGAGAAGCGGGAACTCCAGATCGTTTCACTGTGCATTTCTGTAATTACTGGCCAAGTTTAGGGTCTTCGCATGTGCTTGCCGGCCCGTTGTGTTTTCCCTCTTGTGAACTGCCTGCTCACAGCCTGTACACATTCTCTTCCTCCCTCCCCCACTTCCTTCTCTCTGATTTATGAGCCTTTTCTAAAATAACTTCTTGACATTAATCCCGTATCAGTTGCCAGCATTGTAAATCCATTTCTCCACTTCGTTTTGGTCCGGCCCGTCCACTTTACCCTGCCTTCGTAGTTCAGAGGTTGCTTGTTTTAATGTACTTCAGTACACCATTCTTTTCCTTTACGATTCTCACTCTTATTCTCTTGTTTAAGAAATGTTTTTCTACTCTGACAACATTCTCTTTTATTTTCTTTTAAAAGTTATTAAGTTTTGGGGCGCCTGGGTGGCTCAGTGGGTTAAAGCCTCTGCCTTCGGCTCAGGTCATGATCTCAGGGTCCTGGGATCAAGCCCCGCATCGGGCTCTCTGCTCAGCGGGGAGCCTGCTTCCCCCTCTCTCTCTGCCTGCCTCTCTGTCTACTTGTGATCTCTCTCTGCTAAATAAATAAATAAAATCTTTTTTAAAAAATAAAAGTAGGTTTTACTCTTTCCAACCCCTCCAGAATATTTGGGGGGGTTGGTATTCCCTGTATTATCCAAAGGGTTGATCCCAGTTCGTAGTCCTGCCGTATGAGCATCATATGTGTTCCCAGCCTCACCAGGACTTGGCAGCGCTTGTCATTATTGCCGGTCTGGGGAGTGTGCAAACCATCAGGTCAGGGAGGGAGCGAGACGGGTAGATTGCTCTGCTCTAACTGCTGGGGAATTCCTCCTTTTCCCACGGACTCGCCATTCAACCTGCATCACAGCTTGAGCTTACACATGTGTGTGGGTCTGCATCTGGCCCGAGCATTCTGTTTCGTTGGTCTGGTTGTCCCTATGTCATAACCACACTAAGTACTATGGCTTTATACTAATCCTTGATACTCAGAAAGGGAAACCTCCCCATCATATTCTTATCAAAAGGAGTCTCGGCCATTCTAAGTCTTGTTCTTCGTCATGAATCTCAGATTCAATGTGTTGAATGCCATAGAATACTCTGTTGGGATATTGAGTGGAATTATATTCAGTTTATGGGGACATTTGGAGACCATTGGCTTTTTATCCTGTTGAAACTTTCTGTCCAGAAGGCAGTGCAGTTATTTATTTACTCTTGTCTTTTTTAGGTCTTTCAGGAAGGTCATGGTGTCATTCTCTGTAAAATCCATCCTAACTACAAGTCTCTTCATTATTTAAAAACAAAACCAAAATCAATCTTCCAAGCCACGGGTAGTATGAGAGCATGTTCCGAGGATGAAACTGAATTTTGGATTATTCAGGCTATTTAGAAATGAGATTTTTGCCCATATGAAAATTCATAGGAACATGGGGTTCACTGAAGTTACAACTCCCAGAACGCTCAGCAAGTTGACATTTCTAAAGGTCTCTTCTGCATAGTTTAAGTCTTACTCAAACCTCAGTTTTCTACTAATGGCTTGAAAAACCCGCTTTGCATGTTATCCCATCTGACTTGTCATAAACCCCTGTAGCCGAGATGCGTGACGTCGGAGTTGGAAAGGGGAGAAAGGTCTGTCTTGTTCTACGCCCCGCACTGATAATGCTTACCCACCGCAATTTGAGCAAAGCGGTCCATTCTCCCCACTCTGTTGGCGGGAATGATTAACAGTTGATGCTGTTGAAAATACAGATGTTTTGCTATGTGCCCCTTATCCACTGACCACCTGAAGTAGGGCAGCCTCAATATGTAAATGAATTGATCCACACTGTCCCAGTAATCCCTATGAATGAACTCCAGTGGAGACATTTGATGAGATGCGTAGGCATGTGTGAAGCTAATCATTCTGATAAGAACCCAAAGAGGACATTAACTCATAGAACAAAAATGCTTTAGACCAATAAAGCAGGTGCACAGTGCCAAGTGCATTAGGGAACAGAAGAGCCCCATGTGGACTGCTCATAAAAGGTCCGAAGCTACGTAGGAAGGCAGCAGAGCATTCGCAGAAATCCCTGTGGAGGAGGACAGAGCGAATGTGTGTACAAGCTGGTTTAGGCTGAAACTTACAAGAGAGGTGATGTTTACATTGCTTTTCCAATCCCTGGGCAAAGTCCCAGCCCCAGTTACTGACAAAGTGTGATGGGAAGCCCAGATGTCTCCAGGGCTCAGCCAGGAACCAGAAATGGGTGCAGGGAGCCGGTGGGTGCTGCAGGAAGCCAGAGGGGACACACCTGTCTACGAAGAGGTCTCTCTCTCTGTGGCCAGTTGTGGCCTTGTCTTCTCATTTTCCACAAGCAACTAGAAATCCAGATATTTATATCACATCTCCAAATTGTCCAATGCTGGCAAGAAATTCTAACACTTTAAGGATGATGATGGCTAAAGAAAATTTCCCCAGCTGGATCACAACTACCAGCGCAGGATCTCTGCCTTGCCCAAGCCTGCAAAGTCCTTAACCCAGAAGCAACCCCCTGGGAGCTACATTTGATAATGTACGTGAGGCATTGATCTAGGAGACTGGTTATCACTTTTTTCAAGGCACTGAGATTTTGATCTCTTTGGACAGTGGTGAAAACACATCAGAATTCATCCTTGCTCAACTGAAGGCTTACTCATAACTGTTCAAAGTCAAAAGGAGAGTCCTCCCTGCATCATTTTACTGTGCAAGGTTGTCTATGTGTGCGTGTTTTTGCTTTGGGGGCAAGAGTCCTGGCTCAGGTGGGGCCCAGCCCAGGAGGAAGAAGAGGCTGACCAGACTTGGTCTGCTCCAGTTGGATGACCTGAGTCAGGGAAATTAACCCATATACTTTACTGTTGCTTCACCTGTAAGACGGGAATGGGGGTGCCATGATGAGTCACGCTCTGATGTGCTAGGGTGGGCCAGGAACCACATTAATTCCCCTTATGCCTGCAGCTCAGTGAAGACTCAGCTGTATTTGATGCCATTTCATAGACGAGAAGACTGAGGCTCAAAAATGAGATCATTCACCTGCAGAGGACAGATCTGGGATTTGGATCCTCATCAATTTGAATGTGAATTCACTTGGAACATGATCTAAAGTGCGCTTCAAAATTAAATTATATCATGGGCCAGCTTCTTCAAAGGGACTAATATAGGCACGTGGCTCTAAGCAAGAGATGGGATTCACTTATTAATTGAGCATCTACTATGTAGTAGGTGTCCTGCAAGAATAGAATAGTACTTGGGTCTCCTGTTCAAGGGATAGACAATTAGAGGAAATCAGAATACATACGAGCTTTGGAGATCCTTGCTTTGGGTCAGACCCACAGAGAAGTCTGATAGAAACTCGAAGGCTCCAGCATTCCTTGGGTGGCGTAATTGCATAAGTTGTTTATTCTCTTATCTCCTGAATGTTTTCCTTGTGTTTTGAAATGTTAGCCTGGCAGCCTGGACGCCAGCATCTGGTAATAAGTTGTAAAACCATGGCATTGTTGTGGCTCTAAGTTTTAAAATAGCAAATAACATAGTTCTGAATGGTTTCTGTTCCAAAGGGGAAAAAATGTGTGTATTTTTAAGGCTGAAAGACAAGAAAAATTTTTATTACTACATTTTCTTATAAAGTATAAAGCACAGCATTCACTCGTTCAGTTAGTGTATATATCATACCACATGCCAAGCACTTGGCAGCACCATAAGTAACAAAATGTCTACAAGACACACACTCTTCTGAGACTGTCTAGTGGGAGATGAACATGGCAGGGGGTACGCTAGACAGCAGTGGTTAAGTGTCTTGGGAGTCAGGCTGTCTAGATGTGAATCTCTGTTCTGTAATTTGGGTAACTTAACATCTGTGTGCCCTTGCTTATGCTATCTGCAAACTTGGGATAATAGCATCTAGATCATTCGGTTGTTGTGAAGAGTAAATGGGATAACCCACCATTAGAAATAGGCCCTCAGAAACGCATTGTTATGGACGTCAGTATATACCGAATGTTTGCAGAAGCATTGCTCATAATAGCCTTCAATAACCCAAATGCCCATCATTAGTAGAATGGATAAATCAGTTGACCACAGAACAATGAAAACGGATCGTCTATGGCTGTCTACAAAAGCGTGAATGAATATTTAAAAAACAGGATCTAGGGAAAGAAGCCACATTCAACCAAACAGATGCTTGATGATTCCACTTTTGTAAATATTCAAAATCAGGCACAATTATGAAAATTTACCCAAATATTTTTATGGATATATAATTTAGGGCACAACCACAAGGTCAAGCAAGGGAATCAATACCATAAAATCAGTCTGTTGATCAGGAAGGCGAGGGAGTTACCCCAACAGGGAAAGCACCACGTCAGAGAATGGCTGTGATGATTCAATAAGGTCATTCTTATCATCAATGTAAACACAGAGATCTCAGATCACTTATTTATTCAGTAGATATTAATTGAGCGCCTACTCTGTACTGGATTCGGAAGACACAACAGGAGAGAAAAAGCAATCAAACAAAATTTTTTTTAAAGATTTTATTTATTTATTTGACAGAGAGAGAAAGAACACAAGCAGGGGAGCATCAGGCCCACAACACACTTCTTTGTCCTTTTGAAGCAAGCTGGTGAGCTCTTTCAGGGTGAGTTAGGGCTCTGTGATGACATCGACATTGCTTCCAAGGTACGGCCTGTTCTGTGGTCCCCGCTGCGTGTGTGCAACCCTGCCTCTCCACTCTGGCTGCCAGAAGCTTGAGTAGATCCACACACAGGCAGAGCCTGGAATCAGTCAGAGACTCCAGGGGATTCTCTGCAGAGTTCTGGAAGCTTCTTCGCTTGGCTCCCTGCTCTCAGTTATGCTGCCCCATAAATCTGAGCCTTCTAGGTCTCCCTGGCCTCTGACTCTTGGACTCTCCACATAGGTCACTGTCTGAGTTCGGGTCTCTTCTTTGGGGGAGGGAACAACCATCCCAGTTTGCCTGGGAGGGAGGGGTATCCAGGGGCACAAGGCTTTCAGGTGCTAAAACCAGGGCAGTCCTGGGCAGACCGGGACCCCTTGTCAGTAGAAGTCAGTCTGGAAGGTGCTTCCAGTGGGAAGTTCATGTGATCGCAGGGGTGGCTTTGTTTTCTGTGATTCCTACTTCTGAAAATAATTGTTTCCGGCGTGTTATCTTATAATTGCTGATGGTGGGAGGCTGAGTCAATATCCTGTTCCTCCCTCGTCGCTGGAAGGGGAAGTTAATCTTTTTTTCCATTACGAGTCTAATTTTTTCTTCTACAAATAAGGATATCAAACTAAATCCCAAACGATTGTGAGGATTAAGAGATCGTATGTACAGATGTTTGCAACTAATAAAGTGTTATCTAAATGCCTACATTTTTATTTACTGGGATACTATATTCATCTTCATATTTAAAACACCTTTACTTATCCCTATAGATATTAAGCCACAGTAAATCCAAGAATTAAAGATTGGAACGTTAAAGTAATTAAAGTCCCCAAAATGGGAGAATGTTGTCATGAACACCAAAAAAGAATAAAATAACAAGTGTGATTTTTGAGAGTAAGCAAAGTATTAGAAAAGCATGTATAGTTTTATGACAAAAGGTTAATATCATTAATAATCAAATAGTGCTTACGACATGAATTCAAACAGTGGACTCCCCAAAGAGAAAGAAATTGGAGAACCCCGTGGCCCACACGTCTTGGAGAAAACCGACTCGAGATGAAGACTTAGAGTAGTCTCACCTACTGGGGTGATTAGAATTCATCGCCATTCGCATTAATTAATGAACATGTTAGTGTTCTTTCTTGAATATCTTCCTGTGAGCTTTTATACATAATAGTTCAATTATTTAAAAAACTCTATCTTTTCCTTTTTACCGATGTTTTCATACACAGCTCTACTGCAATCTATTTTAGCAATCCCTTATGAGAGATGTTTTGGTTGTTTCTAAGTTTCTGTATTGTAAACAGTGATTCAGTGAACATCCTAACGTATACTGTTTTCCACACTTTCATTATTTTTGAGATTCCAATCTTTACTTCTTCCTGAATTTATTCTGGCTTTAAGGTCTACAGAAACAGTAAAGCTATGATAGTCATGAAAATGTAGGAAACATTTTGTCTTTTTGTATTTTATTCCCTGAGGATGTCTTTCTAGGTAAAACCGTTGCATCAGAAGATACGCATATTAACGAGGCTAATGCCTTCCAGCAGGTTGTCCCAAGTGATCATCCGATGGGTTGTACAGGAGTGACATTCTTTTTATATACTCTCGCTGGCCATACTTAGAGACTCTCTTTAATTTTCGTCAGATAGGAAATAAGGAATTGCAGCCCTGATTCCCCAGGTTGCACTCTTCGACTATTAAAAGTACTTTAGTTTTTCATATGTTCCCTGGTTATTTGTATGTCTTCTCGGAATCACCTGGATTCCAGGCCCAGAGACGTGGGACCAAAATGCCTACCGAGAGAACAGCTAGAATGGGCCACGTGTTCGCCTGTGGGGGGCACGGCCCCGGGGCCGGGAGAGCTGCCCCGGCGGACTTGGAGCCCCCTCCTCCGCTTCCCACTCCTCTTCCTGCTGGGTTTCCTTTTCCTTCCCGGTTAAAGAACCTTCTCCAACATACCCCAAATGGTATTTGGGGAGCCTGTTCACCTCTGTCTCCCCCGCCAAAATGCCAGCTCCACGAGGACATGTCATTTTGATTGCTCTTCGGGACGCCTGGGGGTCTCAGTGGGTAAAGCCTCTGCCTTCGGCTCAGGTCATGATCTCAGGGTCCTGGGATCGAGCCCCGCATGGGGCTCTCTGCTCGGTGGGGAGCCTGCTTCCCCCTCTGCCTGATGCTCCCCCTGCTTGTGCTCTTTCTATCTCTTTGTGTCAAATAAATAAATAAAATCTTTTTAAAAATTTTGTTTGTTTGCTTTTTCTCTCCTGTTGTGTCTTCCGAATCCAGTACAGAGTAGGCGCTGAATTCATATCTGCTGAATAAATAAGTGATCTGAGATCTCTGTGTTTACGTTAATGGTAAGAATGACCTTATTGAATCATCACAGCCATTCTCTGACGTGGTGCTTTCCACCCCCTCGCCCGCCCCCCGCCATTTACAGCTGAGAAGCTCTGAGGAAGGCGTTTGACCACATTGAGAAAGGTGAAGCGTCGGATGTCCAGGTTAGAGTGCGGGTCTCTGCCGAGTCCAGAATGCTCTCACCCACTCCTCCGGGAGTCACGAGCTGGAGGAGCAAGAGCCAGTGGTAGGGCCGATAAGCAGGCCCTTCATAGGGAGAGGTTCCTGCTCCATTTTCAGAGTGATCAGATCGGGTTGAGAGACACACAGTGAAGTTAATACAAATAGAGATTATTTCTAGGCTAAACAGATTACCACGGTCCCATCTGCCAGGGCTCTTACAATTAGCATCTCTAAAGAAACAGCTTAATTTAGGTTCTAGTAATGGAGTCCCGTGCAGGAAGGACTGGTGGGAAGGAAGGTGAACAGGATGAGAATTAGCGTTTGTGGAGAAGGCACCATGGGCTTTGTCTTTATTCTGCCGTCCAGTCCAGACAACAACCCGAGGAAGCACACAGTCTGAGGAAGGTCTTCCTCCTCTGTGTTCCCGCAGAACCCCGGGCTCACCTTTATCCACGGTATTTGAAATCCTGGCTCCTGGCTCCTCTTCCCCACTGCCCTGGGAGCTTCTTGAAGGCGGGCATTGTGTCTCGGTCCTTGTCAAGGCAGATCTCCAGAATCGAGCGTGGCCCCCAGCACTCAAGCAGTGCTTTTAAAAAAACTCATCGGGAAATGAATTACTGTGCAGTGTCCAACGTGGAAAAGGGAGTTCAGATAACCTTGAGGGTGTTTCAAATTTAGAGAATGAGCCAGTCGCATACGTGACAGAATTGGAAAACAACAAAAGACTCTTTGTTGTGCAATGACTGATCTTGCCGTATACAACGTCTGAGGAGCAAAGACTTCAGAGAATGGAAAGATCCTCGTGCGTTGAGATTAGTCATGAGAAGATTCATTTCTTTATTCATGTGCTCAATATATTGTAAATGATCTCAGTATATTGTAAACTCTCTTGGGCATAGACCTTAAAGAGCATAATCCTTGACCTCAAGGCATGTATGTTCTAACAGAACAAATCAGATATGGGAAGATCTGAGGCCGGGGCAGAGTCTTCCAATTTCTAGTCCAATATAATCTTAAGAGAAACGTAGGGCACCATTTTTGCTTTACAAAGATCAATACTGATCATTTTTTCAAAAATAATTTTTAGGGATCCCTGGGTGGTGCCGTTGGTTAAGTGTCTGACTCTTGATTTCAGCTCAGGTCCTGATCTCAGGGTCGTGGGATCGAGCCCCATGTGGGGTTCCACGCTCAGCGGTTCACTCTCTCTCTCAAAGAAATGAATCTTAAAAAAATTGGTGGTGGGTATTAAGGAGGGCACGTATTGCATGGAGCATTGGGTGTGGTGCCTGAACAATTATCTTGTAACGCTTGATTACAAGTCTTGAAAAAATAAACATATTTGGGGAAAAAAATAATTTTTAACATCGCTCGCATCAACTCCAGAAAAATTAAATATGCTTACATTTTCCAAGAGTGTTTGAATTCCGCACATCCTGCAGAAGGCAGCTCAGTCCCCTACCTCAGAACGGAGATGTCAGCACCCAGAGTTCAAACAGCATCATTGTCACCATTGCCATCATCGCCAATGACATCATCAAAACTTCTGCTGAGCCTTTAATGTCGGCCAGGCTCTGTGCTGACTTCTCTCGTTGGCTAACAGGTGTTGGGCACCCACCACCCTGATGCGGGAGTGCAAATACAGATTATGGAGAGGGAGCGACGTAGAAGCCAAGAGGAATTAGAGCTCACACCGTCTCCTGACTTCTTAACCTGCAATACGGCCCAGGCATAAATGCACAATGTATTCTTGTCAGTGTTTAAGGAGCACAGAAAGCTGTGCCTGAACACGA
The DNA here is from genome assembly GCA_028646535.1 of Procyon lotor. Taxonomy (NCBI): domain Eukaryota; kingdom Metazoa; phylum Chordata; class Mammalia; order Carnivora; family Procyonidae; genus Procyon; species Procyon lotor. The sequence continues at coordinate 2,526,280 of CM053611.1, forward strand.
CCCACACATTCATATGTAGTTCTGGGATCCAGCAGATCGGTGCAACTGTGTGACGAGTAGAAGCTTAAGGTGAACAACTATGCCACTTCTGCTGGGCTCACTCGACCCCCAGGGCCAGCCCTCTCTGCCTAAGCCCCCAAATAAGCCTCCAGGACATCCAGATTTGCTGTTAACCTCCGTGCATTTGAGGTATTATTTCATGTAATCCTCCGACGGCCTTATCAGACATTCTCTGTTGTTACGTCCATGTTGCAGATGAGCACATGGAAAAATGCAGAAATTAAAGAGGACTAGTTCATGGTCCTCAACTCTTACTTGAGTCTGGTGTTCATGGTCTTCCCCTTGACCTCTGTGATATATATATTGCATCTTAAAACACTGGATTTCAGTAAATCATGCTCCTGGCATATAGATTCTATCTAATGGATTGTTTCTAAACGTGGAGTGCTGGGGCATCGTGTTGGACAGACACAATTGTTTCGGTCACCCTCCAACAGGGATGAAAACTAGAGTTAACCAGAGCCCATCTCTGCCCTCTGGTTCGAAGACTTGAGCCTCTAAAGAAGCCAGAAAGAGCCCTTCAGGGCTCCAAGAAGCCAGCAGCTCAGCACATCGCACGAGAAAAGTATTTTCAGCGCCTGAATCCCAACGAGGCATTCAATAAATACTTGCTGACGGGGTAGAATTAAACAGATTTCCATGATTGACACAGCCTGGGAACTAATTGCAAAACCTATTTGAGGAACAACTTGATGAAGCAAAGCAAAATTGAACGGGCCGATGCGGCAGCCGTATCCTGGTCTCAGAGCGTCTTGGTTTCAGGGCTGAAAGGCAGCTGAGAACATGGTCAAGCGTGGACAACATGCAGGCCAAGGCCAGAGAGGATTTCTTCGACCTAATAATTTTCCAAACTGTTGACGCAGTTGGGCTACGAAACGCTGTGGAAATTGTTCCGGAGTCTTTGCAAGAGGGTCGGCGCACTTCCTGTTCCATGAACACTGGGTGCGAGGGAAATGCAGTTACAACACCCTGCCAACCTATGAGGACGGTGTCTCCTAGCTCTCTTCCTCCAGCATGAAAATCATATCGCGGATCATAGTCTTGGAAATTGTAGTGTTGCAAGATGAAATCAAATAGTTAAGCTTCAGGGGAGGGATTGAACGAATGGTAATGCCGCGCGCATGTTCCTGGGAAGGGACTGTAGTCTTCTCGATTTGGGATGGAAATGCAGCCCCTCTTGAGATTCTCTCGGTGTTGGGGACGTCAGATCGTCTTATTAAATCGTGAAGAAATTGACAGATTCCGAACAAATAGAGCACTCCTCGGAGAGTGCACAATAATCTGGCAATATGGAAATTACGAATTATAATATTTTCCCTTTGAGTAAATGAAATACGCAAAAGAACAGCAACCTAACACAATAGAGTTTGTGTAATCCCTGGGTAGCTACGGTTAGCAAGCTATTTTATCACAGTGGCATACTTCTCGGTTAATCATGAATGCACAGAATTAGGTTTAAAGCAAATTATAAGATTTTTTAAAGTTCAGTTTTTACATAACACGCCATCGGGAAATATCAGAACGCTTGGGCAACCAATAGCATAAATCTTTTTAAATGTCTTTGCTCTTTACTGAACACTGCTTTTTTACTGGAATGCTAACTCTTCTTTTATGTCAGGGAATTTTTCTCATCTGTCTTCAGCCTGTTAGTCATGTTGGTCCTAAAGAAATAGAAACATTTAGGTCCACCGGAAGTATCTTTTACAACCTGGATGTTATCTTTGTCAGAGTGTGTCTCCTAGTGCTTATCTGTGGCATATGATGTGGAAATCCAACGCTGGTAGTGATGGTAATATTCATTCATTTTATTTGACAACACTTCGGTGAGTGCTCTCTAAAGAGAGGGGTGCTAGGTGTCAGGAGGGCGTTAGGAGGGATGTAGTAAGCCCAGCACACGGGATCTGCCCTTCAGTGGCTTACCCTGATCTAAAGAGCATCTCTTAACATTTGTCTGCTTCTCCTTCTTTCTTTTTTTTTTTTTAAAGATTTTATTTATTTGACAGAGAGAAACACAGCGAGAGAGGGAACACAAGCAGAGGGAATGGTAGCGGGAGAAGCAGGCTTCTTGCAGAGCAAGGAGCCCGATGCGGGGCTCGATCCCAGGACCCTGGGATCATGACCTGAGCCGAAGGCCGACGCTTAACGACTGAGCCACCCAGGCGCCCTGGCTTTTCCTTCTTAAAACAACGTTCACTGCAAGGTCAATGTCTTGAGTGAGCTCTCGATTATTCAGAAAGCTTACTCATCTCCCCGTCTCCCAAGACCTCATCTTATTAATTTCACTGTCCATCAGCTTCTCTCATACAGTGGAAAGGACCCAAAGAAGGGAAAACTCACACCAAGAAGTGAGCAATCTGATCACGATCTGTAGGGAAATGTCTGAGTCTTGTGGGGGTTGATGACGTCCTTTCTAGGTTAGTCTTTCGTGAATTACCTGGGTTCACCTTGTTCAGGGCAGGCGCGCTCGTCTCTGCTGACCGGGTACTCGGTGCGTGCAAACCTTCTCTGTTTCTTCCTGTCACGCAGCTGCCAATGCTATCTTACTACTGGTTCTTAGAAAGCTCAGTGTGCGTCTTGATCTCTCTCCATGTGAAGTTAGAACCTTATGGTTTTCAGCTACTCATTTTCTAGTGAAAATGAATCCCATAGTGTTAACAGAGATGGAATGTCAGCCTCAGGGAAGTTTCTGAAGGGTGGAGAAGGGCAAGACTCTGAGACCAGAAGAGCGTCCTAGAGGCAAAGCTTCAGGGACCAGGGGGAGCCAAGGTTCTTGTGGGCAAACAAGTCTTTATTTCCCTGGGCGCGGATAAATGTGCCTTAGAGTAGCTACGATCCTCCAACATTTCCTCCAAGAGTAGTTATTAGCCACAGTTACAAAGGCAGCAGAACCAGGGAGATCCCAGATATTAAATCAACACCAGACTTCTAACCAAGGAGACGACGCCGTGCGCCTTCTGACTGATGCGGAGCCGGTTACCCACAAAGACTAATGGAGGACGAGGGTGACGGAGTTTTATAGGAATTTCGCCTGCTTAGGGCAGGTTGCATCAGGATACTCCGTAGATGTCTTCTCTACTCAATCTTTGCAATGCTTACAATGCATGAAAACAGGAAACTGCCTTGAGATGGATACAAGGTATAGGAAAGTGAATGCTCAGGCAATTGGAAGGGGAGTCTTTGGCAAAGTTTTGGCAGACTGTTCAGAATTAATCTCACGCACACGGATAGAAGGAATAAATTGAAATGTAGTAAAACATGCACTTCTGAAATATGCTAGAGAATGCAGTTCAGAAATCGCTTATCAGGGACTCATTGTTTAATTTCAACATGGTAAACACAGATCTCAGGACACTCTCGAATTGTCCACTGTGTGAAAAGTGAAGGATACGGATTCCCAAAGCCCAACGTGTTCCAGTGATAAAGTCAGGGGATAAGCAGAACTGACCCAGGCTTGGAGAGCTGAGTGTGGCCCACTTTGGGGCACATGGGAGGAGGCTGCTGGTCCAGGAAGGTCACCTGGGAGAGGTAGACTCCGGGCGTGATGTTGGAATGTGAATGATAGGCAGCTCCCGGAGGCCGGCGGCACATCTCTTAGGTCCCCGCGGGACCAGGGGAGGTTGGTGTCTACACTCGCGTCAGGGCTGCGTGTTAGCGAGTGGGCGCCCCTGCCTCCTTGTCTTGAGAGTTGACGGCGGGGCCTCTCGGCGCTCACACTCGGGCAGAGCATCACAGGAGAGCTAGCAAACCTCCAGGCTGCCGCGACTGCACTAGCGAGCCCAGAGCCACGGTACCACCCCGCACGGCTCAGCGAGAGCACGGCTCTCACGTCTCCGCTCCTCCAGTTCAGCGTCTTTGATACAGTTTAAATGGAGGGACCCAGTCCCGCTGATTTCATTACGCTGCCATCTTAACTGAATGCTCTTTGCCTTATTTTATCTCAATGAGTATAAAGCGCCTGGAGACTCTCCTATAAACAGGGAGCTGCCTCTGAGAGCTTCTGGGAAGGAGCCCCGCGGGGAGAATGTGGTGATTTACGGCGCTCCAACAGCGCTGCCGAATAGTTTTGGCGCCAGAAGGTTCTAGGGCTTCATTACTGCCCATCGCTCTTTCTGTGGCCTGTATTATTCACGCGGAGAGACCTGACCCCTTTGAATCCAGCTGAAGTGTGCAACCAAGGAAGTAAAGTGTTATAAGACTTCTACTTACTCCTAAAAAAACAAAAAACAACAACAACAAAAAAACGAAATCTGGATTTTTAAATTCTTTTCACGCAGTGCCCGGCCGAGATCTAAAACCTCCAGTAGTATCAGAAGAATGTTCACATACTTTTAGTTCTGTAGACCACCCATTCCTTGCTCTCTACACCCATTTAAAATATAGCATATTTTGGGACGCCTGGCTGGCTCTGTCAGTTATGCGTCTGCCGTCGGCTCAGGTCATGATCCCAGGATCCTGGGATGGAGCCCACATCGGGCTCTCTGCTCTGTAGGGAGCCTGCTTCTCCCTCTGTCTGCCTCTATCGCTGTCCGGCAAATAAATAAATAAAATCTTTAAAAAAAAATACAGTAAATATATATATTTTTAAATATAGCGTATTTTGCTATAGCTGACTTGCTAGCTGTTTTTAGAAATAACAATTTAATAATCTGGCTGTTGTAGATAAGGCTGCTGTATATAACGGACGCAGCCCGAGTGTCCATCGGCCAGTGAGCGGGATAAAGAAGCGGTGATGTATATGTACAGTGGACTATTACTCAGCCGTAAAAAAGAATGAGATCTCACCATTTGCAACGACATGGATGGAGCTAGAGAGTGAAATAAGTCCATCGGAGAAAGACCCGTGCCGTATGACTTCACTCATGGGTGAAATGTAAGAAGCCAAACAAGTGAGCAAAGGATAAAAAAGAAAGAGCGAGGCAAACCAAGAAGCAGACTCTTAACCCTAGAGAACAAACTGGTCACCAGAGGGGAGGGCGTGGGGGGCGGGGGCGCAGGGGACGGGGATGAAGGAGGGCGCTCGTGATGAGACCAGGTCACACGCAGGAATGTTGAGTCTCTGTATCGCGCACCTGAAACGGATACTACACTGTGTGTTAACTAACTGGAATTTAAATTAAAAAAAAAAAAAAAAGTAACAATTTAAAAGATAAAGCTCTTCACTGAGAGGAGCTGGAGGATACCCCCAGAGTTCTTCCCCGAGTGGGGAAAGGCTGGCTCTCACGCTCCCTTGGTGTCTAAGGGATTGAGCAGCTTTGAGCCTGAGGGCGATATTCAGAAAACCGGCCACAGACAGCCCACCGTCCTCCAGAGAGGCGTAAGACCCCTGCCTGCGGGTGCTGTGCTTCGGAGAGGTCTAGGAATTCTGAAATGTACTTTCAGCAGCCAAGCTCAACATACAGGGTCATCTGTGGGATTTGGGAGCTAGCCTGCTGGAGAGAGGAACCACAGAAGAGGAAGGAGGCGGTTCGCCCCTTTTTTACCCACCTCACCTCGATTCCTGGGAATGCCAGCCTTATTCCAGCCTCGGACCCCCTCCAAGCTGCCTGTAATTCCCTGGGTTCAGAGCGCCCCCCGTATCCTTGCACATGGCGTTGCCACTGCCCTCCATCTGCGTGGCTGTCGGGCACCAGCTCCAGCATCCCCTTCTGGGGCTGAGACTCCCCGACGTCCCCAGCTGGCCTCAGCCGCCCTCCTTCCCTCGCTTCATCGCTACATCGGGAAGCTCCATCAGCCTCCCTCCCCATGGAGAGTGAATTCTGGAGATCTTGCCAGACGCTGTGTCTTCACAGCCTAGCACACGTGGGGGCCCGGTGAACATTTCCTGACAAAGAGATATCCCAGACTTTTATCATTGACCTCATTTCACACGCCGCCGTTCTGCGGGGATGGCATCAGCTTTCTGGCATCACTCGGATACACCTGTCAGAAAACACGCAAGTCACCTTCAAGTACAGGACGTGCGGGGAGATAGTCGGTGACCTGAAACATCCCATCTTCCCAGGAGGCAAACAGAAGAAGAACTTGGGTGTGACTAGGAAACACCCATCCCCACCCCCCGTTATCATCACGTGACATGAAATGGATCCTAATGAAATAATAACATGGGAAGTTGTGGAAAGTCACTGCCAACAAGGACCGTCACTGAGCGGGGCTTTGAAGGAGGAGCAGAAATGCACACGAGCCCCCTCGGCAGACTGGATGTCGGGGTCAGATGGGCCCCGGGGGCTGGTCGTCCATTATCCCACCGAGTTCTCTGTGCCCTGCCGCCTGCTGTCAGCGACATGCTCCCGGATTTACGTCCAACGTGCCAGGGGCCAGAAATTGTCCCGTGAGATTGTGGAATAGAAGAATAAACCCCTGTGTATAAATACCAGGAATGATAATTTGCTTTCTATATTGTTACGTGTGTGTGAGTCCAACGAAATAGTTTTTCTAAAGCCTCGTTATCAATGGTTGGTTTTTGTTGTTTCTTTTTTTTTTTAAGGCATTCACTTGGTGACAGAAAGACTCAGGGAATTCATTTAGATCACTTAGGTATATGTTTCTAGCCTCTGCGAAGCACGGTATCGAGGGGAGCAGGGCGGGTGGGGTCAGCTTGGACCCAGGCTTGGAGCCGTCCCTACCAGCTGACCTTGGGAATGACTCCTCACCTCCCTGGAGGAGTTCTGCTGTCTCCTAGAATGAGGAGCTTAAACGAGATGATCTTCCAGCTCTAAAATCCTTCAGGACAACGTCTCCTTGTCACAGCGTTTGTAACCCTCTTACAGAGCATTTGGGTCTCACCCTCTGTGCACTACAAAACCGTAGGTGGTTAGC
>CM053611.1:2533655-2558458 GCA_028646535.1 Procyon lotor
GTCTGGGTGCTGAGACCGCGGCTAATGGGTGGAGGGTCTGTGCTCCGTGGCGCCATATGCAAGTGCGGGCAAGCTGGAAGGGACGGGTGTGTCTGTGTCCTTGAACCTGTCCTACTAAGGGCTATGTGGTCTCATGGTTTCGGGGCCGCACGGAGAGCCCCAGGGCGCTGCAGACTAGCCGAGCTGGGGAGAAACGCCGGCCAGATCTGCACAGACTGCCACGTGCAGGGAGACAGAGACCACAGGCGGCCTGGGGCACGGCCACCCCACCAATCACAGACACCTGTTTGCTCCCTAGGAAGAACCAATCAACCGTGGGGCCCCGTTCCTCCAGCAGGGCGAGGGTCCTGTGCGTCTGCCTGCAGCTCTGCCACGACAGGGCCTCAGGCCTCCTCCTCATGTTCCACCCTCCCCGACGCCGGGAAACAGAACTCCGCAGTGTTCTCATTTTGAGAAAACGTACAATCAGGAATAGAACTGAACTCCTGATTTCTCAACACCTAAGTGTCCCCTGCCAGGGGCTGGACTGAATGACCTGAGCATCAGGCTGTCCCGGGGTGAGAGCAGGAGCCACAGCTGGGGGGGGGATCAATGCCACGGATGACCGACACGTGTGTCCCCGACTCTCCTTCCCATGCGGGCTGTGTGTGGCCACCACCCACTGCCCGGCCTCGCGGCTCAGGACAGAGCAGGTGCACGGAGGCAAAGCCGGGCCCCATGCCAGCAGGCTCCGCCCGGCAAGAAGCGAGGTCCACCTTCTGTTTAAGAGACTCGCGTTTCTCTTAGTTAGAGACGTGTGGAGTCCTACTGCATAACGTACACATTAGCAGCACAAAATTACAGAGTTGAGACCTTTGAAGCTGTTGCCGTAACATTTCAGAATGAAAGGCATGCCTTCCGGTACTGGGAAGTCTGTACTTTCTGTGAATGCTGCTGGGGATGGTGACAGCCCTGAGCTGACAGCTTCTGGGGAATGAGGGCACTCTGCCGTCGCCGGTCCGCGCACCGGGGTTTCTTCCACCGTGGGGAACAGAGCCACTGGCTGCGCGGGGTCCTCGGAAACCTCACGTCGTAGCTGGAGGGACCCACCGGAGGCCTCCCCAAGGCAGGACCACAGGGCACTCAGGCTCAAAGATGACTGAACAAATTTGCAAAAATTAGAAATGACGGGGCCCAACTGAACAGAAAAGGACTCAAGTCCCACGCGCTTTAGACAGCACAGCGGCCGACAGCCTTTTACTACGGCCAAGGTAAGGCCAGCTGTGAGGATGGACATGAGACAGGAATACGGCTGTCATCAGTTACCGTCTACCTATCCTTCTGTCTCTAAGAGAAGTGAGCAGGTTCGCAGTAGGACGGAGTTTTAGCCAGTGTGAGAGGAGAAGGTGAGAGACAGGGCCCTGCCCGCCACCTGATACTGGGAGAGGGAACGTGCTGGGCACCGTCATGTGGACACCTTGGCTTGGGAAGGCTCGGAACTTTCTGGCAAACCCTAAGGAGCGGGGCTTAGAAGTGTAAGTAAGGAGGACTCGGCACGCGTAGCCTTTTAGCCTTTCTCCCAAGTCGGCCTTGTTCTCACCTTCTCGCCTCAAATCACAAGCCAGTGAAAGCAGTCGCACGCGAGCCCCCTCACCTCTGGCCGTACCACTAGCCCAAGTCGGGGCAGGAGGGTGCCGTGCCCTGCTCGGCCGCAGCCCAGCTGAAAACCAGTTCCAGCCCAAAGGGTGCACTGGAGTCTAAAAATGAAATAAAGCAAAAACACAACTTGAGACTAGGCTAGAACGCTACCCTCCACCTTGTAAGGCCCGGAGCAGACGCCCCGTCGGTGTGCGTGGAATGAACACACGAGCAAACACACCCACATGTTAAGCTCTGAGTTGTCAGCACTCGGCCTCTTTGCGGGGCTACTACGAATAAATGGCCCCCTGGGAAAATGCCACATTAGCAACGCTTTTAGCAGTTCAATCTACCACTTTATTTTTGTTTCCGAGATGGAGATGCCCCAAACCACCCAGGCCTTCATGGTTCTTAACAATTCTCTCCCTGTCTGTGTGTTTTAAACGAAGGGACAGGCTCATTACTAAGTTCTTTACTTCTGAAGCAGCGTCTTCCTATTTGTCTGCATTTCTGCGTCGCTCAGAGAGGAGGTGCTGGTCACGGCAAAGCCTTCCCGGGCACGCAGCGCATGTCTGCAGGCGGCTGCGGGGGCCGAGCACATGGGACCTCTGAGTGCTAAAAGCCACCCTCCCCTGGGACAAGCTGGGAACCCCATTATTTCGATTTTCACACAGTGGGATTGGAAGAAGATCCGGGGGTCTGACTGGGGGCAGGGGTACCTCCAAAAAAGGGAGGACTTTCTTTTTCATTTCCTGACTGAATGCCCAAGTTGCTCTCTTCCTAGAGTATGGCTGGATACTATTTAGATACTAAAGAGTATCTAAAAGAAGACCCTACAGACACACCTTTAGCAGATTACAGAGTAAGCAGTATCTTTCTTAAATATGAGATCCTGAGAGACACGTTCGCACCATGAGACAGTGTGAGAAGTAACAACCTTCACGCGAACATGGGACATTGGGTCACAGGCTTTAACTAGAGCTTCGATGGGAGGCTTGCGTCCAGATGGGTGATTTGTTTCCTTATTAATTTAAGGGGCAACATAAAAAAATTCTTCCTTTCTTACGGCTCAAAGCATCGTTTACACTTTAGCTAATTCTCATCATCTCATCGGCGGAATCAGAATTTCTTTAAAGTACAGATTATACTGATCGTTTTACGTGGACTCATCACTAGCACTACAGCCCACAGGTTTTTAACATTGTTACAAAGGAAAGAGCGAAAGAGCGAGAAGAAAGCAGCGAGGAGACACAGCGGATAGAGGGCTTCTGCCTCTGGGAAGGTGGGGACATGTCCCTTCCCTGTTTCTCCCGCTGAGCAGAACAAAAAGCCCTGGATGCTGTGAATCAAACACATGTAAGGCGGGGAGAGAGGAGGCAGACTGACAGGGACCCGGGGCACAGGGGGGGTGCCGGCCCGGGGCCCGTGAGCCCTCTCCATCCTAGACGTATTGCCACAGAGCACGGCCCCCAGTGCTGCCCCCGGGCCTGGGTGAAAAGACGCCTGAGGGAGGCCTGCTCTTTCTAGCTGAAGGACCGGGACAAGGGGGGCCCAGGGAGACAGAACCCTTTCAAAGATGGCTTTCCCGCAGGACAGGGAACCCACCCCACACCCTGACAGCGGCGAAGGCCAGACGGCCCCAGGCTCCCAGCCCCCCACAAGGGACCTGCGTCTCTGTTGTGCAGCAAAGAGCCCCGCACGGTGTCGGCAGGGACACTCGTGAGCCAGGTTTCCACCCCCGGTGCCCCGCAGGCACGAGGAGGGACCCGCTCCCCTGCCAGACCCCTGCCACAGAGAGCAACTGAAACAGAAGAACAAAGGACAGAAAACCAACATGGCAAGACGAGCACACCTGTTCCTGGAAGATCTTGGCCAGCGGGGCGCAGTCCGTCAGCTTGATGAACCTCACCACGTCCGTCACCGTCCACTCCAACGGGTTGCTCTCCAGGACCAGCCTCTCCTCCTCCTCCTGCTTTGTGTCCTGGCAGCAGAAGGGAGGGAGGGGGTCACCTGATCACCCACCGTGGGGGCAGTGGGACGCCCAGCACACCCTGCGGGCCTGACTGACGCCCCCTCCCTCTGGCCTCCGCCTGGGCGCCTGGACAAGCCACAAAGACTTTCTTAGCAGCTCGTCTGGGTCACGACTTGGCCTCCAGTGACGCATGTGCCTTTAGAGGCTGAAAGAAAAGGCGCCGTGAGAGCAGCTGCTGAGAACCACGTTGAGGAAATCTGGGGCCTGCACAGTGAGGAGCATCCCCGCTGGAAGAGTGAGGGCACAGGGTGCGTGGGAACTACAGGGGCAGCCAGCTCCTCCCGGGTCACCCGGTGATGATGGCACTGTGACCTCCCAGCTGACCACAGACGGCCTGGGGGTTTGGGGGAGACCGGAGACGCTGACCGACTGTGTCACAGCATCACCAAGGTCTCCCATGAAGGGGAAGCCTCGTGGCCACGGGACCCTGAGGGCCCAGTCGGTCTGCTCCCCTGACAAGGATCCTCAGCGGCTGGAAAAACCTTCTGCAGGCACAGGTGCCGTGACCCCCCTGGGAGCTCCGTCCGGGACAGGCCAGCCCCGGCCCTCTCCCCAGCTCGGGAACAAGGCTGGCGCGGCCACGACCACTGGTGTAGACACGCAGCCCCCGATCAAGGCCTTCCTCCTTCCACACCCTGCACGCAGCCCCGCCCCCAGAGCCCAGCCCGGGGCCCCGGCTGGTACCTCAGCGGGGTCCTGGCCGGTGGCCGCGCCCTGCTCCACGCCCCCGGCACAGGAGGCAGCCTGCGCCCTCCGGCCCCTTCGAGGCCTGTCCACGGGCGGCGGGCGCTCAGGCTCCGTGCTGCTCCTCAGGGTGACGGCCCTCCGGGGACGTGTGGAGGGGACCTCGGCCGAAGAGGTGTCTGTCTGGTCGTCGCGAAGCTCGGAGCTGGTCTCCTCGCTGCCAGTGTCCTCGTCCACGGCGTCTCCATCCTCTTCCTCACTCTCCTGGGGAGAAGGGACGGCGCTGAATTCAGGGAAGCCTTCTCCCGCCCAGCTGGCCCCATGCAAACCGCCCGGGGGGCCCAAGGCCCCTCCCACCATCCCCACCAAGGTCCCCATCGCGGCCCTCTCCCAGCCCACATGGCCGAGAGGCCTGAACCCACTTTAAGCGGCTGAAGAGCCGGGTTCCTGGTACCCGGAGTCCACAGGCACTTGGCGTCCCACGTGGGCCGGGGCAATGGCTGAGAGCTACAGCGTGTCCCAGGCGCATGCAGGAAGGTGCCCTGAGCAGGACGTACCTCCCCCGAACCCACGGCCAAGTCCACAGTGGAAGACCTCCGCTTCTTCTGCACAAAGATGGATTTTCGCCGTTTCCTGCGTCTGGCGGGCTTCGGGTGTCCGCTCTCGGTGCTGGCTTCCCCAATCGGGGGCTTCACGATCTTCTTTCTCTTTCCATAGTAATAGGCTGCAAGGAGAGAGGGGATCAAAAACATCTTCTAAAGGTCGCACACCCATAGTAGGTGGACACAGAGAGAGGAGACAGACCACGGGAAGACCGAGGAGGAGAGAAGAAGAGAAAGAGAAGAAAGATCGTTCTTTCGTTCGGCACATTTCTCCCATGCTCTCACCACTAGAAGGTGTTACTGGCAGAACTGTGTATCTTCAAAATTCAAATGTTAAAGCCCTCACCCCCATGGCACTGTATTTGAGGCTGGGGCCCATAAGGAGGGAATCAGGGTAAGTGAGGTCCAAAGCATGGGGCCTTCATCGCACGGGACCAGCGCACTTACGGGAAGAGGAACAAAGGGAGGAAGACAAAGGCACAGAGGGGGTGGCCGTGTGAGGACAGCAGCCAAGAGAGGCTTCGGGAGAAACTGGCCCTGCCAGCACCTGGATATAGGTCTCTATTCACACCCAGTACCCACTTCCAGTAACGACTGCTGTGTTTTATAAATTAAACATATACTCAACTAACCAAAACCACTGCTAAGGTTCTAGTTCTCAATTACGATCCCGATTGAGACTCGTCCCCCAAAGTCTCAGCCGCCCCACAACATCACCCCCATTACGCCATCTAGAACCACAGGCAGAAAGGGACCCTTTATCTACGGTTGGAAGGAGCCAAGAAAAACACCCACGCACACAGCTCCGCGGCTTTGGTGGAGCTCGCCCTCTGGTGGAGCACAGCGCAGTGCCTGGGACAGTCACCGGGGCCTGGCGCTCCGCTGCCACACATTCAGGACGAGACCAGTAGGACCCGCAGAGCAGGACGACCACGGCTTTGCGGCGTCCCAATGGTCCAATTACAAGTGGATAAGCACCTATTCACACCCAAGGGCCCCATGGGGGCAAGACAAGCCTGGTTTTCTAGAAGCCATGAGGGGAGTTAAGATGGTGGAGGAGTAGCGGGACCCTGAGCTCACCTTGTCCGTCCAACACAGATGGAATAAATACCAAATTATCCAGAACAGCCAAGAAAACGATCTGAGGGCTGAGAAAACAGCACACGTCTCCCAGTGGTTTTCTAAAGCCAGATGCTGGAAATCCGAGCAGTCTTACCGAATACAGCAAAGGTGCAGCACACTTTCAGAGGCCTGGCCTTACGCTGGGGTGACTGCTGGCCTTGCTGCTCACTTCTTCCCCTGCGGGTTCTGTCACTCCCCCGGCTGCCTCCCTTCAGTCTGCAGCAGTATTTACACTGACCCGGGGATCTTAGGATTTTGACATTTCATCACGAGACCCAGAAATATCTCCAAGTCATTCCATTTCTGTTTAATTCGAGCTGGGGTAACCCGCTTCTTCCCATCTGTTACTAAACAGTCTACTCCGGGGTGGGGGTCTCCTCTGGCCAAACATAACGTGGGGGGGGGGAACAAGCTCTCCAGAGAGGACAGTGACGTCCCCTCATCCTACCAACACACCAGGGCTCTCCACGCGTGCATGCAGGCTCAGAATGCCCGGCGGCCCAACTGGACAGCGAAGGGTGCCGACTCTTGGCAGGAATGGGGCAGAAAAGTCTTTAGGAAACTCATGCATCCATACAGAGAAAGCTACAAGGAGATTCACACTCTGCACGGCGGTTCAAGTGTGTTTAGATTCCTGGTTCTGACACACGAGCTGATCGGTCTCAACTGGCTGGGGTTCCCAGGACAGGGACCACATCCCCGCATCTTGCTCATGTACTGGCAGCAGGAACGTGGGCTGGGAGAGCAAAGCCCCAGGCCACTGTGCCTGCGGACAAAGGCCTGGGCTGAGGAAGGCCAGGCCCTGAGAGAGGCCACTGAAGAAGGCAGAGGCCTCACACGTGCGGCGTAGACAGTATGAAAATCCTGCCGGGAAGTGGTCAGGGGAAGGCGGGGGGAGCGGGGGGCAGCCCGAGTCCCGGGACAGGAGGGGCGGCAGAGGCCCCGGGAGCGCAAACAATGAGGGCTGCTTCTGCACCCTCCCAGTACCCTCGTCAAGGAGCTCCAAGAAGGCGGTTCACGGGGGGGAGCGGACTGTGACAAGGAGCTCACCCACATCCCGAGGGGCAAAGGCAGGCTTGGTGCCTCCGCAGCCCGAGGACCAAGAGGGCCAACTAGCCATGCTGGCTAGCAGCCGTTAGCGAGAGGCAGCTTCGTCCCACTCTCCTCTCAGCCAGGTCGGTTTCCAAACCCAGCCAAAGCCCTGAAATTCACAGCCCTCCCCTCCCCATCTCTTCTTTGCCATCCTGTCCCTCCACGGGGCTGGGGACACATATCGGCCACAGCAAATGAAAAATAATTCAAAGGTTTTTTTGTTTTGTTTTAAATCCACCGATTACCTTTCCCCACAGTTGAAGCCCAAACCCGATATCCTTTTCATTCTTCGTACTTACTGTACTTGGTTTTGGTGCGAACGGAGCAGTTCTCTGGGCAGTTCTCTGAGATCAGCACAGGGCTGAACAGATTCGGGCAGCATTCCAGCTTGGCACAAACCCGCCGGCAGAAATCTGCCACCTGGTCAGACGTCCGCACAATCTTGGCGACGGCCCGGTACGTTTTCCCTCTGTACCTGGAAATAAGGAAGAGTGACGAGAGCACAGTTACTCAGACCTGCTGGACACGGCGTGTTCTCAAAGTAGCCCCTTGATTTTCCGACCATCGAGTGGGCTGTGTGTGATTCCCACGTCATTTGCTTTGATCATCTCTTCGGAGCTCAGAGCAGCGTTTTCAGCAAAGCCTAGGATCGGGCACCACACACGCGACAAACCTCCGCCACAGAGAGTTCCGCGTGGCATCGTCTCATTGTGGGGGCCGCAGTTCAATCCCCGTCCCAGAACACTTCTGAAATCCAGATACTGTCACTTGCTGCTCAGCACTTTTAAGGAAAAAAAGAAAACAAACAAAAAACCCAAAACACTTTCTCCTGCCTAAGAAAAACCACATGCAGTGAAGTCACCTACATAAAACCGTGGAGACCAGGTCTTTGGGAAAGCAGGCTGAATGGATGCTTGGTTCAAAAATGGGCACTGAAGCCCCGGGCCAAATATGTATGGGGATAATGAGGTAAAGAACGCCTGGCTGGAAAGAGGAGCACTTGGATGTAGGTTCGAGCCACCTTTCGACACATTTTTAAGGTATCACTGGTACAACACACTCACAGCCTTCTCCGTTAGCAGATGACCGGGGTTTCTTTAACTGACATGTCACGGAACCCAGAGCCCACTGACTCAAAGAATGCATGAAAGCCAAGGGGCCGGTCAACTACGCCCTCGAGGTGCACCCTGATCTTCAAGTTGAAATCTTTTTTAAAGGTTTTATTTATTTCATTGTTTGAGAGAAAGAGGGGGTAGGAGAGAACTAAAGACCGGATGAGCAGAGGGAAAGGGAGAAGCAGGCTCCCCGCTGAGCAGAGAGCCCGATGCGGGGCTCAATCCCAGGACCCTGAGATCATGACCTGAGTCGAAGGGAGATGCTTAATCAACTGAGCCACACTCAAGCTGAAATCCTGAACAACAATGTATCTTCCAGAAAAATAGCGGGACCTCTGGCAGATCACACTCATGTTCACTTTTGGAAAACAAACCACAACCCAGAGGCACGGACCACCAAGTAAGCCAACACCGTCCTCCCACTTGTCTACGTCTGTAATGGTGATGGGCATAAGCTCTCTGCCAAGCCTGCTTTGCACACTTGTGCTGTAGGTTTCCAAAGGCCTGCCACAAAGCAAGAGGGACTCCAGATTAATTCGTGCCAACAGTGTAATATAAGGAGAGCATCACTTCAGTAATTTGCAAATCAAGTATTATGTTCATCACCCAGATCTGGTTCCCTAAGAATAAGGCGGTGATAAAAAAAAAAAATAAATAGGATAAATTGATCCTGAGTTTCTTTCAAGTAGGTTTTCTTTGTATGCTTCTGAAAACTAGGAAAATATCCCCCTTCCCAATAAATTATTTTTTTTTTTTACAGTATCAACAGCAAAAAAATTAAATTCTAACTTGAAAAAACTGGACTTTGTGTTCCTTCTCTGGTCTCTCAAATCCCAGCCCCTCTGTGCTGTTCTTGCATTTCTCTGAGGTGCCAAGCTCAGTTTTTTGTGTAGTAAGAACTAAAAAGCAATTCTTTGTAGAAGAGATCGTGCTTTAAATCGCATAGCCCTTGAATAGCTGTTGATTTTTCCAGGACCTCTACAGACCCTAGACATAGGAACACAGCCCCCGCGCCGCGGAGGGCTCGGGGATCCTTTTCGACTGGCTCTGGCCCCGTCCTCTGTCATGCTCCACGACAAAACCAGCACAGTTCCGTGGACACAGCGTATCTCTCGTGTTCTGGGGAGGGCAGACTAGAAACCTGTTACGGGTACAACTTCCCTTGGCGTTGTTCCCACTACAGGTTTGTAGCCCTAGGGCTCTCCCTCTTCCAAAGAGCTCTGTATCGAGGTTTGTCAAGTTCCTTAAAAAAAAAAAAAAGATATAAGGTAAAAAAAAAAAAAAAAAAAAAAAAAAAGCAAGAGAACTTTCCCATTTAGAAAATGCCAATCCAAGCTTACAAAAATAGGATCATAGTATGGTTTGAAGTAACGGAATCCCCTCCCCTTGCCCGCCCTTCTGGAACAAGCCCATGGATGGCTATGGTGGTGGAGGAGGAGGGCGGGGAGACTGGGCAGGGAAGGTGTGCAAGCAGGACAGGCGGGGTGAGACCCACGGTGTCCTGGCCCTGGGGTGAGGGGGGGACACGCCAGCAGTGCTGCTGGGACCTCCCATGCCCACTGCTGGCACAGCCGCCGGCCCTAGAGGCTGTTGTAAACACAAGATAAGGTTTTGAAGCGTGGACTACAAGTCCTGTAAAGAGAGGAAAATATGGAAAGGGACGATCAGGCTAGCACAGGGCAGACAAGTCCCCAGCATTATGATCTCAGGAAGGAGGTGGGGGGGACGGAGCGAAGGAGAGAAAGAAGTAGAAGATCACTGGGTCAGAACCTACAGGGGATAACAACAAGCAAAGATAAAGAAGGTGGGGAAGGAGGGAGCAGGGAGATCTGTGGTGAGCGGCCGTCCTCACAGAAGCTGCGCCTCTGGTATTTTGAAGACCCCCCAGCCCTGTCCCGGTCCCCCTCTGCATCACTGAGACTCTAGAGACGTGTGGGGCGTGATGCTGTCTTTCATAGCAGGGCGTGAGGACGGGCGGGGCTGACACTGGTCTCAGACACCCACTGTGAAACAGCACAGGACGTCAGAGAGCAGAGGGATGCAGGAGGGACCATCTCCCTGGCTGTCACTGTGGGGACCCGCTCAGAACCCCAGAGTCGACACAGAGATGACCTAAAGACGAAGATGTCTGAGAGCCAACAGGTGCAGGAAGCAGCTTTCCCAGAGCTTCCGTTAGCTGACTAAAAGCAGAAACTTCTGAGATACAAAGACGACCATAAATTACCTCTCTGGATGGCTTCTTATCCCAGGGGAGAGACCAGAGTAAACCTACCATAAAGCCCCTCTCTGAGGAGTTTCATGGCCATGAAAAATCCAGAAAGACTGCTCATACCTGCATAAACCAACATTTTCCCAAAGTCTCTTATCTCCTATTTGTTCTCCTAAAAACTCCTATATCTTTCATAAGGAAACCTATTTGTTCTTCCTCTAAAGGTCTTTGCTCCATACTCTTTCCCCTATTAAGTTAGGGGTAACATACACATAAGCTCTAGATCCTAACTACCCCTTCAAGTTCCTCACCACGAAGCACTCCTGTGTGAGTGCATGGTGCACCTGTAAGTAAAGTCTTTTCTCTTGCTCCTCGGTCATTTGTCAGTTTAATTTGCAGGCTCCCAGGAACCGAACATAACAGGGTAGAGAAAAGTTTTTTGTCTCTTTGCCATCAATAAGCAAGTGTGAATGGTGTTGCAGTATCTTCCTACCAACCAAAGTGGGGGTTTATTCCCACATGTGAGTACACAGGGCAAGGTGGAGTAAGACAGATGAAAATGGAGAACAAGAGTGCTGGAAAAAATTCATCTCTTTAAGCAGATAAGAGCTGAGAAAAACCAAAATGGATTTTGAGCCCAAAAGGAAATACAGAGTGAAAAACCCAGAACTGCTGTAACAATCCACTCTTAAATATCAGGATGATCCAAGTGGGAGGACTCCAATTTGGCCCATCATTCACTTGCAAAACGACCCACAGAAGGACCTTTTCACAAAACTTGGTGAGGCAGGGCCAGGGGTGGGAGAGTGTAAAACAAGGTCTTACTCCGGCAGGCTGAATCCAAGAGCTGGAACGCTGATTCAAGAATCTAACTGCGGAGACAGAGACGCTTCACATGCTGTGCGGCCATCACTGCTCTCCTCAGCGACAATGAGACGGTCCTGACTGCCTACAGAAGACAGCCTTTCCTTTGTCGTCACGTCTCCGTGACCCTCAGAACTAAGGGCAACGCTCTGGCTCACTGGCTTCTGGTCTTATGAAATGCAACCCTGAGAAACTTTTCCCTTCGTTCTGGATTCCTGCATTGCAAGGAATGAGAACTCAGAGTAATAAAGCCTGTGTGTGTGTGTGTGTGTGTGTGTGTGTGTGTGTGTGAGTGCACGCGCGTTTCCAGAAAGACCCCATCCAATTCAGAACATCCTCAACTGGTCTGTGTTGGAAGCGGAAACACCAGGCCCGTAACCTGAGGAACCTGAGAGCAGAAATTCAGACCTGTGCTCCACAAATGGTTCAGCCCTTGCTTCCTGTAATGTTTACGGCATCTGTTTTCAGGAGAGCAGGTGCACAAATCTGGGCGAGGTACAAATTAATGAACTAATAATTTTTTTCAGTGAAAAGTCTCTGTTTGCGACTCCTTTTCCACACAAATCACTTTGCTGCCAAATATTACATCTTGCGGGGCGCCTGGGTGGCTCAGTCATCAAGCGGCTGCTTTCCGCCTAGGTCATGATCCCAGAGTCCTGGGATCGAGCCCCGCATCGGGCTCCTTGCTCGGCAGGAAGCCTGCTTCTCCCGCTACCATTCCCTCTGCTTGTGTTCCCTCTCTCGCTGTGTTTCTCTCTGTCAAATAAATAAAAAAAAATCTTCAAATATTACATCTTGCTACTCACAAAATAGAAGCATGAGTAAAAGACCAAAAAAGTCAAACTGAAACACACTAAAAAAGTCAGTAACTGTTCATGAAAAAGAAACCAAAATATCATTTCCATAGAGCCAAGTGTGACTCACCTTAAAGTTGTGAATTCCCTTGCGTCTGCCTAAGTGGTAAGGAAGTCTCATTCCCTCCAAATTACAGAGGACATTTTCTCTTTAAATATTCCGAATAATTGTAACAAAGGGCTGGGAAAAAATATACTAAGCCTTTACCTGGATTTTCTAACGATATCACAAAAGCCACTCAAAGCAGAGTTAACAGTCTTTTTCCCCCAAAAAGATTCTAGAATATGTCAGAAGACATTTAAATGTCTCTAGATGCACGTGGTTGGAAGTATTTTTTTTAATCCCCCTAACGTATAGCCTAAATTCCTCCTCCTGAAATTCAAACTAATGTAGGTCAATTTAGTCCACTGAAATGCATCGGAGAGACAGACTTTTCTCTTCCAGGACTGCTGAAATGAACTACGTGAGAACCTGCTTTCCCTTTGGAACTACAGCTACCCGGGTTCTGCCCTCCAATATACCCTAAGACTCACGATAAGACTCCTTACACAGTGTTCAATGCTGCAATAATTTCTTTTAGCATAAAAAGTGTGGTTGTTGGATAAACGGGGGAAAAAATCACCAAGGAGCAGAAGATGACGACATTAAGTGTTTCTCCTACGCACAGGTCAAACCTTTTCAACGGCACCTCCATCTGCTCAAGAAAATGGGTCTTTTTGCTTCCGAAGAGGAAGAAGGGGTCAGAACCGCCAGCTGCTCAGTGACCGCCCTCCCGGGCCCCAGGGGCGGAGCATCTCCGTCCTCTCCTCCCGAAAGCACTCCTTGTGCCTTAAATGCAAGGCCCCCCTCCAGGAGGTTTATTCAGGACAGCAGGCACTTCAGCCTTTCAGCAAAATGGGAAGAAGGTCGGGCTCTCTCCTCTCATCTGCACCAAACAGCCGAGTTGTCAAGATCTAAAGAGTTACCCTTTTACACCAGAAGCGAGTAGGTGAGTCAGCACACAGTACCCTAGCGGGAACGCTCCCTCCCACCTGTGAATCTGTCATCATTAGCAGCCTCTTCTGAGACGCTGCTGTGATCCAGAACTCTCGAAGCCCACGCAGACAGACACGCTCTCATCGGAAGCTGCTGCATAAGATCCCGAGAGGAACTCACCGTCATTATCTGATCTAACAGGTAACACCTCGCCTTCCGGATCAGGGAGGGCCGACTGCCCCGTGTCGGTTCTGACCACATAAGGCTGGATTTCATAAAAGCTCTGAGCGACTTGGTGACGTGAAAATGAGTGCAAACACCGCCAAATGAACCCTCCCTGTCATTCCTGAACCTGGGGCAGCTTTCTGGATTGTTTAGGAACAGGGGAGATTTTAACGGGGTCTCAGATTTTTGTCCTCATTCTAGTTCCTTATCCGTGAGGTATGTTTGGGAGGTACAGATTCTTACAGAAACTGTTTAAAGCGAGTGTTTCTCTGTATGAACACGTGCTTAGGTTTTCGGCCACCGCTGTTCCAAGGCATTGGCCTTAGACAATGTCGAGGTGCTGTTGATCTCCCCTTTAGGTGAAGGAGAAAGGCAGGGAACATTCGGCTGGGGAAAACCCTGCTTTAGGGGTGCCTGGGTGGCTCGAAGCCTCTGTCTTCGGCTCAGGTCATGATCTCAGGGTCCTGGGATTGAGCCCCACATTGGGCTCTCTGCTCGGCAGGGAGCCTGATTCCCCCTCTCTCTCTGCCTGCCCCTCTGCTACTTGTGATCTCTCTCTCTCTCTCAAATAGTCTTAAAAAAATAAAAAAGAAAAGAAAAATTAAAAGAAACCTGCTTTAGTTTCTTCTGCACTACAGGTAAGGCTAACGTATTTATTTACTTCTTTTTGAAATAAATTCAGTGACTTACATTTATTTCTATTACAAAAAAGTAAAACATTAACAAAGCACACGAATTACAGATAGAAAAGATTTAGCATGGCTGAAAGAGAACATTAATTTTTCCATTAACCATAGCCTTTCAGGTAATTTATAGGGGAGGCCCATATAAACACTTCTCGGGAAGGAGCAGGTATGTGCCACGTCTCAGAGACAGGCCACTTTGGGCAACTAAACATTCTCCCGGCAACATGCATTCCCTCATGTCTGTGATCTGGCAGAGCATCGTCAGACCACAAATGTCATTCATGGCATCTAAAACTACAGATGTGTTCAAAAAAGAAACTAGAGATTGTTGAGTGGAGAAGACACAGGGGACGGAGCGAGGCCGAGCGGGGTCTCACTGCCCTCACTCAGGACCAGCGTAGTAAGTTCACCATGCGGGAGAAGACCACCGGTCAAACCAACCACCTCACACCCCTCAACTTTCACTACGAGCAGGACAGGTGCTTTCGTCAATGGGGGGCTCAGCCACACGCTAGTCACTGAATGTGCTTCCCGGTGAGAAAGGTCTCATTTCCCAAATGTCACATCTAAGGGCTACTTGGGGACACTGTTCTACAAGAAGTTGACCAGTCAGATCTATTCTGTTAAAAAGCTAAATGAATACCAAGGACCCAAGTCAAAGCAATTGTTACAGAAAATTATGTTGACACATGGATCTTCCATCTGCCTTCTGGACAATGGTGTTCAAGCTTATCGAGAGGCTTGAACCATTTCAGAGCTCGAGACACTTACAGCAAGGCCAAATATCACCTTTCCACTTAGCCCATCTGCAAATAAGAGTGACACCTACATGTCCACCCACAACCCATTCGCCAAGACCAAGTGGAGGTTCAGGTTCTTCTCACGTTTTAAAACTGTCAACTGTCAGAGCAAAGACCATCCATCTGCGTCTGACACACATGCCTCGCGGTATCGAATATTAAGAGTTGTGCATGAATCGCACATAGTGACAACAGATACCCTTTCATGATTGTCCCCCTTTCTGGGCAGGTGAGACACAGGCCGCTGCGACTGAGCGTTTGACACTAAAAGTAATGCTCAGACGAGCCCCTCTTTGGTCCCGGAGTCCCACGGCTTACGGCAACTCCGCGGAGCAGAAACACCAACACATGTGTACACAGTGCACGGAACTAAAGACTGGCGGACCCCCACTGGCTCCCGTTTCTGTGGGCTGTGTCAGGAGGAGGAATGACGAGTCACCCAGCAGCGGGCTGACCATTCCCAGAGCCCTGTTGCCCAGAACCGTGAACACCTACTTTGCCTTCAGCGTCTCCTCCTGAAAATTCCAGTGCGGGTCTTCCACCAGCTGCAGTTCCCTTAACACCCTCCCCGGCTTGTAAGCTGCATTGATTATCATGCTAAGGACCTGTGGGGAGACAAAGAACAGGGATGAACTCCATCCGCATCCATTCCCGCTGAGACAAGAATGCTCCCAGACCACCCAGCGGACAAGAAGTGTTGGCCGGACACAGCCACTAAGTCGGGTACAGTGTTTTTTGCAGGCTGACGCGGATTTGGCTCGCTGTCCACGGGATAAAAAGAGTGGCAAAGTCAGTCCCTCCGGCGGGCATGTGAACCGCTGGCCAGAAGGGATGAAGACTCTCCCTACCATGTCTGACCGAAGAAAAACGGATCTACTCCCTCCAGAGAGCCAGGGGTTATCTCCAACGGGATTACTCTGCAGTGGGATCGGCTGCGGAGAATTTCATTTTATTTTTGAAAATAAATTTCAAAACCCATCAGTCAGACAGAGGCAATGGATTTGTGCCAACAATTCTGAACAGACTTCTGGTATCTGGCAGGAGACTAATCAAGTCTTTGAAACTCACCTGCTGCTGGCTCAGTGCATGGACGTTTCATATGAGGACAACGCTCTGAGATGTGAGTGCTTCAAAGGGCCGTGTGGAGTAACCAGTCCTACCCAGTACCCTATTTCCTCAAACCTCCCCTTTATTCCCAATTCCCAAGGCCAGGGAAGTACGCCTGTGCTCGTTGCCTCCTGGGACACTGTCAGAAAGACGGGACATTTTGCTCCATAAGCCCAGCTGCAGGACCTGAGAAGGTCCCGTGTTCCTGTTAACCTCGACGCGCCCCTTGAATGGAAAGATCACAGGATTCCCATCCTGCAGGGCACTGCCCCTTCTGTATGCCTATCATCATTAGGCACGAATGTTGGCGAGTTTCAGCAGGTGCCAGAGCTGTTGCCCTTCGGACAGACCGCGGAAAGAACGTGGGGGAACAGTGAAGCCTCCCAAGGAACGCTGCCACGCAAGGCGTGGAGTCCCCCGAGAGGGCCCCTGCCGAGGACCTGCGGTGTGCCAGCCCACAGAGGCAGGGGCAGGAACGGGTCACAGCACCCTGTGGTTCTCCCGTCCACGCGGGGAACCAGCCAGGCACGGAGCTCACGTTGCAGGTTTCCGAGCAAAACACACACCACTGACGGGGTGTGAAGCCATGACTGGGGAGCCGGCATTCCTGAAGCCCCCCCCTGCCCTTGGGGAGGATACCACATGGGATCAGTGGGAGGACGGAGGTCAGCGCATGTGGCCCGGGGCTTTTTTGTCACAGCGTTCAGGGATCCGAAGTGTCCCCCAACAAAACTGGCATGTTTTACACCCGATTTAATTCTGAAAACAACAGAGTTCCCTCATATTATACCTGAAGAGTCGATCTTTAAAACATTTGAGGCTGTGCGATGAGCATGCAAGTGCCTTCCCTGAGCCGGGCCAGCGCTCCGCTGCGTGGCAAGGTCCCTATAAATCCCCAGCAAGAGTCACGGGCCGGCGGCCCAGCTGAGGCACTGGAAGGCCAGGACAAGGCCGTACAAGCAGTTTCGCTGTGTTTATGTTTGCTGTGTTACAATAATCATCCGATTTTATTGTTTACTGTCAGTACAATTTGCAGAAATCGAGTTTAAAAATAAATCCAATTAGAACTGGCTGAAATAATGCACAAAGTATTTATCAACAGACAATAAAATTTAAACCGATTCTTTCCATTGTGTTTTGTGAGGAAGGGCCCAGAGCTATGTGTTATTTGCTGCAGAACGAAATGCATTTGGAGACGGTGAGGAGAAAATGCCTTCCAGAGTTCCATTCAGCCTGGGAACAGGCAGCCATTAAGTTGTCAAAAGCGTCCAACATTGAACAATTTTCCCTGGCATTCCCGATGCCACATCACGCGCTGCCAGGTTCAGCAGGCTCTCCATCAAACCTTGGGGCTGTGAGCTGAGTAATTCTTCTGCTCGTGACATCTTAGCATATTACAGCTACCTCTAGGAGAACAACACTGTTGGCAGCTGGTCCCACCATCTGGAGTCAGAAGTGCTGCCCCCTGCACCACATGGAGACCTGGGTCGCCGGGGTACGCCCTGGATCACGAGGGGTTGCCCGGACCCGGCCCCCAGTTAGCTGGCAGCACACGGGTGTGAGGTTAATAATCACTATTCCCAACACTGACGTAAAGGTATTGGAGTAATTCCAGGGGGAAACTCACGCTCAGGGGAAACCTCCCTCGATTTCTTGGAGTTCGTGACTTGGGTGGCGAAGCACACACCTCACACAGACGTCTCCATGGATCCTCCAGCAGACGGGCACCTCTGCGGGCGAGCAGCTCTGGGCTCAGACCCCAGGTCCGTCCTTGGGGTGCCTGATTGGCCTTCCTTCTATGATGAGGACACTGCCATTTATCCGGTTCATAAGGAGATCAGAACATCCCACTCAAAATATGCCACTTCGGCCTAGGATCCTCTTGAGCTGAAGGCAACTGAGAAACTGCACGCACAGAAGGAACTCTGTGCTCTGCCGCTTTCCACCTAGAAGCAGGGCACAGGTGTCCCTTCATAAAGGTGTCTCCTCCTCTCTTCTGCACCCGGAGGAAAGCAACCCTTGTCACTGGAGAAAGCAAGCTGTCACTGAGATGACTCTGCACAACCAACTTTCCTAAAAGAAACCTTACTTTCCATTAGCGTCCCTTATACATACCTTCCCACGATTTACCACCCACGAGTCCCACGATTTAGAAGCCCAAACTCCTCCACCTCTGTCTCTCACCTCTCCATACTGCATCACCATTGGTTAAAATGATACGTAAACATCTCAAGCATAATGGCATCCCTGGGTTTTCACTTATCTTCTGTGAGTCCCTGTGCACGAGACATAAACCCTTTCTCCTATTAATTGGTTCTGTGGTCAGTTTAATTCACAGGCCCCAGTCACTAAACCTAAAAGTAGAGGTTTTCCTTCTCTACGACAGGGATGTCATGAGAAATAAAAGAGGTCACATCTCGGCACACAAAACGGTGTAAAGGTAGCCCAACATCTCAGTACCAATGCAGCCCTCCCCGTGCCACAAAGTGGATGGTCTCCTGCGCCTCCACCTGCCCCCTCCCCCCTGCCCCCACGGATGTGTCGGTCTTCACATCTTTGCAAGTAACTCTGCGTCGGAGCTCCTTGGCTTTCTTGCTACCGATTCCTTTCAGAACGCAACTTCTCATAAAGTACTCTGTACTTTTAAATTCCTCCGCTTCAGTTCCATTCTCGACTGACCCAAATCCGATTCCTCTCCAACCATGACACACGAGTGCTTTGGGAAGGTCACCAAGGACTTGCCACCAAATCCAATCAGCACTCCTGTCTCACCTGGCCTCTGAGGAATCCGGCCCTGCGTTCCACCGCCTGGGCCTGCAGCACCCCTCTCCCTGCTGCCCTCCCTCTGCTCCGCAGGAAGTGGGGGTGGGGAGCTTGCTCAGGAAGGTGTGTGTGGGGGGGGAGCCAGGGAGCTGAGGGAGAACACAGGCAGGTGTGCCAGCCAAAGGAGCTCACCCTGCACACCGTGTGGGGCACACGGGAGCCACTCCCCCCCGCCGCCCGCCTCCCCTTTCAGGAGCTCAGAAGATTATATAAATCAATGGGGACTTTTTTGGGTCCGCATCATGGAATTATGTGATTCCAGGATTTTCTTTCATACCCCCGATCATGAAAACTCCCAAAACACCAAAGTAATTTAGATAATTTCCAACCTCAACTGTATCATATGATCAAAGTCAGAACAATGTTGAAAGTGCAGGGAACCACTTAATAAAATTATTTTTTTGAGTGTCAAAATGAGAAAACACTTTAGAAAGCAAGTATGGCTCCCACAGCTTCAGCTCAGCTGATTTAATGGAAAGGAGACAGATTCTCAACTTTGAAAGTATTTAATTTGCTAAATTCTAGTGACTGCGGGGAGGGCTCTCTTTGGGGGAGATGGGCTCCCACGGAAACATGAAGGAGAATATTCCCTCTTGGGGCGTGCCGGGGGGTCAGAAAAAGGATCTGGACACAAAGGAGCCTCCCCCACATGCTCACTCTGCTTCAACAGACCTTTCTCTGCAGTCCCTCCAAGAGCCATGGTTACAATAATTAGCTTTTTACAGGAACTGGGACCATCAAAGGCCCTCGTGGGCCTAAAGCTTTTCTCCTTTTCAACTTCAAAATCAAATGGAATGGAGCTAATTTTATAAATAGGTTGGTTTTTTTCCCCCTGTAAAATGATAAAGAACTGTTCCTGCTTAATCAGCAGTTTCTCCATTCATAGGGTTTTGAGCCTCAAAAAGGAAACAATCTTTTCAAGTGATTTACCCCTGAAAACTAGGTGTTTTCATTTTGTCTCCTCAAAAACTGACAGCTCTGCACACATTCCTTTGCAAATAATAATAAATTATTATTAAGCAATAAATGCATATAATACTAAATATTATCTAACAAAGCCTTTATATTCCTCACTCCTTTTGTTGTTGCAAAAACTTTTGCTAATAATAATTAGACATGTTTTACTAAGTGGAGAACTCCATTGCTTTGGCCAAAGCTGATCTTGACTTTCACTTTGATCCTCAACGGAAGGCTGACCTCCCTGGCAGCCCACCACCTGGAGGGGACGTGCTCCCTCCGTCCAGAGGCAAGGCTAGGGAGCCCCAGGGCTACCCTGGTAGGTAGCCTGTCCCCCACTCAAACCTACACCAGTGAACTCCTGGCTTCATCACTTCAACTTGATTAAAAGATCACTCCCCAAAAGAGGCTATAATTCCCAGGAATTCTCTACTCCCCCTGGAAGACCAACGGGAGAATCCCATCAGACCCCAAATCTTCATTCACCTCAGTCACTGGAAACCCAACACTTCTAGAACATTCTTTCTACCTGGAATCTGGTTCTCATATGACTCTGCATTTCCCCTAGTCTGACCCAATCTCAAGCCCCTCTGTGCACCCACGATGCATCCATTCTGCCCTCCATCATCATCATACTCCCCCTGGAAAGCAAAATATCCTAGATTTCAGCTGGAATCCTAGATTCCAGCAAAATATCCTAGAGCCCAAAACACTTTCCAGAACATTCTGCTTCACCTTATAGTTTTCCCTTCTGCTCTGGACTGAACTGAGCACTCCCACCCTGATTCATATGCTGAAATGCTAACCTCCCTGTGAAGGCATTAGGGGTGGGGCCTCGGGGGGGGAGATCAGGGCCCAGTGAGGTCATGAGGTCGGCACCCTCGTGAGGGAGTGAGAAGAGACCTGAGTGTCTGCTCTCTCTCCCTCCTTCCCCCTCTCCAGCCATGGGAGGACACTGTGAAGAGGCAGCCGGCCCCACGCAAAGGAGGACCCACCCTCAGGAACCCAACCTTGGTTCCTGCCTCCAGAGCTGCGAGGCACACACACCCGCTGTCTGAGTGCGTCTGTGGTGGGGCCGCAGGAGCCCGAGCAGACCTACCACCCGCCTCTCCTGCACCATCACCCTCCCTCCTCTGCAGGACAGCTTCCCTTCCTGCAGAAACTGGTCCGCAATCCCACTCTCAGCCGTGATGACTCTCTCTTCTTGTCTTCCTGCAGCCACCACGGTCACTCCCCCTCTTACAGTAAAACCCGTATGACCATCTACACTCGCGGGCTCCTCTCTCTCCTTCAGCGCTCTCTGGTTCCCAGGGGCACTCCCACGCCCACAACGTGCCCGCATCACCGAGGTCTGTCAACCTCGGGTCTGTTCTTATCCAGCCCTGCTGGCGGCCCGAGGCAGCGTCCTCGCCACCTTCCTCGGGGAGCACCCTCTCTACCTCCGGGATGCCACTCTTCCTGGGTCCCCCTGCACCTCCTCCCACAAACAACAGCAGGGCTCCAGCCCAAGTCCTCGCACTGCTGACTTCACTCCGCAGTGCACCTGGCTTTCAACACTGTCCGCAGACTCGCAAACTCATGGTTCCTAAACCTGTATTTCCACCCTGGGCCTTTCCCCAGCTCCAGACTTGTGTGTCCACCTCCACCTGGATGCAGAGTGGGCGTTCTGTTCAAATAAGACAGATTTTATCCATCCGACAGCTTCCCCTTCTTGGCAACGTCCCTCTTCTTACTGCTCACGGCCGACTCGGGACGCCTCAGTGAGTGAGTTCTGCTCTCTTCACAGTCCACGTCCAATTCACCAAGAAACCCTCCCTGTCTCCAAATTTATCAACTTATTTGTTTACTGTCCACTCGCACGAGATCATAAGCACCACAACACGAGGGACTGTGTTTTGTTTGCTGGCGTACTCATCGTAGCCACAATTATACCCGCCAATAGTAGGAGTTCAGTAAGGTTTTTTTGGGAAACTTTTTCAATGAATTTCAATATGAGCACTGAAATGAGTTAAAATTATTTTAAAGTATTTACTTAAAAGTTATTTCAAAATAGTTAAAATTAAAGTGACATCTAGAAACTAGTGACCAATTCCCCCCAAGAATGTATCTGATACCAGCTACGGAGCCACCACACAATGCTGCCCAGAGCCATGTCGCCATCTTGGATTTGGCTGACTGACGGAAGCAGACATCACCTGGCAAGACTCTTGCTGTCTGACATTACCGCGAGCCTGAGTTCCTGATAGGAGGCCACAGTCCCCCGGTGCCCACTCCACCTTCTCGTTTACACCAAACACACAGCTCCTCTGAGGGACAGAAGTGACCTTTGTACGCAGTATGGCACCATTCATGTGAACAGCCATGGCTGCTTTGGATTTCTTATTTTCTGGGTTCCCACACGACGTTATCCCAGTTTTTAAGTGAAAGTTGTGCCAAGGAGCCGAGAAGAAATGCTCAATGATATATAATGAGGAGAAATTCAAACAAGTCATCACAGAACTCCCCAAACGTGGGAAATAAACACTGTAATCAAAACCAAGAGACTGACGGATTCACAGGTCAACCATGTGGCAGAAATATAAATGCGAGCCCTGATCGAAGCCAATTTCCAGCTACCAGAACCCACTGGAGAGTTGGGAGGCGGAGGGCGGTTGGGCACGGTACTCACCTCCCCCCCCCCCCCCCCGGGGGACTCATGTCACTGTTTGCAGGTGGGCATCTCGCATGGAATAGGGGAGGGCAGGCCGGCTTGCTGCACGACTCGGGAAACACAGAATGCCTCTAGAACCCGGCGTCTATGAAGCAGAGTGCCTTAGGCCCAGCGCCCAGAAACCTCGGGAAGGGCAGGCCTGCAAACTTGCCTTCTCTGTTGGACCTCATGTTCACTATTTCGACCCTCTGCTGTGATGTCTGAGACCCCACTGCAGCTAACTGCACTGACGTCGGCGACACTTCACGGGGGTCTCACAAAGTCAGAGATATTTGCCAGATGCCTGTTGGGCGGAGGTCCTCCATTCCTGCCAGCCAGGGAGGAGGGGTCTGAGATGCAGGGCCGGAGCCTGAGCATGGGAGGCAGTCACAACGACACCAGGAAGGACACCACGGGGCACATAGAAAGGGGGACCTCTGGGAAGGCACCTTTCCATCCTCTTCCTTACTGCCTGGGTAACACATGGCCCTGCTTTCAGACTTACAAACCACATGCCTACGATTCCCGTGGACCTCAGAGAACACAGAACTGGGGTGCTTTTCCAGCCAGGCATGGATCTCTGCCACGTATCTGCACTTATACAGGTTTGCTAGGGTGAGACAGGCCGAAAGGGGAGAGAGACCAGGTCCCCTTCCCCATCTGCAGGCGGGCTGTCAACTCCCCCAGCGAGGGGCCATATCTCCTGCTCACCATGACCCCTGTTCCAAGAACAGAGCCCACCTGACATGAGGGCACCACTCAGGAGTTCCCAGGGCCTGAATGAACCAACGGAGGAGCTACCGGGATTCCCTCCCGGGCTCCGGTGCTGGAAGGGTCTCTGGTGCGGCACACGCTCAGTGAGCCTCTGCTACATGTGGAATAACCCAGCACCTTCGTATCTGAAACATGCCAGAAGGGTCGTGCAGAGCTGCAGAGCACCGTGCCCGGACCACAGCGCGCCCCGCAGGCCCCACGCCACTTACTCCACACTGGCTGAGGCCCCAGAACTACCAAGACCACAGAAACAGACCAAAGGACAGAGAAATCTCGCTCAGTGGAGGTGACTCTCCAGTCTCCTCCGGGATCCCTCTGGGGCTGGTGGCAACCCGGTCCAGCTGGCCCAGACTCGGGCAGCGGCACCCGGCCCTCACGGCTCCTGCTCACTTGCACAGTCGCCCTCTGTGAGCTCAGACTTCTCCCCACCCACTGTCTGGAGCCAAGAGAGGCCTCCCTGGTCATGCCTCAGCCTCTGCGTCCCCGGACCTGGCTGCCAGGAAGAGCACCAAAGTGACTGCTCGGGTACGTGAGACAGACAGATCAAAAGATCATTAGACACATGGATAGATAGGCAGATAGACAACAGGACAGAAATGATAAACAGATGAGAGATGACAGACGGATGGGTAGGTGGATGGTGAATGGACAGACAACAGAGATGACGGACAGATCCGGGACACAAAGACAGCTGCACGGACAGCAGGTGGGGGGGGGCAGGGGGTATAGGCACACGCGTGCATCTCTGTCCCGCTGTCATCAGGAACAAGGTCCCGGCCCCAGCAGAGCCGAAGCTGCAGCTCGCCTTCCGTGCCGGGTGTCAGCAGTCCGCTCCGCTGTATTCAGCCTCGTCTCCACGTCAGAGCCAGGTCCAGGCCCTGGGCACGGGTTGGAGGAAAAGAAATAGCCACGGAAGCTCATCGCTTCAGAAAGTCTCCCAAGTGTTCTGCATTCGGGCTGCTTTCTCCTCAGCCTTCTATTCAAGCCTCAGGAAGAAGAAAGGGGAGGGAAAGGCCGGGGCTGGGCATCCACCTTTTTGCAGGAAAGCGCATCTGTACATGTTCATCCCCCCCCCCTTTTTTTTCTTTTATTTGACAGAGAGAAACAGCGAGAGAGGGAACAGAAGCAGGGGGAATGGTAGCGGGAGAAGCAGGCTTCCCGCTGAGTAGAGAGCCCGATGCAGGGCTCGATCCCAGGACCCTGGGATCATGACCTGAGCCGAGGGCAGACGCTTAATGACTGAGCCACCCAGGCGCCCCTACCACGCAGCCAAAAGGCAGTACAGAAAACACAGACAGGTCATTCATATCTCAAAATAATGTGGAAAACATGAAAAAAAAAAAAAAAAAGACTCCTAGAGATTCCCCAGTGGACAGGACATTTCTACTGCTTACTGCTTGCTAAAACCAGAGGTTACATTCGGGCAAATAATTCAAGCCAAGTACATTTCAGGAAAACCACGGCGCTCCCCAAACCTGTCGGCCACGCAGGTACGTCACCCTGGTCCGCAGCCTTCATCTCTGTGGACATTAGTGTCGCCATAAAAATGGAGACTCTGATTCCTCCTGAGCCAGC
>CM053611.1:2558958-2572548 GCA_028646535.1 Procyon lotor
CAGCGCCAATTCCCACCTTCTCCTCTGCCAACGAGGGACGGAGATCTGAGAAAGGGAACTCCCAGCCTCTCCTGCACAGTAGATCCCAGGGGCAAAGCAGGCTCCCCCCGTGGTTTTCTACCCGTGGGAGCTGTGGAGGACAGCAGGAGGCAGGGGCGATCTTCCTGCAGTTCTCACTGCCAGCAAGCAAGACCATGAAGGCTGTTAACAGCTGGACTCGGTATTTCCATTTCTGTTCTTAGGCTTCGAGGGTCGCTAGAGACACTGCGGTGGTGCCACTGTGTGTGCCCTCGATACGCTTTGTGCTTGAAGCCTCTGGCAGACCAGCGACTAAAGCTTCTTGCCCTTGGGGATGCCCCTGAGCCCTTGAAATGAAGAGCCTGCTCAGTGATCGTAGAGGGGCCTTGTTTCCCGGCACAATCCTGTCGTGCTCAAACACTGCTTCTTGGCCAACCCCAGAACCTACAGAATCTCCGTCTAGTTTCTAAGTCCTCTGAGTCCTAAAACCTCATTCCCCTGGATGATCAATGAAATGTACAGCCTGGCATCGAGCTACTTATCGGAGGAGTCTGCATTTTACTGCCCCCACATCCCTGAGAAAATCTAAGGTCTGAGGCTCAACAGGCCTAAGGGGCTCACTTCTTCCTCGAGCAGAGCATCTGGAACGGTGCTGCCCACAAGAACCTTCTGTAAGGAGGCAGACACCCTGTCCTGTAGCTGTGCTGCCCAAAGCAGCAGCAGCAGCCTTACGTGAGAGTGACTGCCTGGCCACAGACAGCCCAACGGAGGAACCGAAATTATAATTAAACTTAAAACAAAGGAGCCACCCATGGCTAGAAGCCACACAGTGGACGACACACAACATCTACTAATACGTTCTGAGAATGTCTCCCACAGGGGTTCCAATCTGAGGTCCATGAATTCCAAGGAGAACCATCCAAGAATGGTTTTGAGAGGGTCCGTGGATGGTCTAAAGTTGCACCAAAAATCGCATACGTGTGCAAGTGCATTTTCCTGAGTGCCAGTCACCTTCGTCGGACTCTCAAATGAGCCTCTGTCATCACAAATGTAAACATCTGTCGTGGAACTGGGACCATTCTAGGAATTTGGGCACATTCCCAGTTCTAGTAACATCATTTGATCCAAAACAGATTGAATTTTCCAGCATTCTGGTCCAGGAATGGCCTAAGCCCTCCAATAAATATGTCTTCACGCCCACCTGGTTTGGGCCCTCATCCCTATGCCTCATGGAATCAGTTCTGTCATGGAGGGGCTCAGGCGAGAAACCTCCTTCACCTTACTTAGCATGTCATCTCATTCATTCATTGATTTGCTCACATGCTCATCCATTCATTCACTAGGTCTCTACAAAGTGAGAGGACAAGGCAGGCAAGAAGCAAGGCAATCCAGCCTCCAGGCCCTAAGGAGGCATGCGGCAGACAGACGAGGAGGCTTTGAGAAGCACTGGATGGCCAGGCGAACAGAGGCCAGCCCACTGATCCCAAGTCTCCCCAAGAAGCAGTTAGACCACTCCTCCCCTTGATGACTGTGCACAGCCAGGGGATGCCTCCCCAGGGCAGGCGGCTGGACGTTCACTCTCTAGAAAACACGAAGCAGAGTGACTTACAGTCAGAAGCACGGGGACAGGGAAGTCACAAGTGCAGCAAACAGGCTCGTGTGGGAAGTGAAGGGTCTGTACCTTCCTGCTGTCACTCCAAACACAGATGCCCTGGCTCTGGACACTGGCCTAACACTTAGAGCAAGTGGAGGACAGGAAAACAGCAGAGGCAGGCCAACCTCACCACAGCCAAGAAGCCAAGAGAAAATCAGACACATCAGGAAAGGTCTCTGGACCGTTCCAAAGTGTGTGCATTTCTCCAGAGGGGAGAAGAACTCACACCGTCCTCGAACGGTCGCATGTCATGTGTTTCAATACCTCCCCTCTGAAATTCTACGTGAGGCTCAGGCTCCGAGAGCCTGCAGGTTGCTCCCGACGGCTCTCGGTGGTACCCATCGGGGAGCACAGACGCGCACCCCTGCGTGTTCTGTGCTCATCGATGTGGGACGCGAAGCTCGCAGTGACAGCCCAGGATTCCGGAATTCTAGAAAGCTACTGCCCAAGGCCATTCATGGCACGGGCTCACAGACTCACACTAACACGGTACGTTTCTCCAGGGCTGAGTGTGCAAAGGTTTTGTTTTCTCTAGATTTCAGACAGCAGCAAAAGATAAAGATCAGGAGACGTTGCTAATAACCTACTTTGGGTTTGACTAAAGCTCTCTGTTAAGATTTTGACACTACTCGGGGCACCTGTTTGGTGCAGTCCGTTAACCAGCCGACTCTTGATTTCAGTTCAGGTCATGATCCCAGGGTTGGGAGTTCGAGCCCCATGACAGGCTCCCCACTCAGCAGGGTGTCTGCTTTGAGATCCCCTCATCCCGCCCCCAGCCCCTCCTGCTCATTCTCTTTCTCTCTCTCAAATAAATAAATAAACCTTAAAAAAAAAGTGTTTTTTTTTTTTTAGAGATTTTTATTTATTTGACAGAGAGAAACACAGCGAGAGAGGGAACACAAGAAGAGGGAATGGTAGCGGGAGAAGCAGGCTTCCTGCGGAGCAGGGAGCCCGATGTGGGGCTCGATCCCAGGACCCTGGGATCATGACCTGAGCCGAAGGCAGACGCTTAACGACTGAGCCACCCAGGTGCCCCCCCCAAAAAAGATTTTGATACTTCTCCGCAGACCTGAGGATTCTGGGTCGTCTTTGTTTTTTGGTCCTCTGAATTTTTTTTCTTTTTAATAATCAACAGAACCAAAAGCAGTGGATAAGAACTACAGGGCCTCATTCCTTCCCCACGAGCAAAGCACAAGGCCCGCTGAGAGTCCCCTGCCCCTTTTCAAGAGTAAGAGCGCTCCCAATGGCAAATCAGGGTTTTGCTGTCCTTTTCCAGAGCTCTCTTCAAAAATTTCTGTAGTGGCATCACCTAAAAGAGTTAAATGACTCTGCAGAAATGAATCCTGCTGGTCGCCATCCTTTTTATGGCATAAAAGGAATTTCTGCCTCATCTAAAAGACTAAAAGTAATACATTCAGGAATATGGAGCTTATCACATCTCTTCTAAACAGGAGGGAAATATTAATAATAATGGGGATAAGAGAAGCCAAGGAAGGCAAAGATGTAAGCCATCTTAGGAAGGGAGCAGGGAGCGGGAGCATTGTGAGGGCGGGTGGGAGGGACAAGGGGGCGCCCTGAGGACGGGTGGGAGGGACAGGGGGCACCCTGAGGACGGGTGGGAGGGACAGGGGGCACCCTGAGGATGGGTGGGAGGGACAGGAGGCACCCTGAGGATGGGTGGGAGGGACAGGGGGCACCCTGAGGATAGGTGGGAGGGACAGGGGGCACCCTGAGGACGGGTGGAAGACCCACGCCCTATCCCTGGAGACAATGATCTGGAAGGCACAAATGACGCAGCGTGTGGGGATGTGGACGCACAAGCACAGGGAAACTCATGTGACACGACCAACGCTTATAATCGTAGATAGAATCACCTCGAGCAGAGTATTAACACAGGAGAGAAAGCACCACGACGGCCTCTCTAAAACACAAAAACCCCATCATCATAAATCACACTTGCTAACCGTCAGCAGTGAGAGCTAGCAGTTCTTTTTAAATATGCGTCTAAAATAATACCACCTCGATCTCATAGATTTCATTCATGGCCGGCTCTTCAACAGCAGCTCTTTTATAGCTACTTAAAGAACTGACTTCAAGAGAAGTCAACTAGTAGATTAAAAATGACCTTTTGAAGTACCTAAAAGTGGTCAATTAGCTATGTGTTGAAAATACTTCAAATCAATTTAATGCATAAAAATAACCAATAAATTGTTATTAAGTATTTTCTACACTTACAGTGTCAACTAAATAAATGGTCTATAATCAGAATCACCATCATCATAAAAATAATTTAACAGCCACAAAGTGACCATGGTGAATCTCTAGCATTTACTCCCAGGACTGAGGACAGAAAACACTATATGCATAAAACTGCAAAACAATGAGAAGTAAGGGTCACCAAGCTCACTGACTTTAAAAGTAATATTCAGGAAAGCCCCCAACAGAACAAAACCCCCAAAATTCAAGCAAGAACAAAGAGACAAAATGGCATTTTTTTTGATCAAACATGATTCTGACCTGACTCCAGGAAATAATATGCAACAAACTGTTTATTTAAAAAATGGGATTTTTTTTTTTTTTAAGTGTGTCAGGTCTGAACAAAAATGGATAATCTATTTTCTGATCTGCTCCCTAAAGCTGATTTCACTGCTACAGGATAAGAAAGCACTCTGGAGAGTAAGAGCTCTTGGGAGCTGCCTTGCATGTCTTTGCTAGAAAAACAGAAATTTCTGTCCAAAGAAAAACAGTAATAAGGAGAAAATGCTGTCAAAAATGTCCAACATAGGCTAAGTGTTGCTGCTTCTCATTCTTTTTAAGAATTGCAAAGCTGTGAGGTCTGATGAATTAAATAACAAAGATGTCAAGGACAAGGAAACTGACCCCAGGCACATCTTCACAGCTTAGCTAGCATCATTTCTCTGTCTATAGAAATCAGGACGCTCTCACTGTTGCCTGTGTTAGGTAATTAACAGCTGTAAAGCACTCCAGAAGTAAAGACTGCTAAATAAATAATGACTGCCAAAGAACTTTAATGGTAATGTGCTAAATCATAATGATGAAACATGGGCTGTGAACTCTACCATTTCTGTTTTCCAATTAATAACGCCAAGCAAGAACCTGATCTCGCAATATGGCTTAGCACAGTATTAGGCTAGCAGGTTTAATGCAGGGATTGGAAATCACAGGAGGGATCTTGTTTTTCCTAGAAGAGTTGACGCAACTTTACGTGTAGTACCGAAAATAAGGTCAGGTTATGTGCTATTCCCGTGGCTACAGAAATACCACTATCATGCCTGTGTCTACTTTTTCGTAGAAAGTAATTCTGGCTAATTCCGGCTAGAGGCTGCTTTACTTGAAAATCCCGCAAGCAATCAACTTTTGGAGAATTTCCTTTTATTGCACATTGATTTTGAAACCCTAAACCACAGTACTGTTTTAAACTATTTTTCTAGGAGTTAACGACACAGATAACGTTCACCTACAATCTCTGCTCTTACCCTTCCCACTCACTTGACCTACAATATTTATGAGATTGAGATCATCAGCCTCAGAACTCTGGATGCTTCTTCGACTTGAGACAGAACGACAAGATTAGTACCCCTTCTACGACCTTGCAAACTTTCCATTCCAATGGTGGTAGGAGCATGGCATGATGGCTAAAATACAGGCCAAGAGAACTAACTTTATTATTCATAACTAGTCTACTTTTCTCATATAAATGTTAAGTTATATAAATAAAACTCATATAAATGAATGTCATGAAAATAAAACAAACAACAAACAAACCCAAAAAATTCAGCTCATGGAAAAATGGTAAAACCTTACAGATCAGACTTATCTTAATTCCTCCTCATTGAAAATGTAACATATAAAAAAATACAGTGTTCTATCTCAATCTAAAATCTCATCACGGTTCCGCTTATAAAGCATAATGTTCTCTGAATTATCTGCACAACTATTAAATAAAGAAAGTAGCTATAAGAAACAGTTTAAACATCATTAAACAAACAAATCTTGTGTGTTATATATTTGGGGAGAAAGTCTTCTCCAGCGACTATTTCAAGGTAAAATTAAACATCTGTGGAAGAAACCAAAGTAAAAGGTATTATTCACATTAAAATGCAAATATATAATTTTATCCTCATAATAACCAAGACCTCAAATACCAGTTTTAGTGACTCATGTTAATTTAATTGTGACATTAGCTTTTATAATCATAGATGTAAAAAGACCACTGTGTTCCAAACATAATTATCACACCAGTAT
This sequence comes from Procyon lotor, assembly GCA_028646535.1. Lineage (NCBI taxonomy): Eukaryota > Metazoa > Chordata > Mammalia > Carnivora > Procyonidae > Procyon > Procyon lotor. The sequence goes on from CM053611.1 coordinate 2,564,897, forward strand.
CTCATTTCATGAAATTATTAGTTAAGATGAGAGCCTCCGAACGAATTTATATTTCATTAGCTTCACTTACTTAAGAACACTGAATAATTCAAGATCTGTTTAAACGAAAGGAAAGCGGAAGGGGTGGTTTCCGAGAAGCACCGTGGGCACCTCGCCATCTCCGGACGGACCCTAAGCTCCCCAGGACGGGAGCGAACCCGCCTACCTTCCAGGTGAAGCCACATCAGCCTCCCCTTCACGCTGACGACAGAGGCCACGCAGAGCTCTCCTGGGTTCCTGGGGTTGACGGCCTCGAGCTTCATGTTCTTGGTGAAACCCCGACTGAACGTTGTCTGAAAGGGAGAGAGACGGGACACTGAGCCGGGGGGCAGCGCAGCAGGTGCAGCAACAGAGCGGCCCGTGGGCCAAGTGGGGATGCGCGCGCACACAGGCACGCGCAGGCGCACACAAGCATGCGCACACAGGCACGCGCAGGCGCACACAGGCACGTGCGCAGAGGCACGCGCAGGCGCACACAGCCACAAGGAGCTCATCCATCAAACGGGTTTGCTGCCGTTCATCGGGAAAGAACTACGACTTCATCTGCATCCCAGAATTTGAGCTCTGCGGGCTACTAACATCTCCCGTATGCGCCCTTACTTCTACGCCGTCACTGAGATGCGCAGCATCTCTTCTTCCTTCCCTGCATTCCTCGCTCGCAGCCCACCTGGGCACGTTCCCGGGTGAGGAGACGGCCTGAGTCTGCATCTGGCATCCTTTCCTTCTGCCTAGAGAACGCTCTTTGGCGCTGTTTTTAGTGCAGGTCGACTGGTGGCGAGTTCCCATAGTTGTATCTGAAACTGAATCTACTTTACATTTATGGTTTTGGCTTACTTTTATTTACTTTCTAAATTCACTTTTTAAAAAATTTACACCTAGGAGCATTCACTCTTTTTGGTGCCCTGTTCCGTGAGGGTCGGCTGTTAGATAAATGCATAGTCACACGGCCATAACCTCTATCAACACGCAGAGCAGTCCCTTCACCTCCAAAACGCCTTGGCACTGGCCCTTTGGTGATCAATCCCTCCCCGACTTCCAATTTCAGGACCATGCACCTGTCCTCTGTTCCTAGAGTTTTGCCTTTTCCACAAGATCCCATAAATGGATCCATACACTGTGTAATCTTGCTTCTTCCACTGAAGCAAAATGCATTTGGGATTCATCCACGCTACTGCACGAATGGGTAGTTTGTTCTATTTTACTGCTGAGCAGTTTCTATGGCTGTGCCACCGTCCATCCATTTACCAGTTGAAGGGCATTCGAGCAGTTTCCAATTTCTGGTGATTGTGAATAAAGCCGCTATAAACATTCAAGTGCAAGTTTCTGTGTGAACAGAGTTTATGAGTCTGCTTGGAAGGCCGTAACAAAATACCACACGCTGAGTGGCTTTAATGATAAAAATTTGTCTTGCTGTTCCAAAGGCTGGAAGTCTGAGATCACGGTGTCAGTAGGGTTGGCCTCTTCTGAGGGCGCACTCCTTAGCTTGTAGACAGCCGCCTTCTCTCTTTGTTGTCTCCAAACAGTCCTTTCTCCATGTACATGGTCCATGTCCTAATTGCCACTTCTGATATGGACACCAGTCCTACTGGATTAAGGCTCCTCCTCATGCCTCATGCTGCCTTAATTATCTCTTCGAAAACTCTAATTCCAAATACAGGCACACTGTGAAGTACTATGGGTTAGGACTGTATGAATTTGGGGGAATACAATGCAGCCTGGAGCGCAGCTTTCATTTCTCTAGATAAGGAATTATTGGACCACATGGTAAATGTATGTTTAAATTCCTAGGAAATCACCAAATTAGTTTCCATAGATCATGCTGCATTCCCATCAGGAGCGTGCGGCATTCCAATGACTAAGTGTCCTCACCAGCACTTGATATTGGCAGGTTTTCCAATTTTAACCATCCTAATAGGTGTCCAGTGCTTGCTAATCGTGGCCTGACTTTGTATTTTCCGTATTGTTAATGATGTCGAGCACTGTTTCACATGGTTGTCATTTGTCTGTCTTCCTTGGTGAAGTGTCTGTTTCTCTCCACATTCAGGAAGCATTAGTTTTGATGTTGGATTTCTTTCAGTGCTCTACAAACACTGCGTCACCATCTTCTAGTGTCCCTTGTCTCTGATGTGAAGTTCACTGTCATTCAAACTGCTGTTCCTCTATTTGGGATCTATCATTTTTCCTCTGGATGCTTTTAAGATTTTTCTCTTTATGTCTGGTTATCAGCTTTGACTATGCTGGGTGTCTTTGTATTTATGCTACTTGGGGCCCTCAGAGATTCCTGAACCTGCGCTTTTAGTACTTTCAGTTACTTTGGTAACTTTTGGCCATTGTTTCTTCATATATTTCTTCTTCCATAGTCTGTGGCCATTTCTTCCGGGTCTCCAACTACACATGATATCATCCCTCAGGTCCCTGAGATTCTGTTCTCGTTCCTCACACCCAATCTTCTTTTTCTTTTGGTTCTTCAGATAGGATCACTTCTATTCTCAAAATCATCAGCTCTTTCCCATGTCACCTCCATTCTGCTAGGAAGCCCTTCCAGTAAATTTGCTTATTTTAGGTATTGTATGTTTCAGTCCTAGAATTTCTCTTTTTTACACTTTCTATTTCTCTTCTGGCACTTCCTACCTTCTCATTCGTATTTTCCTTCTCAAACTTTAGCGTACATCTGAATCACCCGGAGAATCTTTTAAAAACAGACTGCTGGGGGCGCCTGGGTGGCTCTGTGGATTGTCTGCCTTCAGCTGAGGTCAAGATCCCGGGGTCCTGGGATTGAGTCCTGCATCCCCTCTCTCCCGCTCTCTCTGCTTGTACTCTCTAATAAATAAATAAAATCTTAAAAAAAAAAAAAAAAGACTGCCGGGCCTTACCTCAAATTTGTGACTCATTTGATTTAAGGCCACAGAATTTGTATTTCCAACAAGTTCCCAGGTGATGCTGGAGCTGCTGGCCTAAGGACCACATTTTGAGAATCACTGCTTTGCACCAAGCTTAGTTTTAATGAGACCTTTAAAATACATGTCTGCTAATTCCAACATATGGGTCATGTTGGGTTTGGTCTCCGTTGGTTATCTTTTCTACTAAGAATTTTCCTATTTCTTCTTGTGCTGAGCAACTCTGAAGTCTGGATGTTCTAAATGTTATGTGGCAGAGACTCTGGATTGTGTTATGTTCTTCCCAAGAGTGTTGGTTTTCTGTTTTAGCAAGCAGTTAACTTATTTCGACTCAAACTATACACTCTGTCTCTTGAGAAGGAGCTCAAACCCCCGCTCAGTCTTTTGTCCTTAACTAGGCTGCCTAGAGTTTGCCTGGAAAATGCAAAATCCATGGATCAGCTGAAGACTTAAGCAGAATTTATACACAGACTGTGGTTCCCTCTCTTTGCTCTTCCCTATCTGTGACTCCTCTCATTTCCCAACACTTGTGGTTACCCAAAATCTGTTATCCAGCTCATCAGGCCGGAAAGACTGTGATTTTTATATTACTGGTTCTGTCATCTCATATGTTACCAACTGTCAAAAATGTCTGAAAAAAAAAAAATCACACAATCACCTCATCATGTTCCTTCCAAGCACCTGCTCCCTTCCAGATCTCACTTTTGTTCATTCGCCACTCCCCCAAGGCAGTTGTTTCCATATCCTGCCCAGACTCTATAGTTGCTATCAGCCAGAGGGTCAATTCACCATGACCTCAGCCAACACTCAAAGCAAAACTCCCTCCCAGCATTATTTTTAAAATATAAAATTTTCCAAAATCATCCACTCCTATACATTTCAATCAGACATTACAATACCGTATATATCTATTTTGAAATACATAAACTGAGATTAACAGGTTCCTGTAAGTAACAGAGACTACATCCTTATGTGACCCGTGGGGGGAAACTGAGGTTATTCACATTCACAACTCTTTGTATACAGGTTAAGTTGCAAATGCAATTCTATCTTTATATAACCAGGACAAAATTATCCAGCGAATGTTGAGAAAGCAATTTGCACTTTCCCTTTATGTTTCTTTGGAAATAAGAAACAGAAATTCTAGGTGGGCTATTTTTCTGCAAGTCATCCTGCCTCGTCCATGCATATTATGTATTGAGCTTCTTTTTGATAATACGACTCGATAGGCTGCCTGAAAAGCCTCTAAGTAAGTTAAAATGCATTTTATCCTCCTTAATAAGGGAAAGCGACAACCACATAACCTATTTTCGTTTCAACTCACTGCTTGAGGGTAATTTATAAAGATCAATAGCAAAACTGTTACCTGTGAGTTTATTTTGCTAAGCATTTGGCTGTGTCAATCCATTTCAGCCCTGCCTCGAGACCGTTAAACGTCCCCAGGGAAATCCACTTCCACACCGCCTCTCCTCTCGCACACACAAGATGTGTGATTAAAAAATGAATTCGTAATAAGCATTCCATTAAAGAGCACTTGTAGCGAGCTAACAAAATTCAGCGAAGCACCGGTAATGCAATGCACATGCCAACAGGCAAGATAACGACCCTGTCGATTGAATAAACGGAGGGCCAAAAACAAAGAGGGCATGTCTGTAACAAGTGCAGTCCTAATGAATACGCCGGCATATTCATTAAAAGCGATTTCATCGCGGTAGCTAAATCCTGAAAGCTCGGAGGCCACATGGGGATGGGGCTACTTGCTCCACGGTGACACTGCACGTGGCCAGCTGCTGGCAGAACGGGAGCAGAGGACGGGTGGAAAGCAGCGCAGTGGAACCGCATTGTCACAGAAGAAAGCACTCCGTACCTACAAAAGTAGGGGACACAGGAGGATTCTCCTCCCTCCCAAGGCTGGAGACAGGGAAGGGGTATTTCTTTTGTCAGGCAGAAAGCACAACTCCAGAGGGGTCTGGGGATGTGCTTAAGTATTTCCACGATCCCAAGTGAAAGGTGACGAGGCCAGGACTGTGACAAGTGACGTCACTATGGCAGAGTCTACTGAGACGCTCTGGGACTTGATCAGCCCCGGGAGCTGAGCCGCAGCTGTCCTCCGGGTGGCACGCCCGCACAGCGTCCCGTCCTACCACCTCGCGCGATGCAAAGCTCTCCACGCTGCAGAAGAACCTCTGTGCAAACACAGCGTCGGCCAGGAAAGAGGCCCTTTGGTCATTGCAGGAGCTCTGGTTTCTAGCTCTGCTGCTGATGTATTTCCACATTTGTGCGTACAAGCTGGCCCGCTGATCAACCTACCTCATTCTTCTAAATCCACCTCTGACTCGTGCTCGCTCTTGAGCTTCTCCATGAAGCCAACCCCTCTGCCTCTTAGTTTTCATGTGCTGTGAGCCCCACAGTCTGAATATTGGGGGAGGCTGGGGGGTGGCAAGGAATCAGCAGCTCTAGGAGCACATGTCCAGAAAAGGTCCTTGATTTGGGGGCTCTCCGTACTATAGTAGCTGCTGTCCCCAACTGGAGGACTGAGTCTTTTCTTTTTTTTAGCACAAAGCATTGACTTTCATAACTGAATGCGTGTTGAGCACACTAGGCTGTATATTTACATCTCATTCTCAAAACAGAAATAACAATCCAGATCTCTTTTCGTAGTTCCTAGGGTTGATAAGGATTCACTGAATAATTTTTAAGCTCCTTTATACAACCAACTCCTATAGCTAAACAAGCACACACATGTGAACACACACACTCACACAGGGCTCTTTTATGGGCCATCGTGCCAACTGCTCTGTTTGAACCAGGAAGCGGCTCAAAGAGTAAGCAAAGCAGAGACGGTTGGGCTGGCCTCCTACTGACGTGATCCAAGGAAGGGAGCTGACGCTCATGCACTGAGAATACACCTCAAGTGCAGAGCATCTCCTGTCAGTGGGTTTATCTGCAGTGCACTCCACACGGCAAGTGTGCCTGCAGTGGTGGCACAGGGGGCCACTGAAACGTGTCCTCCCCTCTCTACAGGATGCGCTCGTGGCTACAGCAAGTGCCCTGGCCACTGCCTGTTTCCCAGCCTCTCTTGGGGCAGGTGTGGCCGAGGGACTGGTTCTCACCAGCAGAAGGTGGACGGCCTATCATGTCGATATCGGCCCCCGCGTTTAGAAGCAGAGCTGGCTTCTCCTTCCTCCCTTTCCTTACCTGCTCACTAGATTCCCACTTAGGGCTCCCGGAGGCTGAAGTTCACTGTCAAGCACGCGCTGATCAGGAGCACCCTGGACCCTTCCGCAGGTGAGAACTGACCTTATCCGGGTTCGCCACACATTTAGTGGCGGATCTGTGACTGTGGCCCGGATTCGTCCTGCTATACAACCTCAAAGAGGACTTTTTAGGATTACGACAGCTTTATGCTCCCGTGGTGCCCGGCAGCCCTCTCATCTCGCCCAGGGAATCGAAAAACACCTGGCAAAAGTGGTGGTGAACCCCCTCTGGGAGAGGACGAGTAGCAAGAACCAAGCTGCTTACATTTCTGAAGCAGAAGGGAGGGGCTTCCTCTGTCCCGTGCTGCTTGTGATAATCAGCCCAGTCGAAGTCCTGGCCAGAGTAACCTGCGAGACACAGACAAAACAGCCTTCGTCAAGCTGAAGCTCAGAGCAAACAAACAGCTTTAGATTTTGCCCCTCATTAAAATAATAAGAGGCCCAAGGACTGGGCCCCAGAGGGTGAAGTCCTCTCTGCCTCTGGACAGCAGGTCAGATTTTCTGAGGAGTATGTGGGGAAATGCAAAGTCCGAAACGCACAGCATGTGTACCGTCGTTAGTATAATAGGGGGCCTGACACCAAGCGACGGGTGGGACGCCGGGGGCAGGGGGCCCATCTGCTTTGGGGGCGAACAGATGAGACAGGATACTATACACCACACACCCACACAACACACTCGCAGCAATCTGCAGGAATTCCTCCCTCCACGTAAATCCTGAGTTCACGTGAACTTGCTTCTCGGTATCTTGGTGGAAACCATGAGACTATTGGAAAACACCACCTCGGGGGACGTTTTTTTTAAAGAGTAACAGAAGGTAGAACACGTAGCGAGCAAGGAGCTGAGGTTTTCCCGAGAAAGGCAGCAGCGGCCCTGCCTTAGGGTTAGACCATGGAGAGGGAAGGAAAGTGAGCGTCGGCAAAGATGGGCCTCTCCGGGTGAGGCTTTGGGGAGCACATCGGAGATGCAGAGGGAGGGGTCCGAGAAACAGCTCTTCCCATACACTAAACTTAATGAAATACATATCTTACCAAGGTGGGTTTTCTCCTTCCTTGATTCATTTCACGTGGCAGGAAGGGCACAATTAGAGTCTATCCGTCATGGCAACCATGACGGGACATGGGGAAGGTCTTGGGAAGGTCATGGGAAGAGGAAACAGTTCCAAATCTTAAAATAAGCATAGCACTGGGTGTACAGTTTAACCTGAAGAGTGAAAACACCTCTTCCTTTGAGTGTCATTTGCATTTCCCGTGAACAAAGGACAGCAATGGACGCCAATGGGGACAAATGGAAACCGTGTAAAATGTCACCATAACCTTCACTTGTGCATTCTCTCTCGATGAGTTTAGTGTATGGAAAATAAATCTGCAAGGGACTTCTTAAGTATGTTTTTGAGCCAAGTCCCCATTTTTTGCTTCCCCATATCGTCATAAATCCTACACCTGCAAATTCACTTAACA
>CM053611.1:2572648-2610765 GCA_028646535.1 Procyon lotor
TCTTGGGAAGGTCATGGGAAGAGGAAACAGTTCCAAATCTTAAAATAAGCATAGCACTGGGTGTACAGTTTAACCTGAAGAGTGAAAACACCTCTTCCTTTGAGTGTCATTTGCATTTCCCGTGAACAAAGGACACCAGTGGACGCCAATGGGGACAAATGGAAACCGTGTAAAATGTCACCATAACCTTCACTTGTGCATTCTCTCTCGATGAGTTTAGTGTATGGAAAATAAATCTGCAAGGGACTTCTTAAGTATGTTTTTGAGCCAAGTCCCCATTTTTTGCTTCCCCATATCGTCATAAATCCTACACCTGCAAATTCACTTAACATGGGGACTTGTAGTTACTAAATCCCACAGCTGCAGGGTGACTGCAGAAATTCTTCACCGAAGAAAGTCAAGATACCAGTTGCCTCCTACCTCCATTTGTACTCCCAAGTACAAGGCAGTATTTTCTTTTCATTAGGGAAACTCAACTTACCCCGTTTCTTTAGAACTCCATGGAGATGGAGTTAACCGAGAAGGCACCCGCCCTGTGGCCTAGAGCCCAACCCTTGGCTCTCCCATGCCCTGCTGACCATCAGCGGCAGAAGTACCTTCCCTTTCTTCCTAAGGCATCCCTGTCATTCTATAAAGGCTGACAACTCATTTCTTTCCAACAAAGAGTCAAAATTCTTCTAGTTTTGAGATGCTGTACTCTTTGTAGAGAGTTTCAAAGAGATTTTGAAAGTTTTTCCACCTGCCCTTGCCCCCCAACCCCTACCTCCAGAGTCAGATGGAGATTTCTGGCAGGAGTTTCCAGAAGGGACCCCCTCATCAGAGGTTTCTAGAAGGCACCAAACCAACTTTTTTTCTGAGCACTTATAAACAAAACATGTTTTAAAGAAGATTGTGCACGTTTCTTCACAATTAATAAAACCTCCGCTTGGAGAATGGTTTCTCCGGAACTGTTTTAGATCCAATCTTTATATTAATGTGTAAGAACAGAAGAATTTGCCCAAAGGCAGCTCAAGATGCTGAGAATCTACGTGACGTATTCAAGGAGGACATTTGGGATCTGAGAGCCAGCTCTACCAGGAATTGTGTGAAACAAGGTGAAAGCGAATGGAACCTTCTGTGCCTGACTTCCCTTATTCACAAAGCAAAGGGAAGATCTTTAAGGCACCTCTAGCTGCTGTATTTCATGATTCAGAGCCACCATTATTCATTATTCTACTGTAGCTACTTAGGATTTTTTCCCATCCTTCTGTGGTTAATTCCTTCCTCTTCTCCTATGAGAAAAGTGTGGCAGGATAGATAAAGAGATTATGAAACTAGATACTTCCTAAAAGCTCTCCACGGAAGAGCTGAAGACAAGATGAATCTTGCAACAGAAGGACCCCATTCGTTTAGGGCTGTGCCAGGCTGACCTCACTAAGGCCAAGATCTCATTCTGGTCCCATGTCTCCTCCCTGGACCTCTGCAGCTTAGCTAACTTTTGTGAGCTGACAAAAATTTCATCAAGATCATGGGGGAAGAGAGGAAATAGCAAAAATATATATAAACCAATAACAACCCATTTCCTGATACACCACGGAAACCTGGGTATTCGTTATGGTCAGATAAAACTTTCCAACGCGGAAGTCCCCTCTACTCCCCCTACGTAGGCATTTAGCCGGGCTTTCTATAATCATGTTTATAACCATGAACTTCCCATGGGCTTCAACCCACTCCAGTAAATACCGTGCTCTCTGGTTTCTGAGACCCCTGTTCAATCCTTCTCTACCCAGTCCTCCAGACTCGCTCTATGGGGAGCCATTTTTAAGCTAATGATTTTAGGATAGAACCAAGTCTTGCTGGGTACCCACACAACGATGGATGATTCTGCCCCCAGAGCGCTTCACTTCCTTGAACATTTGAACAGCTGAGACTTCTCCTCCCTCCTCCTCCTCCTCTTGGGGACCTTTACTCACTTCATCACTTCAAATTCTTTTCCTTCAGGCTGATAATGAGCTCGCTCTTTGTAAGGCAGTTTTGTGACAACTCAGAATATAACTGCTACATAAAAACAAATTGCTGTGGCTGGTATAATAGAGACAACAGGGGTCAATTATACTCATTAATCAACAAAGACAGAACAAGAGGTACTGAGGCTTAACTGGAGCTAGGAAAACACGTTGCAAACCCAGGAGAGAGAAGAGTAGCAGAGGGGGAAAGAAAAAGAAAAGGAAATCAAACCCCCCTGGGCTATTAAAATCTGCCACAGGCTGCCACAGGGGACCGTTGAACCATGGCCCCTGGAGTTATTTAAGCTTTTATTAGTGTTTATTCTGAACGAAGTTCCAACTGTTCCGGGTCCAAAAGAGAACAGGTCAATGACCTGTTTCCTTATGATACAAATTAATTGGCACAAAACGGCCTCACTTGCAAACATCACTATTGGCCGTGCAAGTGGATAATTCTCTTAGAAAACAATTAACAATTGGGCAGTAAAAATGTTCACAGACTTTGACACGACCATTTCACAACAGTTTCAAAACAATCCTGAAAACTGCAAAAGTGTCCTCCATTAAGATACAATGGCATTATTACCGGTAATTCTGGGGATAGGGACCACTTTATACCCCAGATCAGAAAGGATATGGAACAGAACCCAAGGCCCACGGAAAATCATACAGGCATGAAATTGCACATAATTTGTTAAAAAAAATATATATATATATGAACACATTATTGAGATAGGTTTAGATGGAAAGACTGCTTAGCACAAGCACGTACAGAATTATCAAATTTATAGAAAAGTATCCAAAGAAAAAGACCAGAGAAAAAGTAAGGAAAACTTAGTAATGGTAATTAACAACATAATTATCTGGATGGTGGGACTTGTGGATATTTTTTTTCTTTTATCTCTTTGTATTTTCCAAGTTTTCGATAATGATCATAAATTATTTCAATAAAAATTATTTGCAATGGACCTTTGCTCCATCGTAAAAGATAAGGCAATAGTCAACCAATCAAGAGCTAATTCAGACGTCGGATACACCATGAGCACCTCGGGAGAGCACCTCCAGCTTCTCATTTGTTAACAGAATCCTGATTTTATCCAGTTCCTACAGGAAATTAGGACTCTCCTCAGCACCAGGAAGTGAATCACCACAACCACCCTGCGAATAATCATGGCTGTCTCCTGACCTTTGCACCAGGAAATGAACCATGACAATCCTGAGACAATGATAGTAGGATGGAGCATAGGGTAAGGATTTAAAAATGACACCCTCCTGTAATGAAAGAGACACACAGAGTAAGAGCTGAGTAAATATGAAATAAATTGTACAATCTTCCAAAATAACTATTGCATGGAGTACTGGGTGTTGCACATGAACAATAAATCTTGGAACACTGCATCAAAAACTAATGACGTATTTTATGTTGACTAACATAACACAATAAGAAAAAAATAACATTAGGGGCACCTGGGTGGTTCAATGGGTTAAAGCCTCTGCCTTCGGCTCAGGTCATGATCTCAGGGTCCTGGGATCGAGCCCCACATGGGGCTCTCTGCTCAGCGGGGAGCCTGCTTCCCCCTCTCTTTCTGCCTGCCTGTCTGCCTGCTTGTGATCTCTCTCTCTCTCAATGTCAAATAAATAAATAAAAGCTTTAAAAAAATAAAAAAATAAAAACACTTGTTAAGCACACACTCCCTGCCAGGCACGGTTCTAGTACCAGGTATGCAAAAGTGGGGGGAAAAAAAGGACAAAAACCCTTCTCCAGGCAAGATTACATTTCAGTGAGAGGAGACACGTCATGCACAAATATAAAAAGTCAGATGATCAGAGCATTAGGGAGAGACATGGAGAAGGGGCAGAAGGAGGGAGGTACATATTGAGGAAAAGCTGAAAGTCCGAGGAACTGAGGAAGGAAGCCTTGTGGCCAACTGGGAGAAGGGGGAGCCAGGGGAGGGGCCAACTGCGGAACTCCAGGAGCATGTCTGGAATGTTCTAGAAAGATCAAGAGGGGACCGCAGGGCTGGGAATAGTGAGAAAAAAGCAGTAATTCCCTATGATGCGTTCTATAGAAATAATAGGATTGCTGTGCATTTTATGCAACAAGCAGATGAGACCAATACACACAACAGGGATGTAGTTAAATTATTTCTTTACCTGCAAATCATGGAACTTTCCAGTCACGTAAAGTAGGAGATATTTTGGCAACTAAGTGGCATATTGGTGTGTATAAATAGGTAAATCGAAACACAAAGTTACATATTCTGGGAAACAAATCTGAAAGGATATACACCAAAAGTTGTTTCTTCAGGACAGGAAGCTTCTCTCCTTTTTCTCAAAATTTTAAAGAATGAATGCATTATTAAATCTGTAAATTAAAAAAAAAAAGTCGTCTCTAAGGGGCTCCTGGGAGGCTCAGTTGGTTCAGTATCTGCCTTCGGCTCAGGTCATGATCCCAGGGTCCTGGGATCGAGCCCCACATCAGGCTCTGCTCAGTGGGGAGTCAGCCTTTCCCTCTGCCCGCTGCACCCCCTGCTTGTGCACTCTCTCTCTCTCTCTCCCTCTCTGTGTGTGTCAAATAAATAAATAAAATCTTTAAAAGGAAAATCTTTAACAAAACAAACGGAAGCCCTAAAACGTAGTAACGCTTTCTCGAACCAGGAAACGCATTTCATCCAGTCCCTTTTCCCTGTGAGTCTGCAGGCTGCCGGCCTCTGGCTCACTGAGGGTAAGAAGAGAATGAAATGGGCCCGGCTGTCTGTCACCTGCTCCAGGAGGCCCTGAGAAGGACTCGCACAGGGACTCCGGGATGGAGGCCGACGTGGAGAACTCGGACGCAGACCTGGGAAGATGCCCCCCACGCCGACTGAAGGACACACAGCCCCACCTCAGAGCACGTGCCCAGTGTGAGGTGTAGACGCCGGAGGCGTGTCCACACCACACGCGTGAGCAAGACCACAGACATCAGGGTGCAGGTGCGGCCCCGGGAGCCGGTCTGTCGACGCCTAAGCCGGGTTTCCCAACAATCCCTCAATTCCACTCCGCGTGAGTCTGCACACAGGCTCACAGGCAAGAAGGCAAGGACACTCTACGGGACTGAAGCCCTTCCTTTCACCCACGCTGTTTGCTAAAGAGCTACAACCCCCTCCCCCACCTTCATTTCCAACTGAAGTCTTCTGTGTTTACATTCATGGAATAATGCAGGGGCAAAAGAACCGTAGAAAATAAGGAAAAAGGATGGAAATAAACAAGTGAAGCTAGTATAAACCCCAGCTGTCCCAACCTCCTTATCTTTTAGAATAAAACCCAATGCTGAAACGTATTTAACATGGATAGGTGACCCTATGACACTTGATACACTTCTCTGTCTGAGGGCACGCCCAAAATATTAATCTGCATCATAACCATAATGTTAGGAGGTGTGGACATGCCCCCAGGAGGGAGTCCAACACCATGTAAGTATCAGCCAATGGCAAAGCCACGGTAAGAATCCTGAACAATGAAATTGAGGCATAACTGAACAGGAGGGATACCATTTCCAACCATTGGAAATATTTTCAGGTATAAAAAAATGACCCAAACAGTTTTACTCCAACTCTTTTCAATCAAAAGTGGACTTCTGTTTAAGAATCAATCAGAAAGCTAGAAATGAGAATAAACTTCCAAATCCAGAAACAGGATGGATCTTCTCGGATGCCAGACGAGATACAGTAATAAGAAAAATAACTCCATAGCTCAAAAGGGAAGAAAATCTCCAGATTCCAAAAAAAACCATGAGGGCCACTAAGGCAGAGTGGACCTGTCCAGCGAACGTCTGGAGCTCACACAGGGTGGAAAACAGCCATGGGCTCGAGAGAGCGGAGCAGCCCGGGCTGAGACGATCACAAAACTCCCGGTCCCCATCCGATGCCTGGTCTGTGATAATGGGACAAAGGGACCAGACGGACTTAGAAGGAGAGAAGGGGCAGACACAGCTGCTCCCAGCCCAGGGCTCTGCGTAAGCAGGGAAAGAGAGGGGTCCTGTGCTCCACCAAGCCAGAGGCCCATGTGGGTGTGCTGTACCATTTTACAATTCTGTACAGCACAGGCTGAGAAATTAACATGACATTAATTTATTAATTCATTCATTCCTTAAATATCCAGGGATACCTCCATGTACCAGGCACTGTTTTAGGTGATGGGGATAGAGAAGTGAATAAAAATGATTTTTAAAATTCTTGCCTTCTAGTGGGGGAGATAAAGACAGTAACAAAAAAATACTTCTAGGACTTGCAAAAATCCTACAACACTAGGCGGGCCCTAATACAAAGCTAGGTGGAAGGAAGTACTTCACTCTAAGGATTACGGAACTCCCACAGAAATCACCACCACCACTGAAAATTAGTTCACGATGGAGAATCACAACCCACATAAGGCAACAAATGAATGTGAGGGTCAGAGAAAAAGGGCTTTAAAACAAAATGACTGACTAGGGATAAAGAGGGTCAACAGCAGTGAGCCCCAACAATCCTGGACCTGAATGTCCCACCAAGCTTCACACATACGCACACACACATGCACACACATGCACGTACACACACACACACACACACACACACACACACAGGAGCTGACAGAGCCTCAATCTCATGATGACACTTTGATGCACCTTCTAGAAAATTACACAACAAACATAGAGCAAGAATATGTAACAGTTGAACAATTCAATTAATAAGTTCGACCTAATAGAACACTCTAACAGTAAATTTGGAAGTTCAGCTAAAACAGATAATTCTGGGGAGGGGGGCGTCTAGAGGGCTCAGCTGGTTAAGTGCCTGCCTTCAGCTCAGGTCATGGTCTCGGGGTCCTGGGATCGAGTCCCACATCAGGCTCTCTGCTCAGCAGCTTCTCTCACTGCCTGCCACTCTCCCTGCTCTTTCTCTCTATCAAAAACATAAATAAAATCTTTAGGAAAATGCAGATAATTCTGTAAATACATATACATTACCAAAACTGTCTGAAACAGAAGTGGTAACCGCGACTAAACTTACAACCACTCGAGGAAATAAATTCATAGTCAACAGAACACAAACTAAAACAGCACCAGCCAGATGGTTTTACAAGCTAGTTTTACCAAACCTTCAAGATTCAGATCATCCGTATCTTACACACACTCTTCTGGGGAGACAATGCTTTACGAAGGTGGCTAGATGGGAAATAAACATGAAAAAACCTGTGGTATTCCTTTATACTGGCCACAGTCAGTTAAAAAAATAAAAAATAAAAAAAAACCAAAAACCCATTCACAACAGCAACAAAAGGACAGTGTACCTAGCAAAAGTTCTAGCAGAAGACTGAAAGTTATAAAAAGATAATATAATGAAATGTCAAATTGTCTCAATTAATTAAGGCCAACACACTGTCCATTAAAATCCAATGGGGTTTTTTATAGTATCTTCCAAAATGATTAGAAAATCCAAAATACAAAAATAACCTGCCAAAAGCAAAAAAGACAATTTTGAAAAGGAAGAAGCAGCGGAGGGATTCACCTGATATCAAGACATAAAGGAAAATCAATTTTTCAAAGTGACATTTATGCAGAGATGGACAAACAGAGCGACGAAGCAGAATGAGAAGAGATAATTATGGTCCTCACTCCTTAAGGGACTCGCTATATGCTAGCGGTGGCTTTACAGATCAGAGAGGAAATCACAGACTATTCCAGTCATGATGCTGAGACAATGGGTGAATCTGAAAATCCAACTCAACTTCAGCGAAAAAATAAAATCGTTTTCTCTCCTCATGCAAAACTTCACTCTAAGTACACTAAAGAGCTAAATACAGAAAATGAAACTGCAAGATTTTTAAAGAAAACACAGAAGAACATCAGTAAAAAAAAAGATTTCCAAAGACATATAAACAAGTCACAATGGAAAAGGTTGGTAGTATTTGACTACGTTATAATTTCATACTTCAATATAACATAAAACACCATTCAGAAGCGAAGCAACAAGCCACAGGCTAGACTATTAGACATTGTGAAGTGCATGGCGAAGAAAGAATTCATATTCAAGCATAAATACTTCTATGATCAATAGAAGAAGGGCAAAAAATACAATCAACAACGCAAAGGAAATACAAATTGCCAACAAGTGAATGATGAACGATGCTCCACTGATCAGGGACACCAGAGTGAAACAAGGAGCCCCATTTCACGGCCATCAGGAGGGCAATGTTCGAGCCTAACGCACAATCATATAGCGAGGAGGATGCAAAATGTGAGCTCCATCCCACAGTTGGATGTATCCCCAGAGACATCTCCCATTCGGGCACGTGTCCAAAGATGCACATTTGAGTATCATTCACAACACGGAAAACAGGAAAGACCTTCAAAGTCTTTCAATGGGAAATGGATTTCAAAAATTAAGGTCTGTACACCAAACAGGCAAAAATGAATAAACAATTGACACGCATCAACGTGGAGAAAGATTCGCCACCAACATGGAGAAAGATATGCCACCAACATGAAGAAAGATCCGCTATACGGTGAAAGTTACATAGAAAGAGGGGTGGCGTGATACTATGTATACACATATTGAAAAGATCTGCTGTCCAGCAAACAGTGAGAGCCTCAAAGCCAAGCTGTAAAAGTGTAACAGGTTTAGGAAGGTGGGTATGGGCGGGGGAGAGAATGGGTGGGGCAGAGAGGAAGGGTCAGCACAGAATGAAGGCAGGACTTCAATTCATTCAATCCTCAATACATAGGGACCAACAGCCGCACTATTCTAGCTACTGGGGATGAGCAGAGAACAAGACAAAAACCTCTTGCTCTGTGGACCTTTCACTTCAGGGGAGAGACACACACAAAACAGGACAAAGAAGTAAAATCTGCATTCCTTGTATCTGACATGCTAAGAAGTTCTGTGCAGCAAAGCCACGCAGGAAAGGAGGTAACAAATGTTGGGGGGAGAGATCTGTAATCAACACTCAACAAGAGAAAGGAAGACCGCTCCGGGAAGGCGGCACCTCCATCAAGACTGAAGGGGATGGAGGAAGATGGACCACAGAAGGGGACCGAGTGCCATGTCCCAGGAAGGACTAGGCCTGGAATCTTAGGAAATGCGGCAGACGGGGAGCTAGTGGGAGCTGGAGGCTGGGCCCATGACCGGCACTTGCCACGGAGTGAGGCAGCAGGCTCTGGACCGGAAGGACCTCTTAAAACATGGGAATCTTAATACGCACATCTTAACGGCACTGGACTGACCATCGTGCTCACGAGTCGCCCAGGAAAGATGCGACAGGGGCAGGGGGAGTTGGGGGGACTCACGGTCAGATCCCCAACATACCAACGGGATTCACCGACCGAACAGAGGCAGGGTGGGAACAAGTCGGTGACTCTATAGCATAGTCACCATCTACGCTATAATGTTCCATTTCATTTTTTAAAAACCTGAATCGAACGCACCTGCTCCGGGCGTTTATTATTTTCTGTCCCCTCTGGTATGTCTGAAAGATAGCAGATCACCAAGCGGGGAAAGTGCATCAGTCAGTGTCTGAGGCTTCTCTTCAGGAAGAGACCATACCAATTAGGGGTCGCTACACTGCGTCTCGCTAAGAAGGGAAAACACACCTTTACTTGTTAAATCGCGTTAACAATGTGCGTGCCGGTTTCTAAGAGGGTCAAATGGGGGGGGCAGGTGCTGGACGAAGCGGAGCACTTCGCGCCTTTGCACACCCATTTTACAACAGATTTGCAACAAAAGGAAAGGCTTACTACCTTCCCCTAAGATCGCCCGGGGTGGGAGGTTTGCTCCTCTCCTTTCCAAGGCTCCTCCTTGACGTGACATGCCAACGAGCTTAAGTCAAGTAGTTGAAAAACAGCAAGTCACGGCTGATAACCTATATACACTTTGGCTTAGCTGATTTATCTACTTATATCTACTTATACTATAGTGCCTATAATACTGAATTGTCGTGTGCTAGTATTAAACAAAAGGAATAAAACTTCCGAGGTTCTGTGCTTTGCCTACCAGGAAAGCATTTGCTCTCACAGAGACCCACTGAAACCTTCCTATAGGTTCTAGCTCACACACTATCTGTCCCTACAGTCAGGAGACAGATTTTTTTTTTTTTTTTTACATTAAGAAACAGAATCAAAACAACGTAAGTGTGGGTCTACATTCTCTGCAAATCTTTCCGGACCACCAGCTATCTTTTGTTTCATCAGGTGCTTCCCACTGGGGAGCGAGTAGGATAATATCTTTTGGGAATCAAGCAACACACTGTAATTGTAAGCGGTGTTTAGCACCGTGCATAACATATATAAATATGTCACAAGCATATTCCCACAGAACGATGAGAGCTCAGTAATTAAAGCCAAGACTCCACTGTAACCACAGGCACTTGAAAAAATTATACCCTAGAACTGTAATTCTCCAATTGTATTTCTCCAAATACCACGAAATGCAATTATCCAAACAGGCACACCCATTTTCCAAATAAATATCCAAATCACACCAACAGTCTCCTTCCCAAAACATATTTCTAACACTCAGATTTCGTAGGAAATATATTTTAAAAGTCTACAGACATTTGGTAAACGTTTGGGTAAAGCAAACATCTAGGAGACGTCCAACCCCTGCCTAATGGAAGAATCGAGCAGTCAAAATGCATACGTGAATATTTTTCCCCTTTTTTCCCACCCAACTCATTTTTCCTTTAAATTCTTTTTTTTTTTCTTTTTTTCTTTTCCTTTAACTTCTTAGATAGATCTTTTTACTACCTGGGGATTTAGAAAGCCCAAGCACGCAGCATTTAGGATAGCTAGAAGTCTTTCTTCAATGACCGGGACCCATCCATACAAATGCTCTGTTTCCATCAGCCAGCACGAGGTAGAGATGCTCCGTGGGGCTTTCGAACACAGCAAGTGACCCGTTGCTAAATTCTGCAGCAGAAATAGACTTCCCTGATCTGTTCCCATGAGATCGTTCACAATGAAAATCCTGTAGGACCGTGGGAGAGGATTATAAAGATACCTGGACTCAAGTCATTGTTTGACTCTGCAGAGCACTCGCAAGGTCCCGCCGGTGTGACAGTCCTGAAAACTGAATGGCGATCTGGCCACAGTCCCCCGTGAGGACCAACGTGGAGGCACACTCGAGGCCTCAGGCACTGAGGTCTTCACCAAAGGGCCGCTCAGACCCGGGAGGCCAACCCCCTCGCTGTTACTTACTCTCCCCGGGATGCGGCCTCAGGTGGGTCCCAGAGGCTCTCTGCCACTAAGCCCTCGTCCCAGGGCCATGCTCATTTTGAGGATGAAACGAGTTAGGCATGTTCAACCGTGCAAACCCTGATCTCTTAAAGTTTACCACATTGTAACGGGACCACATGCTGTTGCCACAGCCCCCTCACGAGAAGGACCAATGGCGGATGTGGACACACTCAACAGGTGTCTCTCCCCAGTGGGGATAAGCGTGGAGGACAGAGGGGGAGGGGAGCCCAGCAGAGCACAGGGCAGACAAGTGAGGCAGGAGCAGCACAGTGAAAGGCTGCATCTGGACGGGGCATCTGGAACCAACCCCCCCAGGATATTAACCCCCAACATGGTGAACGGTACCCATAATCCAGTCCCTGGCCAGCTGGAAAGGTCAGCACAGAACCCCTGTATTATTTGCAGGTCCCTGTTGGAATCCCACCCTAACTTTACTCTTCCAGGGAATCTCTTCCCCGTTCCCCTTCTATTATTCTATCACTCCCTCTGTTTTCCTTCCTGCCTGCTCTCCTTCCATCTGGCGGCTCTCTTCCCTGCATGAGCATCACATCGGTCAGGGCTGCACACCACACGTGAAACCCCAAGCGCCCTTCTTACCAGCACGATTGTGGTACAGAATCCCCATGCGAAATTATGTGCAACCTGGCTCCCGACTGAATTATTTTAATGTGTTATGGCATCGAATTGTTGGCTATCAGAGAGTGACCGAGCTCTGGGGAAAATTTAAATTATTGTACACAAAAATGGAAAGAAATGCTTCTTCGGCATTTGGTTGCATTTTTTGTTTGTTTGTTTGCTTTTGTTTGTGCAGTGTGGAGTCCAGCATGGGGCTCGAACTCACGACTCCACGATCAAGACCTGAGCTGAGGTCAAGAGCTCCATCCATGCTCAACCGATGGAGCCACCCAGGAGTCCCTCATTGCATTTTTAAAGCCACTTCTCAGACACATTTAAGCGCTGGACCAACCCTGATCACCTAGTGATGCTGTGCCCTCTGTCAGTGCACACCAGCAGCCTCGCACACAATAACCAACAGGGAACTGGGGGGAACAGACGTGGATTTCTCGAGAAGCCCAGAGTCACGCACCTCACCAGAGGAGGGAGCTGGGACAGACTCCTGCGTCAAGCCACCTCGAGACACACTCTTCCCAGGATGTCAAAATCATTTACAACCTCGACTTCCCAAGATGAACAAAGGCAGACTTCGGTGACAGTAAGACGCCCCCCCAAACCACCCAAGACCTGCACATTTTTATAGAATACGAACCTTTGGGAGGCGTGAGACTGACTCCGTTTTTAAGGCACCATTGTACTGGCAAAATCCCCAAGGAATCCGCATGACACAGCATCGAGAGATTACTAGGTTCTGCCCTTAGGTCGTCAATAGTCACTTGAAAAAAATGATTGTTAAAAACCTGCAAGAAAAAACAGACCACAGAGCCAAGGGTTAATTCCGTGGGATTTTCCTGGAAAGCTCGTATGAGATGCTGGCACAGCTTCCAAAGGCAGTAAATACACTTCATCAAAATGATTTCGGCACAAGCCGGGCCCTCAAAGTATATTACTAAATTGATCCAGGTGCTAATCGGTTGAGAGTTGATGACTGTGGTCATTTTAATGGCAAGAGAAGCGAATGAGTAGTACTCACATAAAACAGAGAAGGAAACAACATAGGTGACTTTAGAGAAGTCAATCGATGGCCAGGGCTGCAAGAAAACCAAACTTCTTCAGCCAGGGAGACAAAGCCAGGCCTATGGCAACACCAAGATGGGCCCTGAAAGGTCAGTGGTTTCTTCTTGTCCACAGCAGGGACCCACGTGCTCGCACTGGATCGATCACTCGAGAGGCTCCACTGTTGGGCTTGGGGACTTCTGGCTCCATCCTGGCTCCCGGCCCCGTAATCAGTCAGGCTCCAGCCCAAGAAGAATAACCCCCAACCCCAGGCACATCCCTCCCGACAGCCTCCCAGCCTCAACACCCACTGTGCCGAAGCTCTTCCAAAACGACCGTGTCTTTTTCAAGGTGTACCCTGAAAGCTGGTGCTGCTGGAACATCTTCCTGACCACTCCGGTCCGAGTACAGCCCCTCACCCCACCCCCCGCCCAAGCTTCAGCCCTGCACCTCTGTCCCGAAAATCCTCATTCCTTCCTGGGGACTGATCCCAAATCAGTCTCTCCCAGCAGATCCCCTGAGTGCGGTCTCCCCTCATCAGTGAAGACACAGCAAGAAGGGGTGCCGATGGGAAGAGCAGAATGCAAAACCGAGATGGGCCCGGCACTCTCAGGCATGACGGGGTTGAAGAATCTTGTACGTGAACCAGGCCAGGAAGAAAGACATCACTTTACGCGCTCGACAGACGTAGACTAGTCTTTCTTAGGAAGTCCTAACACTTACTAGAGCTATGATTTCCTGGCTCCTTCATTTACAGAAGATCTTCTGGAAGCAATCGGATTAAAAGCAAAGCGGCAGAGTGCACTCACTTCGGTTCTTCTTGATGTTAATTCCGGTAAACGGCTACCGTTGTGCTGCCTGAGGTCTGCCTTTGAAAGTAGACTTGACAGAGCAAAGGACCAACCTCACCCTCCCAGAAAGATCTTCCCTGCGGCCTGATTTAAAATCAAAACCCACACGCTGGCCATCCACCCTCCACTAGACCCTTCCCTGCTGTGTCTTTCTCCTTAGCACTGAACGTGCGACATTCCATACAGATTTACTGACTTTGTCTCTGCCCCTCCCATTAAAATATAAGCTGGGTAAAAGCAGGGACTTTTGTCTACATTCCTAGTGTCTAGAATAGAGCCTACAAATGCCAGTGGGACGGGATTCGGTCTTGCATGTGCACGTATGGACACACACACACACACACACACACACACACACGGAAAATAAAAGTGTGGGATTCTGGGGGCTGAATCTCTTAGCACCACTGGACCCCATACAGACGCGCACTAAGGAATCTCCAAAACCTATTAAAATGCATATTCATGTGAGCATACTTCAGAAAAAAGCTCTGTTGGTTTCTTCGAATCCATCAGGGTCATGGGCCACATGGTCCGGAAACACTGATCTGGTCAAGGACCTGCAGGTCTCAGAACTAAGACCTAGAGCAGTTAAACAACCGGCCCAGGAATATGTGGCTCAGAGCCAGTCATGAAAGGGACAGACCCAAGACTGTGGATCGAAACAA
The DNA here is from genome assembly GCA_028646535.1 of Procyon lotor. Lineage (NCBI taxonomy): Eukaryota > Metazoa > Chordata > Mammalia > Carnivora > Procyonidae > Procyon > Procyon lotor. The sequence continues at coordinate 2,587,068 of CM053611.1, forward strand.
TAGGACGGATTTCACACCCACAGATGTGTCATTGTTGCTATCATCTGTCAACATCACGCTGCTTCGGATCACCGAAAACTTAATCAACAATCTCACAGTATGGCAGGACATTTCTTCCCGGATCTGCTACCATCAACCGCTTTCTTGTCTATTGGCTCCACCGTTATTTGTTTATTTCAACAGGGGAGCCATGAAGAAAAGCCTCGAGGAAAATGAAAATGAGATTTTCATTATGATGAGCACGTAACAGCGTAGCGTTACTTGCTCAGACATAATATTCTAAAACCTTTCCCAATGTTAGGAGGCACAGGTTTAATTATAAATAGCGACTAAATTAGGAATATTCTGATATTTCACTCTCTGTAGGGAGCCTTGAACCTGGGGACGTGCCCATCTACATGCTAAGGGGCCAGAGCGCACATTGGAATGTGCTCACTTCAATCCAAGTGTTCGCAACACAGGGCCAACAGGAGAAGAGAAAGAGACGCATGCAGAAAGACCGAGTGTGTTATCATTGGTTAAAAGGCTAAGAAAGACTAAAATGAAAAAGAAAACGTACCTTAAAAAAAAAAAAAAATCAGAGAAAAGAGCCTCCTGGGCCCCGACCCCAATAAGAACTATGTAGAGAGAAAATGATTTGTCAGGAAACCAAACTACCGTTCCTGGAAATCTATCCAACAAGAGAGGATATTTGGGCTGAACCCAACCCCAAGTAGTACGCCACACTTGAACAGATCGCTCTCCGTGGTTACAGGCATGAAAGTGTGAGTTCACTACTGACAGCACCCGGCACATCTGCTCTTGTTTCCTTCCCTGTGGAAACACCGGGTGAAGTGGGTGCCAGAGCCTCTTAGAATAAGGACAGGGTAATATGCACCCTGGTAAACTGGACGCTGGCTTCGCCGTATCCGATGCGGCTGGGACAAAGGGAAATCCTGGCCGGGCTTCAGCAAGGTACCACTCATCAGTCCTGGGAAAACATGCACCTACCAGAACACACACTGAAGAACCCCAAAGGTCAATTTAAATAAAAAGGCTTTGAATGCACGGTGTAGGACTGTGAGGACATACACGGCAACCCCCAAAACCTCCCTGCAAAGTCTGGGTCAGTATTTTGTCGGGTGCCCAGTTGTTCTTTCAACAGATCACTGGAGGAGTTACGTAAAGGGAATTTATGTTCTAAAGACAAAAATATTTGGAAAAAATGAAAAAGGCATTTCATGATTATAACCACTTCCCATACTCTGGAATACATTATCGCTGCTGTATTTCTCAATTTTACCAATCGCGAATTTAAAAAAGAGCATACAAAATGACTCTAAGACATTCAGCACTGGATTGGCAAATCCAGTCTTCCTTGCTAAAAGAAATTAAAATGGAAGTGACTTCTGGACCATTAATTAAGTTCTCTCGCAAAAGGCCATTAACTAAAACACACCCAGGTCAGAACACTGGGTTTCTCGGTCCCCCCGCCACCCGGTAGAGGATGCTTGAGGTGGAAACACGTGCTGCAGGAGTGACTTCCACAGGGGACTTCCATGAGGTTACCTGCACGGCCGAGGGAAATGACGATCTGAAAGACCATCAGACCATCAAAAACACAGCTTCCTGTTAAAGGTAATTTCATTTCAAATCTGAGAAACACAGAGGCAGGCCCTTCCTTTAGTGAAGGAAAGCCAGTGGCAAAAGGGAAGCGGATGTGGGGACACACACTGGAGATGGGACACGGGTGGGCACTTCCCGAATCCAAGCCGAACACACCAAGGGCGGTCAGCGGATGAGGACCAAGTTACCACGGCAAAGGTTACCATGTGTGACCGCCCAGCAGTTCGTGCAGACGAGAACGGGAACAAACGGACGCGTGGACGTGACCCTGGCCGACCACAGAAGGTGGCACACACTCGTGGCAGAGTTCACTGGTATAAACTCAGCCACGCACCTGCCCTTCCTTCCAGGTCACTCAAGGACACGCACATCGACCGTCCAGTCTGTATTAAGCCCAATCTCTGCAGCAACAGGAGGCACGTGGCCAGCCTGGCTCCCTGAGACCAGGGACAAAGGGGAGTGATTAGGACTTAGGACAGTGTGGCCTGGGAAGAAGGTGCGCCCCGGCCAGCGTGCTGTGCCGTCCGCCCCAATGTACCGTTCCCTGCCCTGTGGTCTGCCCCTGAGCCGGCACACTCCATCTGGCCGCTGCGAGCAGATCGGCAGGAGGTGCAGGTGAAGAGCAAGGGAAGGAAACTCACCTTGGTCACTGATGCAGGACAGATATGAAAGGGCTCGCTCAAATTCACTGTTTCTAGCTTCATCCCAACTGTGAAGAAATGGCTTCGCAGATCGGCATGATCCTGCAGGAGGGAAAAGGACAGAGATGCTGAAAGCAGACAGTACTATAAATTAACTCAGGTGCTGTCTGGATGCTCTCCTTAAACATTTTATTGGGTAACTAAAGTCAGATTGAAATAATTAACCCTCCCCGTTTCACATTTCTCATTATTGCAAGACACTCCGGATTTAACTATTTTCTGTGGGCTCCATATTTCCCGGGCTTCTCCGGGATAAGGAAACAAGCCTTTGTGACCATGCTTAAATTCACGCCACGCAAAAAAAAATTCGTGTTGCCCTGCTTTGATCTTCTTAGGTGCTCTAAGTGAAGCTCAGCAGAGTAACGGAGGCAGTCAGTCATCTGAAACACGCAGCAGGTGCACCTTCAGGAAACGCGGTCTCTTGCGCTTGGAGCTACATTGCAGGGCTCTGGGGAGACCTTGTGGGGTACACAGCTCATCCCTGCTCCTGTGCCCAAGAGCGCCCAGCTTATCAGTTACTGGCAGGAAGCAGTCGATCTTGGGAAAGCACGCAAAGAACGGTCCAACTCAGCCGTGCACACCATCAGAACCCGACTCCTGCTCAATAAAGATGCACAACAGCCCCGGTTTAATAGGCGTCTGGCAGTTTTATAACCCACTCGCAGCAACCTTCTGTGTGCCAGACAGAGCCTTCCCGCCTTCCCAAGAAAACAAATTTCCATATTCACTTTCCCTATCCGGCTGTAGATGAGGCTGGCTGGACTCTGGATACCAGGATTTATTTTGCTGAGATGGAGGTCATCTCATTACTCGCAGCCCTGATAAATGCCAGTGGGTAAATCAACGTATTTGCAGGCCGTCCCTGAGGGCGTAATACCTGCAAATAAGTCCTGCTGGTTCTAAACACACCAGTTGGCTGGGAAGTACGCAAATACCGAGGGACCTATTACTCTCCTCTATCTGCAAATCTAAAGTGGATTTTTAATTAATTCGATGATGTCATTCTGCACGCAACTCCGAGGATCCTCACACGGAGTCCCACCGGGGCTGCGATGGCTCCCCCAGCCCAAGCCGGTGGGTGCACAGAAGACCTGCTTACGAAACTCCCCATCCCTCCACTGCATCACCAAAGAAGTTGCACACTTCAGACACCCACAAAACCACAAGGACCCTGTCTCATGTCGCCAGAGCCATCCGCAAAGGGATCGGCAACCCAGGGGGCACGCAGTAAATGCTGGGTCTGGCCGCAGCGAATGGTGCCATGTCCTGGGGGGTGGGGTGGGGGGGTGACCGACAAGAAGGGATGTGTTCAGCGTGCAACAGTGTGTGACAAAAACTCACAGGGACAGCTAGCCCATTCTCGACCTTTACAGATTCCTCAAGAACAACCACCAACATTCAACCAAAATCATATGCATAGGAGGCAAAGCACAAGGAAATAGTCTTCAGGGCAGGAGGCAATTTTATTGTTTTATACTTCATCCAACGGGTTTTTAAAGATTTTATTTATTTGAGAAAGAGCTAGCGAGGTGCAGAGGCAGAGGGAGCCGGACGCTGGGGCTCAAGCCCAGGACCCTAAGGTCATGACCCGAGCCAAAGGCAGACGTTTCACCAATGGAGCCACCCAGGCGCCCCTACAGCGTTGATTTTTAATGGTGGCTGGGAAGCTGGCTCAGAAAAAAAAAAAAAAAATCAAAGAAACAGTACAGAGAATTAACGCATATAAACACACACGAGCCACAGTGCCGAGGCAAGGCCGGAAACCACAGGGAATGAGGCAAAAGCAGTAAACTTGAACCAAAAAGCACGAGCTGACACCTGAATGAAGAGAGGAAACATCACAGTTCCTGTCAGACACCAACCCCCCCCAATATCTCACCATCAGCGGGAACTGAGGCAAATTAGTGGGTTGCGCAGATAAATACTTTTCCCTTTTTAAGTACAAGGACGCTTTCCTCTTCTGAAAGAAGGAATTATTTCCAAATTGTCATATAAACTTTGCCTGTATTTAGTCAACAAGTCGAAGCGGTCGAATGATTCTCCTGCATGACAAGAGAGCAGCGTCCTTGGGTACTAAGGACCCGCGTGTAACTGCAGCCGAGCCTTGAACAACAAATGGGGCGGTTAGGGGCGCCAGCCTCCCACACAGCCGAGAATCTGCACGTAACTTTGGACTCCCCGAAAAGTTACGAGCCTACCTCTGACCAGGAAAGCCTTACTGATCCCATAAACAGTCGATAAACACATATTTTATATGTTGTCTGTGCGATATACCGTATTCTTACGATAAAGTGCACTGGAGGCAACGTTAATAAGAAAATCATGGCGAGAACACATTTCCAGCACCAAAAAATCTGCATGTCAATGGAGTTCAAATCCACACGGTTCAAGGGCCAAAGGTAAGGTTTTCACGGGAGTTCTGCTTCTCTGTGCTATCAGATGTCCCTCCGCGCTGCTGTGTGCCCTCTCATTACTCAACCTACAAGGATGAACATTTTCGAGATGCGGCTCGCCAATCATAGGAAATGTATGGCTTCTGGCCACCTCTGCCCACAGCGCTCTCCTTGCAACTTCCATCCATTACCTGGCTTTGCTTCTCCTTTCTCTTTCCACCGTCCGGGGTTTCTGACCACATTCTGGGCTTCTGGTCTACCTGCCGTCTTCAGCCCCTCATGATTTCAGCTCTGCGCCCATTCTTAGCCCGAGATACTTCTGTTCCTGCCTCTGCTCTGAGCAGGGGCAGCTGGACCCTCTCTATATCCCAGGATCTCATTTTGACCTTGACCATTGACTTGAAGTCCTTAGCCATCTTTACGCCCCTCCCGGATCGATGCTCCAAGCCCTACCAGATTTCTCCATCACAGAGCCCAGTGTTGGGTTATAAACTCTACGGCACCAGGAGGCCTCCACTACTAGACGTCCCTTAACAGCTGCCTTATTTTATTCACAGCTGTCGGGTGGGACCAGGCACTGGCTGTTTCCCTAAGAAATAGAGCACTGAGGCTTAGGGAAACAATTTGCTCCTCAGATAACCTCCTTCCAGAGCTGCAGCTGGCGTTGTAAGTGTTGATCGTTAAGGATTTCTGTGTATTCAGTATCAAACTCTACCGGTCAGTAGAGAGGGGTCACTTCATGCAGAAATCACAGTTTCTTCCCTCCTTCCTGGACTGGCCATGTGCTTGTCTGTCACCCACCGAGGGTCTCTACCTCTCTGCTCATCCATAAAACATACCATTCACATCAAAATCATACAAAGCCATATGCGAGATGAAAAGAAAATATTAATGACATTAACATTTTAAAAAAATTAAAATGGTGTTGACAGCATTTTATCTCAATGACATTAAAATATTTTTAAGCAATTGAGGGGCACCTGGGTGGCTCAGAGGGTTAAGCCTCTGCCTTCAGCTCAGGTCATGATCCCGGGGTCCTGGGATAGAGCCCCATGTTGGGCTCCCTGCTCAGCGGGGAGTCTGCATCTCCCTCTCCCTCTGCCCCTCCCCCTTGCTCCGGCATGCACTTTTCTCTCTTTCTCTCAAACAAATAAAATCTTTTAAAAAAATAAAACATTTTTAAGCAATTCAGGATTAATGCTCAGTGAGCAAAGGTTCACAAAGGAGTCTTCTCGTTGTCAATCACGGCTCAGATTTCCTACATCTTAAACTACTTCTACTAGCTCTCAATGACTTGCAATCACATGGACCTCTGCCTTGCGGAAATGTGTCCATTTTTGTTCCAAACTATGTGACACTCTTTCAACCCTACCATTTAATATATTGAAAAAGGAAGCCAGACATTATGCGAGGTAGCTGCATCCAAACACAGGGGTTTTAATTCTGATCTCAAATAATCCACACGCATGCAGAAGAGCCCCTTAAACGTGAACTCTCCATTTCGGAGACAAGTCCAGCAACTGTGCAACCCAGACCTACACCTCAGCCTCATCCTCCTCTTTCTTAAAGTCACTGTTTAATCAGTACATTAAAAAAGGAAAGAAAGAAAAAAGAACAATCCTTCAATGACCACCTGTGTCAAAGACAAGTCGACACAGTGAAAATTTTTTTAAAACCCAGGAGCAAAGACACCAGATGATCATGGGTTTGATGATGACTGTCCCTCTACCACTCTGATGCTTCTGTCCTTCATGAACAATGAGGTCAGGAACTTTTTATGACAAGAGGCAGAATCATATCTGCTCAGAGGGCTGGCCAGGGAAAGACACAGGACCGACGGCTCACGTGTTCAGGGTAGTACTTTCCAGCCACGGCTGAACTCTCTCCTGTGCATTCCCCAGTCATCCTATAAAGACCCCAACATGCATTTACTGAAGTAAGCTGAAGAGACGTCCAAAACTAGATGATTTCTTGATATTCACTCTAGTTCCACATTCTATGGTTCAGTCAATAAGCATGCATTAAACACCACCAACATGCCACACACACAGAGTATTACATGACACAGAGAACACACACACACACACACACACACACACACACACACACACACGACATTATCAGTGGGGGAAGGAGAAAGACAAAGGAATGCCATCGAAGATCCAGCCTTAGAAGAAATTCCAGAAGGAACACGTTTACCGCAGCCTATAAAAATCACTACTGCCATGAGGACAGCGATCCGAGGGTTTACAGGAGGGAATCTTGACTTTGACCAGGAAAGCACATGACTTGGAAGGGTAAAGAAAAGATGATGTGAGAGTGGCTTGGTAAATTTAGCTTGGGAGGCTGGGCCTTAGAACACCGGAGTTAGGCCTTTAAGTCTAATCAAAAAAGGCAAAGGGAGTCATTGAGACTCCTAAAAAATAGAGTTTTTTAATGATAATTAAATTCAACGCCAATAAATTTCCAAATAAGACAATGCACAGACCCTCTGAGCTCTTTCTCTCTCTCTCTGCATATAAGTACGTTTACATTCATATATGAGGAAAAGCACAGATACTCTCATTGAAAAACAAATTTAATCGCCCCCCCCAGACCATTTACTTTGGGCTGCTAATGCAGTCAGAGTGCAGGCATCCACTTACACAAACACCAGCTAATCATTCTCGATGTTAAAAAAGAGAGAGTTCCTGGCCCTTGAAGATGATTCGCAAAACTGATTATCTACTGAGAGATAATAGAAAATTCGCTGTGGTCTGAACGATGCGTTCTGGCCTTTGCAAAGCTCTAGGGAATCATTCACACCTCACAATTATTGGATCAAGAGTGATGTTATTCCTGAAATCAGGAGGGATTACTAAATCCTCAGTCCATTCACGAACACGCCTGTCACACTCAAGAAATACTGTTTATTTAAATGTACGGGAGTCCAGTTAAGTTGCTTACAGAAAAACGTGTGTTTAAGAAACACGGGCGATGTCATTCTCATCTACCCTCGTTGCTACGCATTTTATTCTTGCCCTGAAGTAGTTTTCTATCGATCAGAAGTAAAATGCCATTCATTTTCTTGGAGGGCCGTCTGACAGCCTACCTTAGCAATCGCTCTTCAGGGAACCTTATTTTCAGAGGAACGACAATGTAAGAGAGATTATGCGTACGTCAACTTCTGCTCCATCAGCTTTCTTCTGTCCAGAACCTAGGGGCTCCTGCCCCGTGCCGCGACCGTCAGGCACTCCGCACGGAGAATAACTGGGTTGGACACACAGTATCGAGCACAGAAACAGTAACAAGACAGCACATTGTAAATACCTGCCAGGACTTCCTTGTATTACGGTTTTCCCCACAGCAGACTATGGGGGAGTATCCAACCTACAGCAAGGAAACTAAGACACAGAGAGGTTAAGTGACCTAAGCAAGGACACAGAGCTCACCAGAGAAGCCAGATTCAATCCCAAGTGGTCTGACCACATCCGTGCTTAGCTTTAGCTCACAGACCAGCTTAGCTATGGACCAGCTTATAGACCGGACTGGGATGCAAAGGCCAAAAAGGATCTTTTACTTATTACTGTCAATCAGTAAACAAAGAAATAAAACGTTCGTAGCTTATGGACTCCTAAAATTTTATTTCAGAGACAGATATTGCCAGGTTAAAAAATAACAGCTAATTAATACTGGTCATTTACTTAACCTCCAGTTTGGGCTGTTAACGCATAATACCTTTCCGATGGCTTATGAAAAAAAAAAGAAGTGTCAGAGAATTGCGACACTAAAAATTACCCCCAAACTGTTCACATACACTCTTCATCAAAAATTAACAAGTGATTGTTACTGACTGCTTTCGCGCATTCTCGAAGCAACGAAGATTTAAGAACTGTGTGTCGCAAAACGACTCCGGTGCTTTGTAAGCAAGGTATCCTTCATCAGTTCCAATCTTCTCACATCACCACCGTGAACCCAGACGGCTTCATCTGATCAACGTGGTTAATCTAGTCAGTGTGCCCAGCTGCAAAGGGCACACGAATCTCAGCCTGTCAGTCGTATTTTAAATACCACGTGTTACGCATTCATCTACACGGAATGAAGAGCGAGCGGGAATGCAGTCCAGACACTGAGAAGCTTGAAATTTACCTAGAAAATGACCAAGGAGGGATAAATACAACGGGTCACGGTGGGAAAAGAGGCATGGACAAACCACCGTGTCTCCAGCTGTTGGGCTTTCCAGCTCCGGCTGGTGGTCTCGTTTTATTTCACCTGAGATGCAGAGGTCAAGGAGATCGGACGACCTCAGGGCATCTCCCCCGCCCTCCCCCCCCTCCCCTGGTGCAGGGGTCCATGCTGGTCACCCACTATTTCCAGCAGCAGCCTCTGCTGCGGTCCCTGCCTGGGAAGGGACTGCCATGTCTGGAAAAGGTACTAGCTGCTTCTGGAAGAATCGAACTCAGCTACTGAAGAAACACCGCTGCACAGAGCGGTCTTGCTATTAGTCATCCGGGAGGAAGCGCCGCCCCAGACTTCTCTGGCAGAGTGAGAAAGCTTCAGGGTGAGCAGCGGAGCTCTTACCAAAACACACCAACGACTCGGAGTATTAATCCACAGGAGGAGATGAAGCATAGACCCAGCAGGACACAGGAGAAAGAGGAGACCGGGAAAGATGAAACGCCCCATCGTTTTCAGGGCGCCTCGCCGGCCACATGCCTCCTCGAGCCTGATTCATCTCTCTGCATTTATGTTAGGGGCTGGAAGAGCTGCAGGTTATGCCCTCAAAATGGGCTATGCGGCCATCCCCGACTCCTAAAATTGTGGATGTTCCTTCCCACCCCTGCTTTACCAGAGAAACACACCTCATGTGATAGAATAATATGAAGACTGGGGCACCGGGGAGAATGAGTTCGAGCTAATTAACACAATGCAACTGAAAAATGCACTTGGTGAGGATTTCAGTGTGAGAAAAGCAGTGTGTCCCCCTCCCTATGCGGAAACCAGACTCCTAACCCAAGCTCCACCATCAAACGCTACTGGAGATTTTCCAGGGATGGCAATAGGAACCTCTCGGTCTTTAATTCTTTGCTTTCTCCTTTTTGCTTATGCTGATATGAAATAAAATGGGAAAAACCAGATATGCAACTTGCCCCCCCCTGCATTTTTTTAAGCACCAAATCATTTTACTTACTTATTTTAATAAGTAAATGTTAAATGGCTCCACGCTCGGCATTGAGCCCAATGGAGGCTGAAAACTCACCACCCTGAGATCGAGACCTGAGCTGAGTTCAGGAGTCAGACGCTTGACTGACTGAGCCACCCAGGCCCCCCGAGAACCCCTATCTCTTCGTGTATCAACAAAGATACTGCACGGGTAATTTTATTCGGTTCCAACAAGGCACTTTTTTGGTCCACAGGGTACTCAAATGTTGCACAGTTTTCAAAGGCCTCAATTACTTTACATAATTTCTAATGATAGGCTTCAGTGAAGTCAAAGGGAGGTTTTACTTAGTATTACACTCAAATTGATATATAATGAACTATATGATTTAACGTCTTTACTCCTATCAGCACGAGATGTCGTGCTAAAAAAGAAAAAAAAAATCCGGTGTAATTTATCATATTGTTCCTCTTTCTGTTCTACCAGAGATCTAGTGCTCCTATGTTCACTAGAAAATTACTCTCATTATCTTAGTTTCATCTAAAAATGGACATTAGGATGCCAGCATTTATTAAATCAATAGCATTATTGCATTTTAATTCCACTGCACTGAATTAAATTTAGCCAATGAAATATTTATAACGAAAATGTAATAAAAAAATCTGTACGCTGAACACTCATCAGCATTTCCATTCTTTACTTACAGCTGTAAATAGTAGTTTTATCTACTAGTCGTGCAGTAAATCAAGTTAAAAAACTGTAATGAGAAAATGTAGTACTATATACTTCAACCTGAACCACAAGATTTATAACAGGTAACTAGAGGAAGACCTACTTCACAGTAAGTCCCCAAACTGGTACACCAGGTTTAAAAAGATAAAAATAAAGCAGAGCATGGAGAATGCCTTTCATTGATTACCATTTAGCACCGTAAAAGCATTTGTAAGTAGCAAGAAATTCAGCCTTACTCACAGCAGCACTACGGGGAAAAAACCACGGCTGGTTCTGTGTGTGTAGGTAAACGGTGATTACATTCCCACACTTATTTCATCCTCTCCCTGATAAAGCTGGGGCATCTCTGCCTGTTTCCATGGCAACGCTCAGGGGAGGGGCTGGGAGGGCGCAGTCCCAGCGCCCTGGGCGGGGAAGAGCACGGTGGCCGCTCTGGGGGGAGGGGGGCAGTCCAAGCTTTACACCCCAGGGATGGAATCGGCTGACACACTGTTGGGTGCCCCTTCTGCTGACAGCCCCGACTGCAACCCAAAGGTTGTCTTGCACATGAGGACCCTGGCCCCGATTGGTCCCCACTCCGGTGGACACCACCCTTCGGAGACAGAAAGAAGAGCGGGTAATGAGCGCAACTCTTCCACAAAGCAGGCTGACTTTGTGCTCCGACCCTTCTAGACGCGGACGTTCACTCCTCTGAACGGCGCTCTGACCCGGGAAGATCCCGCTGCTGGAAGCGCCAACGGCCAGGTCGCCTGCCATGGACCTAGTAACGGTTCCAAGGCTCCAGCACCTTCCTCGCATCCTAGCTGTCCTCGACAGCAGGTCCGCCTGTTTCCGGGGGAGCAAAGCATTCATTCTCTGGGCTAAGGCTTCTCCACCTCGGCACTGTTGGCCTTTGGGGGCTGGTGATTCTTTGCTGGGGGCACTGTCCTCAGCCCCACGGGCTGGTCAGCGGGCTCTCTGGCCTTCACCCACCCACAGCAGGCTCCCAGGTGTGGCCACCGAGCCGCCTCCGGATGCTGCCACACGACCCCTGGCGAACAAATCCTCCCCAGCTGAGAACCCCCAATTCCGACCTGGTCAGGAGTGAAGTCCGGTCACCCCGAGGGGACCCCTGCACTTGTGGGCTCCTCCCTCCTCACCGGCCATGAGCTGCCGTGGTTCTCTGTGCCTCCAACATCTAGCCAAGCTGGAAGCTACCCTCGGTCTCTTGGTTTGATGAGCCCTACAGACCATCCCTGGAAATCCCGACGAGGCATCCGGACCAGTCCACACCACAGATCCGGTGTTGTTACCCTCCCCAGGCCACCGCTCTGAACATCCAGTGTATGACATGAGAAGATGCTGCGACAGAAGAAAGGAACAAACACCCTATGGACACAGATACTCTGTGTGATACAATGATGGGCAGTGACTCAGGTACTCGTTAACGTGCCTGCCTCCCACCACGGCAGCAATCGGCTCGTTATTTCTGAGGACTAAATGCTCACTTCAGTGGGTACTGTTCCCCGAGGGAAGCTCTACCCCTCAGGCCACCATGACACGGTAAGGCCAAAAAACCCTACTGGAAGTGGCATACGCCGTAAGGAAATCCGTTATGTCCCATAACACGTTGTTGACTCGCAGCTGCTGGTCAGAGGGGGCAGGCACTGACGTCACACACAGCCCGGGCTCATTCCATCCTTCTCCATGCTCTGGGGCCTCCTCCCTCAGTTCAGTTCTCTTTGGGGTCTGAAGACGGCTGTGGGGTCCCGGGGTCCTCAGCCAGGGGAGAAAACGTGCAGAGGAAGAAGGGAGAGCCGCCTCTTCCCCACGCCTTTTCTGAAAAGCCAGGTCATTTATGCCAGAAACCACACAACTGGCTTCCTCAAATACTGCTGACCCAAAGTGGCCACCGACCTCTCCCCAAGCCAATCGTGCTCAAGGAAAATGGGGACCCTCCTACGGGTCCACACAAGTAGCAGAGTATGGGCGTTTGAAAGAAATGGGGTAACTTGTTAACTATAACAATAAACAATCACCCTGCCCTAAAAGCCAACAGAGGGGCGCCTGGGGGACTCAGTCAGTTAAGCATCTGCCTTCGGCTCAGGTCATGATCTCAAGGTCCTGGGATCGAGCCCCACGTCAGGCTCCCTGCTCAGCGGGGAGTCTGCTTCTCCCTCTCCCTCTGCCCCTCCACTTGCTTGTGCTTTCTCTCTCTTGCTCGCTTTCTCACTCTCTCAAATAAATAAAGTCTTTTAAAAATAAAAATACAAAAGCCAAAAGAGCCTTGTCAGAGGTGACTGAAGGAGGGGTCACTCAGCATACTCCAGCTGACATGATACTTGGCTAGGCAAATCCTTCATACTCTCAGGATTTATTTTCTCATCCTTTGTGGCAATGATACATCTTGGGCTCAGCCTTAAAACACCTTTGTTCACTTCTAAAGGAAAAGAGCTCAGCCCTGGGATGCAGGCAGCCCTCTGTGTGCATCCGGGGTCCACCACGGAGATCACCTTCCCCGAGCCTGGAGACCCTCAGGGGTCCTGGCAGACCAAGGATGCCCACTGAGTCACAGTGGGATAACTGCTGTGCGGATAACATCCCAGCATACGGCGAAGGCCCGGGGGCATTTCTCCCGCCCTGTGGGGCTCAGTCACCAGAACTCTCACCAAGAACAACGAGCTCCCACGGGAGCGGGACACCGGCGTTTGCATGAAGTCTCCCCAGCTTCACCAGCACTTTCCATCCTGCGCCTCTGTACCCCACCCTGATGGGTCTCAAAGGGTTTCCATATACTCTGGAGATACTCCGAAGGGGTGTGACTCACCGCACAAGAACAAGGGTTTGTTACTCTTCCTGGCGGAGCCTGGCTCCCCTCCTCACCCCGCACGGACGCACCTGCAGCCTCAAAGAGTCACCGGCAGCTCAGGAACAACTGAGGTCCAGCGAATGGACCAATGTGTGCAAAATCACAACCGAAATGACTCAAGGTTTCGGAACTCCTCTGCAGGCTGGAGTTAATAAGGATGCACACACGTATGGACCTTTAGGAAAATCAAGATGCTGGGGGCAAGCATCAGTCCCGCTAGGACCGAGAAATCTCACCGGCAACCACACACACGGCATCTTGGTAAATAGTAAGCAGCTTTAAGCTGGGTCTCTACTATTCTAAACTTATTCTTTCCTCTTCTTAAATGTTAAACACAACATTACATGTTCATGTAAAATTTTATCTGATTTGTTTATCCTTCTGGTTATACGGGGGACTGAAGACAATACTGGAGGTGGATTTTCATCTTACCCTTGACCTCATGCCTTTAAGAGTGACTCAGGACGGACGGCTGTCCAAGCAAGTGAGGATCCCCATGCTGCCACTTCCACCCACGATACACGCACAGCCCCTCCAATGGCCTTTCTCAAGACAGGATGGAGTTTAGTGACAGCTGGGGGTTCCCGGCACAGAACCGCCAGCGTGCTGGGATCCTCCTTTTCCATTAACTCATAAACCCCCGAAGAAAAGGATTTAGACCCCTCCTTACACCAGTCTCCCTGTCTGAGATACTGCACTTTGCAAGTTTCTGTTTACGAAAGGCACGTGGAGATTAAAAGTCCAATAACCGGGGGACCTGGGGGGCTGGCTCATTCAGTTGAGCGTCTGACCCTTCATTCTGGCTCAGGTCATGATCTCAGGGTCACGAGATCGAGCCCTGTGTTGGGCTCTGCACTCAGCATGGAATGGCTAGAGATTCTCACTCTCCTTCTGCCCTTCCCCCACTTGCACATTCTCTTTCTCTCTCAATAAATATATTAAAAATACTTTAAAAATAAAAAGGTCCAACCTAACCTACAAAGGATCTCTGTGTGTTTTTAGTGGAGAAAAAAAAAAAAAAAAAACGCCTCTATACAATTTTATTGTGGCCCATTACTAAGTCTCCCACGGAAGAAACTAGTAGAAAAGCCTCTTCATTATTCTGATTAATGGACAGCAGCATGGAAAATCCGAACAAATAAATGTACGACACGACAATCACCTTGAAATGCTTCTTTCTTAGAGTGCTCTGCTGGGCCCCTGCCCCACAGCCCAACCACAATCCCAGAGTCCACGTTCACGTTATCCTCCCTTCCCCAAAACCGCAGTGACCGGCAAAAGCGAGACTAATCAGCGGCAAACAGAAGCCTTTTGGGAATGAGAACTCAGACAGCAGATAACAGAAAGTTGATTCTATTTTTAAATTCTTTTTTTTTTAAGATTTTATTTATTTATTTGTGAGAGAGAGAGAGAGAGAGCACAAGCAGGGGGAACAACAGGCCAAGAGAGGCAAGCTCCCCGCTGAGCAAGGAGCCTGATGCGGGGCTCGATCCCAGGCCTCAGGATCATGACCTGAGCCGAAGGCAGACGCTCAACCAGCCGAGCCCCCCACCCGCCCCATCTATTGTCCAATTCTTACTGTGCAGCATGAAGAGTGAGCACTTCCAGGCTGCCCACAGACAGCAGCGTCTGGGCCGCCGTGAGGGCACCCGCGTTAGAGCTGACTCCTTAGACGCGGGCCCTCTGAGGTTTATAGTTACATTTATCGTCTGACCCAAGGTGCCCTCTTCAGTGTGTCTCTCCCGAGACTGTCTCCAAAGCTCATGAAAGCGAGATGGCCCCCATCGTCCTCTCACGGTTACGGAATTCACGCACACAGGTCATGAACGTGGAGTACATGGGGAACCGCCGCCAAAGGGCCCTCCCTCGAGTCTCCCCACGTCCGGAAGGACTGAGCTTCTCCGCCGTCCAGCACCCTGGAGACACTCGGATTCAAACACCTCTATAGAGCCTTGAACTCCATGAGAACAGCCACAGGGGGCGCCCACGCGCCAGGCAGAGCCTTTCCGCCCAGGTGTGTGGTGAGCCCAGGACAGGTAGGATCCCAGGGGGTGAGCCATCCGTCCGATGCCGAAAAGACACCTCCCTCCCCGCCAAACACAGCCCTTCTTGAAAAGGAACCTCTGGGTTCAACTTGATGAGACCATTTAATTGCTGAATTGGTGGGTATCAGACATGGCGCCATGTGGGACAGGGAACGTCCTGCCAAAGAAATGAAGGGTTGGCCTCACAAAGGGGTCCTCGAGCAGATTTCTGGGAGAATCTAAGTGTCCCACCTGAAGGCCAAACTTAGCGGTGAGGAGTTTTTGCTGTTGTTGATGGATTTAGCCGCGGAGCAAGAGAAAAAGCAATCAGTCTCCATAGAAACCACACTGGCCCTCCATCCAGCGCCCAGGCCTCCCCACCCCTTGGGCTGCAGCAGAGGGAAGGGGAAAGAAGAGCTCCTCTCCCTCTGCCACACTTAATCTTCCCTCCCTGGCCTTTCACCTAGGTCTCTGATCCTCAAACACAGAAGAGGTTCCCTCCGACGGGTTAAATCGACATTCACCCCGACAGGTACATAATTCAGAGCTGAAGAGGGCTGAGGAAATCACAGGCTGGGGGATCTTCAGGGCGGGCAGGAGTACTGCCCGAATGCTCTTTGTGGGGAGGACGTTACATGCCTGGAAGGCCTCCCTCTCTCGGTCCGTTCGCTCATGTTGAAAATACCACAGCAAAGCACGGCTGCAGGGGGCACCTTTCTCGGCTCGCGCTAACCTCCCAAGAGAGCTGGCTGCGGTGAAGACACTGGGACAGGCACCGCTTCCGACGGGACCAGAGGCCACCCAGCTTGTCGCTTGGCCATCGCGAGAGCCCTTTATGACCACACTGCGAAGGCGCCCCTTAAGGCCAATCAGTTGTATCTGCATAGTCTGGGATCCTCTTAATCGAAAATTCTGTCAAAGCTGACAGACACCAGGGCACCTGGTGTTTTTCCCCCAAGTACTAGACCAATCTTCCGTGAGTCCTGCCTGGGGAAAAGCGCCAGTTACCACGACCTCGGCTCCCCGGGATCTCCGCGTCAGCCACAGGTACCGATTGGGAACTGGCAGTGAGGGAACAGGTCGTGGCGAGAGTCTGGGCGTCTGTATCCCATCAAGAAACACAGCTCTTCTCGGCTTCCCATAAAAATGGGAGATAATCTGAAATTACCAGCTGTGATTCATCACCCAGACACATCTCATCTATGTGGTTATGGTGTGTATCTGAGGACTGTGGATGGGACTCCGGGAAAGACAGGCCCTATGGTGGAACACCAGGTGCCCAGAAGACAGACGCAGTCTCTCGGGGCCAGCTCCTGGCTGACGGGACAGCGGAGGACATTCCTCAAGCTCCTTGAGGTGACCTGCACGGATCTATTTCATGAGTAAACGATACAGGACACCCAGCACCTTATGAAGCATGCCTGCAAACCCCCAGGGAGGGAGTAAGGGCCAGACACTCTCAAAAGAAAACGAGCCCCACACACGACCCTCATGACTCCAATCCCTGTTAGCAAGATGCACACACGGTAGCAACGGAATCCCACGGACACCGAGATTATCTGCTCAACTCCAATGCATCCTGAATATTCTTCTCGGTGCTCTCGGCTGTTTCTGCTCAGCCACAGACTGACACGGGTCGCCTGAGCTGGTCACGAAAACATCAGCTCCTCCGCCTGCCCGCCCCCCATGGCTCCCCGCGTCGTTCTGAGCCACTCCCAGGGGTCTGCCCCACCGACATAACACTCGCAACCTCGGAGTCTCCACTCTTCTGAGTCAGATTTTTGTACTGACTTCTTCACTAAAACCATCCAAGAATTTTTATTGAGCGCCTACGCTGGGCCACGCACCCTTCACGGCCTGGGGGATGGAGCTTACACCCTAGCTAGGGAAAACAGATCTAAAGCAGAAAAGGCAAATGAGTACAGAACACACGTGGGGATTGGTGCTACGAATACAGGGATGGGGGGTGCACGGGGGGTGCACGGGGGGTGGTGGGGAGTGCTGCTGCTTGTGGTAAGCAGAGGCCTGAACCCAGTGAGGGAAGAGGCCGGGTGGGCCTCTGGGGTCATGTTCCAGGTGACAGAGCATGACAGCAAAGACCAGAGCAGGGGCAGCTCTGAGCTGCAGGGGCGGCGTCCACCAGACAGTGGGGTACCACACGGGAGGGCCTCGGGCAGCAAGCACATGGGCTGGGAGAGCCCGCCGGGAGCAGGACCACGCGGGACCCGGGACAGCACGCCCCGAGCCGGAGGAGAGGCGCCCGGAGAGTTACAAGAGGAAGAAGACCAGGATCTGAATTTTGTTTCAAAAGAATCACGCCGACGGCAGAAAAGCAATGACCAGCAGCCAGCGATGGAGTTCAGAAGCTCACTCAGCAGTGAGGGATGGCAGCTTGCCCTCGGTGCTGGGCTGACGGACCAAAAGGTGAATGACTGAATGGCAGTTTGTGCCATTGACACAAATGGCAGTTTGTGACAACAGAGCCCCCAGGCTTTGTTGACACATGGAACAGAGGTGTGCAGAGAAAGACTAACAGCACAGCCGGCCAGAGACTGAGGGCCTGCCAGTGGGGTTAGCCCTGGGCTGCCATCGGGGAAGAGGGCTTGTAAACAGCACTTTACACTGATGCAAAGCTCCCCCAACCTAGCCGAGTGGCCGCTGTGCCAAGACTGTTTGCACAAACGGTAGGATTCAAAGTTTCTTCTGGGAGTCTAGGACTCAGGCCTGTGCTGGACACTCCGGACAAGACCCTTGGAGGCTTACGTGCAAGTTTCCAGAGAGCACGCCAGGCTGCTCTTCCGCTAATTTTGCCTTACAGCCTTTTGCTGTCATGGACTAACTAACCTTGAGTGTAACCTCGTCTTAGCCCTGGGAGTCCTGGGGCTCACCAACCCTGGGGCTGAGCTGGGGACCTGACGCAGGCACGGGGAAGAGCCAGGCTTCGGGGCCGACACCACCATCTTGGGCTCGAGTGCCTGTGGCTTACACTTACCGCCACTCTACCGCCAATCTCTAAACACCTTACTTGGAATTTCCAACACACTTGAGATTTTAAGCATTTTTTTTTTCCCCCGATGGAATGGAGAAAAAATATTCGAGCAAGTGTACTTCTTTAAGGGATAAAAATGGATAATGGGTTTTAGGGACATTTCCAGTAACATTCTTTCCTTGCAATTACAAGGCGTGGTCATGAATGAAGTGAGTGCTTTCTTTCCCTGGGTTACACGTCGGATTCCCCTCAGGGAAAAATGCGTTATTTCAATTAACTGGCAAATTGGGGACTCTGGCTTACTTGTAGGTCTCTTTGAGGTATGTAGGACTTGTCACAGAAATGTCCACAACTTAACCTTGGCAGAGAAACGAGGTCAGAAATGTAGACCACTGCTTATGAGAATTGCGGAGAACAAAAAGAAATTGCAATTAAAGAAGGCTTCTGAAAGTCTGGCATGTGGAATGTTACGTTAATTAGAGCTACACTCCTCCCATCTCCTTAGGATTTAACCGAATCCCCCCAAAATCCATGCATCAGATATTTAGCGCTACTGAAAACTGAAACAGAACAGAAATTGCTGGCCACTTTCTTCTAGTCTCATTGCTTGGACAGCGGGACCTGGCAACAGTCAAATGATGGGTTGCAAAAGCTGCCTAATGAGTGAAAAAGGAAGCTCTGAGACGCCATGCTGAGAGGCACCGTGGAAACTTCTAGAAACTTACCTTTCTTCAGGGGCAAATGAGGAGTGATGTGTGGATTGTCCTGGCAAATCTATTAGGGCCCTTAATAACGAGGCTGGCTTGCAAGCCAAAGATTTCTTCTCATTATTTGTTTTTCAATATAATGCATTTTTCTCATCCCTTTCCCTTTGTTTGGAACCCACGTCACTAGGTCCTCGTCTTTCAAATGAATGGACACTTTTGAAGATCATCTGCATTTTCCAAGTAAGGGAAATCAGAATTCCCACTAAACCACCGTACCCAAAAGCCATTCCAAGTGTTCTCTCAAATCAAGGGTAAATCACAGCTGGAATACTAACGATGAGCTTGTTTTTACACCATTACTGTCCATGTTCCTGCAAGAGGAGGAATTGTGCACGTTAACACAAGCGGACTGCATTTCCAGACACAGATACGCAAATACCAAAGCACCCGTGTGGACACAGCCCCGGAGTGACAAATATGCAGCGTAATGAGATTCATTCCACCAAAACACCCACTTTGTCTACTGCGTAAAAATGATAAAAAAAAAAAAAAAAGAACTGCTTTGGAATACTGCTCATCTCCAGCTATTAAAAGTGTGTATCTGTCTTATAACAGCTGAACACCGTGGCAATTTTCCCTAACAACACGCATCTAGGAGGATTCATGGTTGACTCCAATCATATGCCTTTCACCATAATGAAAATAATAGAAGTAAGTTTGCCTGCAGAGACACAGTGACGATCAAACAGTGATAACAGAGGGGGAAACAAACCCCACCTATGTTCTATTTTTGTGCCCTACAGAATACTGCTCAGAATTTCTAAAAACTTGAGACCAAAAACAAAAAACAAAACAAAACAAAACCCTCTCATTTTTTATACTAACATGAAGCAACTGTTAAGACAGTCTGAACCTTATCCTGTGCCCCCATGCAATTTCTCTGAGCTTAATTACTCCTGGGTAAGTAGGATAACTCAGTAGAGGGTAGTATCATATGGTTTCTTAAACTACTGGACGTTCAGGAAATGTGGTTGTACTGGGTTGCATAACGTCCCCTAAAAATTCGCCCAGAACCTGGGAATGGAACCTTATTTAGAAACAAGGTCTTTTCAGGTGCAGTGGAGTTAAACTGAGGTCTATTGCACGAGCACAGGCCCAAAACCAGTGATGGACTTGGGACAGAGAGTGGGGAGAAAGCCACACAGAGGCAGGGGCTGGAGGTACGCTGCTACAGCCCAAGAGATGCTAAGGACAGGAGGCCACCACCTGAACCAGGACACTGTCACAGGAGGACCCCTGCCCCGGAGGCTTGGGAGGGAGCACGGCCCTGCCAACACCCCAATTTCCACCTTAGCCTCCAAAACCATGACCCAGTAAATTGCCATTGCTTTGAGCCACTCAGTTTGTGGAAATTTATTACAACAGCCTCAGGATGGTGGTGGTTCTCATGATCCCAAGATTCAGAGAATAAACGACTACTCACTCCGACGCGTGGTTCAGAACGTGAAACTGCCCGCTTTTTTTCCACCCAATTGAAATAAGAGAGAACATTCATGAAGGTGCCTCACGAGCTTTAAGAACACATACTTTCCAACTTGACCCATTTTTATTGATGATACGACCATTCCACCTGTCCTGTGAAAGCCAGGGAATAGTATCCACCCTTAGAGCAACTACCAATGACGAACGAAACCCTGAGTGCAAGAACTCTCAGCAGCCCACCCAAAGAACAGCCAGAATGCTACCAGGAAAACCCAAAAGGAAGGGAAGAAGGTCACATTTTGAAAAATGTAGACGAATGATGAGACCCTGTCAATAGCCTTTTACAGAGAGTAGCTGTTCCAAAATTTTAATGAATTAGTAAATTATTAAGAATGTATCGGGATTAGCAGCCTTTCGACCTTTTCTGTTGTAGGTTCTGAACGGTCTGTGTATCCAGTTAACCCACAATTGTATTAACGCAAAATATTTTATTTTATTTCATTTTTTCCCAAATATGTTTATTTTATTTTTCAGTGTCACAAGATTAATTGTTCATGCACCACACCCCGTGCTCCATGCAATACGTGCCCTCCTCAATACTCAAAATATTTTAAGTTGGTGAGTTAAATACACCTGTCTAGCCAAGAACGTGTTCACACATTTGACAGGATTTCCTGCTGCCACCACGGAGTCTGGCTGAATGGATTCAACGCTGAACGCAAAAGACGCAGTCCTTGCCTCCCTGAAGCTTCGGGTAGGCAAGAAGACATGAGCAGTCCAGCTAAATCACCTAAAGGGGAAACACTCCCTTAACAAAGAAGTAACTCTCCAAGTTCGTCTACTCTGACCAGCTCTGCCCTCAGCTTCCTAAACCCCCTCACACTCAAGAGCCACGGTCAAGGATTTTCAGCCTCCAACAAGAATGACAGGAACCAAAGCAATAAATTATTCAGGGAAAAGAAAGACGACTTTCAAAATTCAGCAATTCCAGAGACACCTGGGGGGCTCAGTGGGTTAAAGCCCCTGCCTTCGGCTCAGGTCATGATCTCAGGGTCCTGGGATCGAGCCCTGCATCGGGCTCTCTGCTCAGCAGGGAGCCTGCTTCCCCTTCTCTCTCTGCCTGCCTCTCTGCCTGCTTGTGATCTCTCTCTGTCAAATAAATAAATAAAATCTTTAAAAAAAAAAAATCAGCAATTCCAACCAGATAAGCACACGTGCCCATGGGGTAAGAAGAGGAGGCTATCCACAGCACTCAGCAAAAACACAGTAAACAGGCGCTCGTAAAAACATGACTGCACAGATAAGTTCAGAAAACTTCTCGGAGGGGCGCCAACAGACAAGGAAATGAAAAGTAGAACTGAAAGAAACAAAAAAAAAAAAAGAAGTAAAAAGTCAGTCCAGGAATAGCACGTCCACATACTCCCAGATGAAGAAAGCAGAACAGCGGTGGAAGACATCATTTTAAGAAAGAAACATCCCCCGAATTAAAGGCAGGAGCTGCAGACACGGGAGGCGGTCAGTCCTGTGGAAGAAAACTTCCGGCCGGCTACGGCGATCCGCGGCAAAAGCGAAGACCAGCGGAGGAAAATGCGAGAGTCCAGAGAAGGGGGGGAAAACAGAGTGAAGCCTCCAAATTCTTGAGAAAAGTGACCACGAGCCTAGAATTCTCTACCCAAACCATCAGAGAGCATGAGGACAGAACAAATACAGTCTCCCTCGCTCAACGCGAGGAGGATCTTGCAGGCTGCCACCCTGAAGACAGCTTGCCGCCTTCTAGCATCTTCATGGCCTGAGGGGAGAGCCCCAAGGCAAGGCCGACCGAGACGGTGGGAGGTATTTGGCTCATTCTGACCAAATACTAAACACGTTCCCAGTCCCTGCTCTGGGCCCAGCCGTCTTGGGCCGAGGAGAACACGCCGCTGCACAGAAGAGGGGTACTCGGGCCTCTTCCTGGGACAGAGTAAGCTCTAAAAGCAGAAAACAGAAACCAACTGGCTCCTCCCTGTATTTCTCAGGATGTCCGGTACCTGGAGCCCAGACTGCGGCTCCGGCAGACGGCTCAACTCTGATAAACCCCAATTCTCTTAAGACCAGCGCGTGACTCCGCCGACTCCTGTCAACTGAGGAAAAGCAAAGCCCGCTTATTACCCAAACATCGTCCAGCTGTTTTCCCCTCCAAAGAGCAGGAAAAGGCTTCTTTTGTGGGTTGTTTTTTTTTTTAAGATTGCACTTTTTTTTTTGTAATCTCTACACCCCAAGGGGGGCTCGAACCCACAACGCAGGATCAAGAGTCACACGCTGCACTGACTGAGCCGGCCAGGGGCCCCGGAAAAAGGCCGCTTCTGAAACAAGTAGGCTTCTACCCCCTGGCTTCTTAGGTTGTCAAAAGCAAATACACAACACTTAGGAGGACAGACACCTGGCAGGAACGCTACAAAGAGAAGCAGGAATTGATCCCCACAAAGTGAGGGTGCAGGATCCCCAAGAGTGCATCGGGGAAGAACACGCTTCAAGGGCAACCTCCTGGGTCTAGACTAGAGGCACGAATTCCCGCCTCCATCTGTTACATTGAGCTTTTCACAGAATACACTTCCAAAGAAAATCTCTTTTCCGAGAGTGAGGGACATGATCCGGTGCACACACTCACAATGTTGGGAAGGCCACCGCGGAGAGAATGGTCGCCGGCTGTCGGGGTCCCCGGGGGGACACACAGAGGCCGTGGAGTCCGGTAGGTTATGGAGAAGTAAAAGCTGGTTTTATTATTTTTATCTTTTCCTGGGGAGGATGTTATCAGGAAAACAAGAAAAAAAGGAAAGAAGGAAGCGAGGGAGGGAGGAAGAGAGAGATGAGGAAGGAAGTATTTGGTTAGAAAAAAAAAAACAAAAAAAACGCCCCAGACCTGGTGTCATTGCCAGCGATTGCTCCCCTGGCCGCCTGTCCCGTCTATGCTGTTCCCTGAATACGGAAGGGTCAGAACACTGTAAACGTCATCTACTCAGTACCTTCAGGACTCGATTTTATCCCTAATTGCAAAACCATCTTTTTACATCCAATCTTGCAAACAAGGAAAGCGCAGC
>CM053611.1:2611265-2657452 GCA_028646535.1 Procyon lotor
GGCACCTGGGTGGCTCAGTGGGTTAAAGGCTCTGCCTTCGGCTCAGGTCATGATCTCAGGGTCCTGGGATGGAGCCCGCATCGAGCTCTCTGCTCAGTGGGGAGCCTGCTTCCCCCTCTCCCTCTGCCTGCCTCTCTGCCTGCTTGTGATCTCTCTCTCTGTCAAATAAATAATAAAAAATCTTAAGAAAAAAAAAGAAAACAAGTATACCATATATCTATTCAGGTATCTGTAAGTGTATCTACACTTTACCCATTTTTGAAAAGTATTATCATTTTTCCCCCACTTAGAAATGCCTTAATCCCCAGGATAGCCAACGGCTAAGTTGTTAGGCTGTAAGTAGGCATGAACTTTATGACGTGAATCAGCTACACAATGTTTACTTTTCATCAGGAGAAGTTTAACACAAGGACTCTGTTAAATATGTCTCAAGCCATAATACGACATACCAGTCCAAGAACGTGTAGTCAATCTTTCTTCGGGTAAACACACAGCCTAGATGCTGAGGGAAATATAGCCACCACAGACATTTTTGCTCTCACGCTCCTACATTCTGGGGGCGGGGAACGGTCAGTTGGCAGTGGACTGGATGATACTCGTCCACTGTGAGGAAGGGTCCACCCAAAGGCTCACATTTTAGCAGCGACTTAAGGGCAGAGAGAGTCAGCAATTATCCGGGGGGAACGGTGTTCCAGGAAGAAGGCACAGCCTTTGTGGAAACCCTGGGATGTAAACAAATTGGGCACATTTGCAGGATGGTGAGGAAGCCAAACCAACCAAAACAGAGTCATAAAGACATAGGGTAGAAAACAAAATCATAAGCAGCATGAAGAACAGTGTCTCTGTGTGGATCCATTAATCATGTGCACAGAAAGGCATTTTTAAACCCTGTGCTTCACTGAAATCTATAGATGGCTTGGGTAACATGGGCATTTTAATATTATCCTCCCGACCCATAAACATGAGATAGCTTTCCATTTGTTTGCGTCTTCTTCAATTTCTTTCATCAAGGTCTTGTAGCTTTCTTTCACTTCCTGGGTTAGATTTATCCCTAAGTATCTTATTTCGGATGCTACTGTGAATGGGATTGTTTTATCTTTTTTTTCAGATGTTTTGTTTGTGGTGTACAGAAATACAACTGATTTGAGTATGCTGATTTTGTATCCTGCCACTTTACTGAATTCACAGATTATTTGCAGCAGCTTTTTGTGGTTGGAGTCTTTAGGGTTTTCTATATACACAATCATATTATCTGCAAACGACAACAATTTTACTTCTTTCCTGTGTGGATGCTTTTTATTTCTTTTTTCTTGCCTGATTGGTCTGGCTAGGACTTCTAGTGCTATTCCTGATCTTAGGGGAAAATGTTTTATCCTTTCACCACTGAATATGGTGTTGGCTCGGAGTTTGTCATATATGACCTTTATTAGGTAAAGTTATGTTCCTTCTACACCCAACTTGCTAAAGATTTCATATCATGACAGGGTATTCTATTTTGTCAATAGAATGATTGACAATCATTGGCAATTCTATGATTGACAAAATAGATGCTTTTCCTACATCTACTGAGATAATTATATGATTTTTATCTCTTGTTCCATGAATGTGTCATATTACATTTACTGATTTGCATATGTTGAACCATCCTTAGAACTTGGTGCCACAGAACTTTTAGGCAAAGAAATTAGTATGTGAATGAAAAACGTCAATGTGCTTGTCAAGAAGTTACTAAACCCAAATCATCAAGTTCATGGTAGCCCTGAGAAGAGAATGCAGAGCTAGAAACTCTACAAATCTCCTTTCATCAAAATGTAGCAGCAATTATTTCCTGTGTCTGCAAATGCATTATTTTCACTCACTCAGGTGAGCCAAATCCAAAATATAAAATTAATCCCTGTTACAATGCTGCCAACAAGGTTCCAGGGAGAACTCACAACAAAGCAGGTCTGTTCTTTAGTTGACCTTAACCCTTGGGAGAAAGAAACGTTCTCGGTGAAGGGAAACTGGTTCTGGATATCTTAAGATCCCAAGAGTTTCAAGTATCTGGTTAAGGTATATCCTGCAGTTTTGTTTTGTTTCTTATTGTTGGGTATTTTTAAATTTTATTTTATTTAAATTCAGTTGATTAACAGATAGTATATTACTAGTTTCAGACGTAGAGGTCAGTGATTCATCAGATGCATAAACACCCAGTGCTCATCACACCACGTGCCCTCCTTAAAGCCCATCCTCCAGTTACCCACCCCCCACCTCCCCTCCAGCAACCCTCAGTTTGTTTCCCGGATTAAGAATCTCTTATGGTCTGTCTCCCTCTCTGATATCGTCTTATTTTATCCACCCCCCCTAGGCTTTCCCCTATGATCCTCTGTTTTGTTTCGTAAATTCCACATATGAGGTTGTAATATATAAAGTACAGGAATTAAACCAGGTGCTGAGAGAGAAAGAGAGAGAAAGGAACGAAAGCTTGACAACTCCAAGCTGGCAAGATGAATTGCCCTCATTACTCTAATATGCTGTCATACATGCCAAGCAATTTAAACCTCACTGAATTTGTTTTCCTTTCCTATCACACTAGATGCCTAAGTGTGCAGCTGCTGACTCTTCACAATTAATTAATGGCTCCCTTTTTTTTACAGTTCTTCCTCAAAGGACTTGAAACACTTTTCGTAAGTCTTCCCCAAGATCCTGCCCCCGTGGTCTGAATGGAACCCGCTGAGGAGCCCGAGGGCTGCAGCCACTGGTCCCCCCATTCAGACCATTCATCAAGAGAGAATTAATCTTCAACGAAGGAAGGAAAGAGCTTATACTCTGAACGCTCCCTTCCTCGGGGGTTTTCTCCAGGACAACCACTCGAGGAACGACCTCGCTACCAGAAACAGGACACACAATCCGAGAAAAGAAGAGCCGCGCTCCCTGGCAGGCAGGCTCGTCACCACACAGGGATTTCTCTCCACCGTCACCACCAGATTCTGAACATCATTAACGTCACCCCCGTTTTCCAGATGAGGACGGTCTGACCTGGAGTGCACTCCATCTGGGGTGAGGGGTTGAAGCAGGGATTCCAAAAGGGGTCTTTCTGGCCCCCAAGTCCACAACCTGTACCACATCATGCTAAGTCCAAATGCCACTCCTCACTGAGAGATGAAAATGTCTGATTTTGTAAATGCAAACTGCCCTCTAACTTCAAGTCAGCCGGCCCCATTCACTGGCAGAGCAGACCCACTGAGCACCCTCTTCCTCTACTGGCTGCAATGTTCAAGAGAATGAATAAAATGCCCCAAAGATGGTCCTTTTTTTTTTTTAAGATTTTATTTATTTATTTGACAGAGAGATCACAAGTAGGCAGAGAGGCAGACAGAGGGAGAGGGGGAAGCAGGCTCCCGGCTGAGCAGAGAGACCGATGCGGGGCTCGATCCCAGGACCCGGAGATCATGACCTGAGCCAAAAGCAGAGGCTTTAACCCACTGAGCCACCCAGGCGCCCCTCAAAAGACGCTCCTACTCAAAATTTCGCTATACAGTCTTCTCCATAAAACTGATTTCCCTCAGGACCCAGCATATGTTCTTTTTAATTAATAATATGACAAGTTTTATTACAGGATTACTCCTATACAAAACAAATTAACAATCTCTCCAAAAGGAAAGAGAAAGGGTGCTCTCATTTAAAAAGGAAAATGTGTATCTCTCCTTTTAAAACCCCAAGTCTCACCTAAAGCATTTACCAGCATCATCGTAGTGACTGAGGGTGAGCATCCGGGACAAAACGTCTAATTTTAAGGGGCGCCATGGGGATATGGTCTCTTCTCCACAAGTTCTCTGTTCAACACGGAGTCTGTACATTTCTCAGGATAATCACCATATCCTACCTTCAATGTTTTGTTGCCCTGTTTTGTCCACTTCCAAAGATGCTACCTGCTTGAGGGTAGGGCTGTACTACTCATCTGGATGCTTTGTGACACTTGGGACCACGTCCTTGACAAGTAAAGTAGAAATGCTTCCACGTGCAATGCATATTTTTGGAAAATGCCAACAGAACTCCACAGCATAAGGACTCCAATTCCTCAGTTAATAGGCGTTTCCAGAGAACTTGACAAATACGACGTCTATTTGATATGGAATGTCACAGAAGTATGGATGGCTAGGACTAGTACTTCCCCAACCTTTACAACTCGTGGTGCATGTGGAAGAAGGTCACACGGTGCTACAGGAGGAAGCTTCCAAGTGCAGACGACCAACCCTGCACTGTACTGTCCTAGGTCACCCTCGGCGTCCCCAACAGCTGAGTGGACGCTCAGCTTGCCTGTGACACAGACTGAGAACGTGTTTCCTGAGCCAACTGTGACAAGGAAAAAGTTGGGGGCGTGGTATGAAGGACTCGGTCCAGAATGCAGCAGCGCTTAAGACATGTGGACATCTCAAGGGAACGGAAAAGAGACCAAGGGAACAGAAGAGGCTACCTAAAAAGCCACCTCCACACACACACACAGAGAAACTATGACAGGGAAGGCAACGCCCACCATGGGGGAAGAAACAGTCAGCGGATGGTCCTGTGCCATGACAACACTGATGATCGTCACAGAGAAAAGAACCAGACCATCACTTCCCAGCCTACCCAGGCATCGATTCCAGACGGGTAGACTTCTACCATGTTGGAAGTTCTGGAGGTATGCAAGAATGATCTGGAATGAAGAGAGAATGCTTATAGAGACGCCCAGAAACAAGAACAACAAAGCAAAGGTCTGAGGAACAGACTGTGAAAATGGCGGAGGGGGGTCAGAGGAAACTGGTTGAAAGAAAGCCTCACGGCCAATAAATTATGAAGACAAAACCGTACTAGTCATCAGGGAAATACAGATAAAAGCCACAAGAAGACAGCATTTCACGTGTACTGGAAAGAGCAACGCTTTGGGGTTGACAAGGATGTGGAAAAACGCCATTTTCGTGGGCCGCTGTGACCACCGTGGCAAGGTTTGCATTATCACCAGAAAAATTCTCACATGGAAACCAGGACGCCCAGCCAAGGCAGTTCTTTGCAGGACTGCTGTTCACCATTGCAAAAATTTGGGGAAAACGGAATGTCTACCACGAAGAAAACTGAGATGCTGTGGTAGAAGCATAAAAGGCAAACGGAAGGATTATTTGTACTGATGCCATTTGTGTGGTAGCTGATCACATGTAAAAACGTCGTGGGTCATTAATGAAGAAACTGACACACAGCACAAAACCCGGATGGGAAAATGAACCCCAGCTGGGCGAGAGCGGTCAGCACTGGACAGAAAGGGAACAGACAGACCCGGGGCTGCGCCAGATCAGTTCTTCAATCTGAAGTATGTCGAACGTGAGAATCTGACAGAGCTATCTCAGGATGGGGCGGGTCTTTTTTATTTTAATCTCTGTTTTTTCTGTATGTTTGGTATGTCCCAAAAAAGGGTTTTTAAAAGGAAAGCACAGATTGATGAAAAGTCCCCTAAGACAGAGAGATGTGTACCAAGAACTTTGTGCGGAATGTGGCTTCTTTTTAGCAAAAATATATATGTTATATTTGGGGAGATATATATATTTATATTTATATATATATATATATATATACTTAAAAAAAAAAAAGCCCATCAGGTAGGGACCAGTTCTCTCCATCAGAGAACATGCAGACAACAGAACGGAGCTATTTAAGATGCTCTATTTCCATCCATATTTACTGCCAAAGACATCCATGAAAAACCATTAAAGAGCAATTTACAGAACAGCAGATAGGCAAGTCCCCACGAATGTAAAATTGTACACCCGTTACTATAAATATGGACATGTAGGGGGAGGTGACCTGTGCATTCGCAGGAAGCTGTGTGGAAAGATAACTCCAAAATGTTAGTAGTGGGTATCCTTATATAATGAAATTTCATGAACATTTTCATTTCTTTCTGTTCTTTCCTAAACCGACTGAATGTGTCCCGGCAAGAAGGAACCTTTATTACAATCACACACACATAAATGTCCATCAGTTTATTCTATGTTTGCGAGGGGGCAGAGGTCTCTCGACAGCATCTTCAGCTGGTTAGGGAACAGAGGTCTGCCGAACGCTGTGGTTCAGGTCACAACGCCATGCTGACAACTAACAAAATCAGGACATGAGTGGACGATGGAGAGGAAGCAGGGAGCAGAACCGAGACAACCATGTGGGAACTCCCAGAACCAACAGACTGAGCTTGGACCTCCAGTCTGGGTTCTCATGGTCCTGGCTTCCTTCCCATATTCAATGCCAAGTGTACCCAAAGGCGGGTACCGGCCATCGTCACTTTCACTAACGGCCCCCTGGAAGGGGTGATTTGTATCAGCTGGAAGAAACCCAGAGTGTTGTATTCTGCTCGGGCTGCAACAACAAAACACCAGTGTGAGCAGCTGAACCCACAGACACATATTTCTCCAACTTTTGGAGGCTGGACATCCAAGATCAAGGTGTTCCCAAGGTAGTCTCATTCTGAGACCTCTTCTTGGCTGGTAGGCAGCTGCCTCCCGGCTGTGGGCCCACACTATTTCTTCTTTTAGTAAGAACAGAGAGCCATCAAGCTCTGTGCTATCTCTTTCAATAAGGACACAAACCCTGTGGGATCAGGACCCCACCCGTATGACCTCATTTAACCTCAATTATGTCCTTAGAGGGCCCATCTCCAAATACATCCCTACTCGGGGTTAGGGTTTCAACATAGGAATTCAGAGGAGCACAAACATTTAGCTGGTAATATATAATAAAAATAGAATGTAAAAGAAATAACGAAGGTGCACTTGGAGAAGTATAAAATACTTACATCAAGGTCTCAGTGCTGAACCATGTGCGTATAATAACCTCTCTTCATATAAACGTCTCACAACATTCCTTTTACTATCCTGAAATGACATCCACTTCACGTACAATTTTTCTTCATTTTAAAAATGCCCAAATTTTGACATAAAAGAATAATACATGGAAAGCAATTTATACTAAAATAAAATATGTCTCGGTAGGTAAACACTCAGGTTTACCCTCCCAGGAGGTAGAATGTGGTAGTCAAAGCTTTTATCCACTTTGAATAAATCAGCTGGGGTTTAAAAGAAGATACTATCAAGCCGAATACGGTTGTCACTCTTTTCTAGGTGCTACCCTGAAAGGACAAGTATTCTTTTGGGTTCGCATACAGAGAACTGTACCCAATGCAACAGCACAAACACGCACAGAGTCTTGTGCATTGCCCCTTACTCAAATATCACCAAGGACATGGTAGAAGGTGAAGACAGTTTCCTACGAGGGAACAACTCTTGTTAGGGTTCCAGATGAAACAACTATAATCTTCGTTCCATTTCCTGGGCGGTCGCATGCCTGAGAACTTCAGACTATTTCCCAACTATACCAAGCAGACAAAAACAACTTGGGACTTGGAATCAGAAAGTGAAACAATTCTTGTAACTTCCATTGATGCCAGAGAGAAACCAGATTTTCTTTGTAAGGAGGTGTCCTCAGGCCTCTCTTGCAATTGTTTAACTTTTTTTTTTTTCCTATCATGTGGCCAAATTAACCTTTGTTGGGTGTACAGTTCTAGGGGTCTTAACACACGAAAAAGTTCACATTACCACCACCACAATCAGGATATAGGACAGTTCCATCACCCCCCGTCCCCCTGAAAAGTTCTCTCCTTTATCCCTTTGTAGGCACACCTTCCCTCCACCCCAAGCCCCTGGCACTCACGGATGTTCTCCACCACTGTAGTTTTGCCTTTTAAAGAATGTCATATAAATGGAATCTGACAGGTCATACCCTTTGAGACTAGTATCTTCCACCAAGCCTAACGCCTTTGAGATCGTTCCAAGTGGCTACATGGATCAATCAATAGTCCATTCCATTTACTGCTGGACAATATTCCACGACACGGATGCACCACTGTGTTCATTCATTCACTTCCTGAAAAACACCCACGGTGTTTCCAGTCACAACTACGAACAGAGCTGCCATCAACGTTTACGCACAGAGGTTATGTGAACGTGAGATGTCATTTCTGCAGGGCAGATACCTAGGAGTATGACTGCTGGGTCACTGTGGTGAACACATATTTAAATTCTTTTTTTTTTTTTTTAAGAAACTGCCAACCTGTTTCCAGAATGGCTTTCCCATTTCACAGTCTCACCAACAAGGTACAAAAGTTCCAGCTGCTCCACATCCTTCCCAACACTTGGTACTATCGGTGATTTTTTTCCACTATAGAATCCCCCCAGGAGGATTGTAGTATCTCGGCACAGTGCATTTCTATAATGGCCGCTGACACTGCACACCTGCAGGGGCCTGTCTGCCATCTCTGTGTCTCTTCGGTAAAATGTCTTTTTAAGCCTTTGGCCCGTTTTCTAATTGGGTGCTTTGTTTTTTCCATGTTGAATTTTGAGAGTCCTCTTGATTCTGAACGCAAATCCTGTGCCAGCCATGTGATTTGCAAATATTTTTCTCCGGGGAGCAGCTTGCCCTCAACAGTGTTCTTCACACAGCAGAAGTCTGTTTTTGTTTTGTTTTTTTAGAGGAGGGGGAGGAGCAGAGGGAGAGAGGGAGAATCTGAAGCAGGCGCCACACCCAGCATGGAGCCCGACGCGGGGCTCAATCTCACAACCCTGCGGTCAGGACCACAGCCAAAACCAAGAGCCAGACACCCAACCGACTAAGCTACCCAAGTGCCCCCACACAGCAGAAGTTTCTAACGTCCATGAAATCAAATTTACCAATATGTCTCCTGGTCTCACCTCTACAAACTCTTTGTCTAACCTCAGGTCACGAAGATTTTGCCCCATGTTTTGTTGTAGAAGTTTCACAGTTTTACGTCTTATCTTTAGACCTACAATAGGTATTGAGTTATTTTCATGTAATTTCTGTGTGTGTGGTGCACATCCACTTTCAAGGTCTTTGCATACGGCTATCCTATTCCAAACAAAACAATTTCCTCTTTGGTAAAGTAAATGCTGAAATCCTAAGGGTCCCAGACAGAACTCACTTCCAGAGGTCATCCTTCTTTCACGCCTACAAGAAAAAAGTTGCCCCTCTTTGTACAAAAACATTTGTATCTTTAAAAAAATGTTTGTTTATAAGAACAAGGTGACTGCGAAGTGTTCAGATGTGCAGCCCCCAAACCTCTTAGCCATTTCTGCTAAACAGGAGACACCAAGGCTACCTTCTCTGAGGCTCTGAACCCAGGATTATCTCTCCTTGTGGATTTATAACCAATCAAGCAATCTCCTTCCAAATTTTTAATGGGAGATCATGCCCTTTCTGATGATTTCTGAAGTGTCTCCAGCATCACGCACATCTACCACAAAAGACCCAGCGACCATGAGCCTTGGAAACCCTGACGCCTGGCCTCCTCTCTCCTTCCTCTCCCAAACTCAGCATTCCCGGGAACGCACGAGAGGCTACCAGGCATCTAACATTCACTGGCTCCAACGCAAAGATGTGGCTCTTCTTCTCAGCAGGGTCAAAACTCTTCCTGGTTCCACGTGGACACAGTGAGGTAATAAAGTCCACGACACCACCTCAAACACCAGCACTGTCACAGGAGCCTTCCACAGACCGGCAAACATAACAGCAGAGGCCGAGAAGACCATGGACAGACGCGTTTCCACCCAAGTCCGTGAACAGAAAGAAGAGCCTCTGCTCGGATTCCAGGTGTCGCAGTGAAAGAGAGCTCCTCGTGAACCGTGCTGGGCGCTGGCAGGTCTGGTCCGGAGAACCACCATGGTACCGCCGCATAACAAATGAGCCCAGCACTGAGTGGCCTCGAACACCAGTCACTGGTCGCACGGATCCTGCAGCAGGAATTCCAACAGGCATGGAGGGCTGGCGTGCCTCTGCTCCACAAATACCAGGGCCTCGGCTGGGAGACTCCAAGGCTGGGGGGTAAGCCCTGGCGGGTGTCCTCACAGTGGGAAGGGCGTCAGTCTGCGGTGGCTCAGGCTCCCAAGGGCTCGTGTTCCAGCATGGCCTTCTGTGACTCGGCCTTGGAAGAGGAGACCAGACCCCACCCTCAATGGGAGACATGTCAGAGAAACATGAAGTTCTATTTAAAACCACCATAGCTGCCAACCCCGCTGGGGTCTGAGAAGCCCCTGAAGAGGTGCCTCAGGGTTTCCAGGAAGGGAGGAAGTTTTCCTATGATCACTCTGGCCCCAGGGACCACCCTCCATCCGCATCTAGAAATCTCTTTGTTTTCTGCCCAAAGAAGGCTTTTTAACGCAGGGAGCTCTCTCTGTTATCTGACACCTGTGCTGCAGCCTATTTCTCAAGATTCTGCAACCGAACACCCTGAAAGATAAATCAACACTTGCGGCTAACTTTACAACAGTTGCCACTGTTCTCCCAAGTCACTAGTCCAGCTAGTTCCAAGGCTGCTGTTGTGAGACTCCCATCAGATCGCTTGTGTAGACTTACTCCCTCTCCAGCGCACCCCGGAATCCACTCGAATCACACCCCCTGACTTGTTATGATCAAATGTAAT
Source organism: Procyon lotor (assembly GCA_028646535.1). NCBI lineage: Eukaryota > Metazoa > Chordata > Mammalia > Carnivora > Procyonidae > Procyon > Procyon lotor. The sequence goes on from CM053611.1 coordinate 2,621,761, forward strand.
TAATGTCTTTCGTCCCATTCGGAGGACGCATGTCAGCAGAGTACAGAGCACCCCGTGGCCTCGTGGACAGGCATCACACAGCCTCTGATCCCCTTCTCAGGCAGCCGCAGGGAGGCCCCCCCAGGAGGTGCGTCAGCTAGAAGCCACACTTAGAAATTGATAATCACCGTAATTACCTAATCAACAAAACGCCATCAAGCCAGGCCACCCTAGCCAAAGAATCTCTATGGCTTCCTCTCCCTTCCTCCCGCTCCTTCCCCCTCCCTCCCCCTCGCTCTGTCCCTGTCTGTCTGTCTCTCTAGGCTCACCTGCAGCCTGCTCTTTCCCCAGACCAGTCTCTGACCGAAACACCTCTTTGCTGCAGCAGGAAGCAGAGGAAAAGAGACTTCTGACGCCTTTTTCCTCTCTGACTCATTCTGTTGAAAATGCGGGGTGAGCGTCAGCAGTCTGACATCGTTTTCCAGCCCAGCTCCATCCAACTCAGGGCCACCCGGCCCGGGGGAAAGCCAGGCATCAGGACACGGCACAAGGGGAGGGGTTTTTTGTTTGTTATCCTTAAAAACCATGTCAGTTGGGGCACCTGAGTGGCTCAGTGGATTAAAGCCTCTGCCTTCTGCTCAGGTCATGATCTCCGGGTCCTGGGATCGAGCCCCGCATTGGGCTCTCTGCTCAGCAGGAAGCCTGCTTCCCCGTCTCTCTCTGCCTGCCTCTCTGCCTACTTGTGATCTGTCTCTCTGTCAAATAAATAAATAAAATCTTTAAAAAAAACAACAACATGTCAGTTGCTCTTCTGCTGTGACTTCTTTCGTACGTCTTATTCCGATATGAGTACTCCAGCCTATCTGATCTTCCTTATCCATCATGTTAGTATAGAGAAGTAAGAGTTACATTGGGAGTCGCGTCTAATAAATCTCCCACAGGCTAAGATTTCCTCCCCCCTCCACTGCTCCACAGCACATACAATGAGCCCTGACACACCGTCTCACCAGGAGCCTGTAAATGTTTTTCAAAAGGAAAAGAATTCTCACGGTGTATCGGGACAAGAAAACCAGGTCGAAAGTGACCATTACAGTAATCTTGAATAACAAACTGTAAGTGTCCATATCCCACGACGCTCCTGAATCCAACAGTCTTTGCCTTATAAACACTGAATGTCGTTTTCCCAGGAGGAATGAGCGACCCAAGTGAGTTCCCACGTGGAGGGCTTCTCCAGAACAGCACTTGTCTCTCACACCCACCCTCCTCTGGCCCATCTACTTTGGGGGTATCTGTCTAAAACATCATCTGTCCTAGCCCCCTAGGCCCTACCTCCTAGCCCCTACCCTTGAGCCAATCCTGAGAGCTCATGATCTGCCCCCGTGCTCCCACTTCGCAGATGAAGTGACTGAGACCCCAAGAAGCCCAGCAGCCGCGCCATGTCTGACCCACATGCATTCTTGAGCCAAAAGAACACAGAATAGTTACAGCTCCTCCAGGAACCACACGTTCATACCTCATTCTGTTCCTTCCAAATATTTGCAATGAATGTTCTCGACGAAGGTAAGGAAGAGGAGCTAAGAAGGCATTAAGTCTACATTCCAGTGGCTGAGAAGGACGCTACCGATACTCCTAGCGAGACAACAAATGGTGTTAACATCACGGGGCAAAGGGACGCCCAGACAGCTGTAAAACAAGATTCCTGGGTGCGTGTGAGGGTGTTTCCAGAAGAAATTAGCATTAGACTGGCGAAGCAAATAAAGAAGATTCCTTCACCAGTGTCGTGGGTGGGTGTCAGCCCATCCACTTAGGTCTTGAGCAGAACACAACGCAGAGGAAGGGTGAATCTGCTCTCTGCGTAAGCTGGGACGGCCCATCTCCTCCTGCCCTCAGACTTCACTGCTCCTGCTTCTTGGACCGTCAGGGACAGACTGAGCACTTAGACCACTGGCCCCTGGTTCTCAGGCCTTTGGACAGGGGCTGACTCACCCCAGCGGCTCTCCTGGTCCCCAGTCTCCACACGTGGGTCATGGGACCCCCTCAGCCTCCATAACCCTGTGAGCCGATTCCTACGGTAAATCTGCTTCTGTAGCTATCCTACACATCCATCCTACTGGTTCTGCTCTCTGGAGAACCCCAGAGTTTACCCAGTGGCATGACAAGATAAAAGGAACGAAACCAGCAGGAGTTCACATTAATGGAAAGTAAGAGCACTACCACTGGTGCTTACTCCTAACAGCGTGCTTTCACCAGGAAAGAAAGGTACTGGTGAGAAAGCCTTCAGTAAGTTCACTGTTTATATTAAGCTAACACATACTTACTTGTCCTCATAAAAGAAAAAGATGCTTGATGAATTTTAACAACTTTCAGTCCCCTCCACTTATAAAATGCTTTTACAAAAAGTCCAACCGAAAACAAGTCTAGTAGGGCATTCGCTTAAACTCCCCTCAGATTTAAAAAAAAAAAAAAAGTGTTTCCTTAAAACGTGAGTATTTCTGTGAAGGTGCATCACAGGAATGCAGAAACACACAAATGGAGAACCGAGGAACCCTGGGGTCTCTGCTCACGACCCCGCGTCCTACCTCCATCCCCGGGAAGCCTCAGTTAACGCCGTGAGCCTGAGAGAAATCACTTCCTCTGGCCACGCTTTAGCTCTGCGACTCGCTATCCACTTGCAATAGGGAGAAATAGAAAGAAGGCACCAACAAAAAAAATAGAGAGAGAACAATTCAGACACCTTTCAAGACTAAACACTGCATCGAATAAAGCTTGCAGGGCTTACTGTAATGCCTGACCACTGAGTCAGTGCCCATGGGTAGGGGCACCGACTCAGACCTGTGGGTCTTTCCCCCGTGGGGAAGAGAACTCTAGAGCTTTTCCAACACGCGGCTATCCAGGGTTCGCAAGGGTCAAGTGTCCTCAGAGGCTTGTTGTAGAGCATTCTGCACATCTCTGCCGAGGGGGCACCAGCAAACTGGATGCTGTTATGAGTATCGCATACAGCCCAGGCTGCTTCTAGAAACTTCTCCACAGTCACAAATGTCCCCTTCGGTGAAACAGGAGAGAAAGATACGTCCTCTCCCTCCCCAGACCTTCCTTCCTTCTGACCCTCCCGTCTCATTTGTTCTTTCTCTCTTTTGTTTTAACCCCATCTTTCTTTAAGACTGACAACATAAAGCGCTGGTGTTAAGGAAACACATGAAGGAGAGAAACGGAAGCAGCAGCCGTGGGACGAATAAGCAGAGAAGGCACCTGAGGACGTGAGGACGCCGCGCACGTCACAGCTGACCTGGGAGATGCCTCGTATCTGGGAAGACCGCACTGCTGAGTGGTCCCGACAAAGGGGGGCAGGAGGAACTCTCAGTGCATCCTGTCACCACGTTGTCCTCGGGCTCCGAGGAGACACGGTCTACTTGCATCAACAACACCTTCAATTGTTGACAATGGGATCAAACCATCAAATACAGATGTAGAAGGAGAAACGAGCCAAGCGCACCCCGCAGCTGCTCAGGGGCTCGCTGTCCCTGCCTCCTGCCCAAATGTCAGGACGAAACTCCTTCTGCACTCTCCCGGCCTCGCTCCCACCTTTTACAGAGACAGAACCCAGAGCACAGCCAGAGGCCAGACCCTGGGACCCACCACCGGGCTCGAGCTAGGAGCTGCACCACATCTCACAGGAGCTGGGATTCTTCAATTAGCTCCCTCTCATACCTAAAAACAAAAACAAAAACGGAACAACTTCTGTCTGGAATTACTTCCCTCTCTTGCCTGCACCAAGGTGGAACCAGAGGCTGACCCAGAGGTGCCGTTAAAACCCCACGCCCGGGACTGTGCCGCGTGCTCCCCGTCATGTGCGGACCACAGTGAGAAGCAAGATCCAGACTAAGAGACTTGAGTTAGAGCACCGTTCTGTCGGGGGCAGGATAAAAGGGTTTTCCATGGCTCTTCATAAATACAGTGATCCTGCTCAGCTTAGCCTAAAAAGTACTGTCCCGAGGCAAGTGCTCCTGGGCTGACCTGCAGAATTCGGTCTCATTTGCTGACGGCCCCACTCAGCCCTGCACAACGTCACCCTCTGTGAAGCGCCAGGAACAGAGGAAGCAAAATCTAGAACCTGCCATCAAGGGATTTACCAGCAGAGAAAAGCACACTGGGGGCGTCTGGCTCAGCCCGTTAGGCGGCTGCCTTCCACTCAGGTCATGGTCCCAGGGTCCTGGGATCGAGTCCCGCATCAGGCTCCCTGCTCAGCGGGGAGTCTGCTTCTCCCTCTCCCTCTGCTGCTCCCCCTGCTTGTGCTCTCTCTGTCAAATACATAAATAAAATCTTAAAAAAAAAAAAAAAAAAAAAAGCAGACAGATAAAAACTCAGAACAGTGTAGAAGGGTTTCTATAAGCTATGGTGGGTTTGTGGTTGGGGGCAGGAGGGAGAGGGAAGGAGGGCTTAATGGGGTCAGAGTTCCAGCCTGGGAAGATGAGAAAGTTCTAGCTGGTGGCAACGGCTGCACAGCAGTGTGAACGAATCTGATGCCAACAAACTATATGCTCAGAAACGATCCAAATGGTAAATTTTACATGATGTGTATTTTACAATTAAAAAAAAAATCAGAAAAATGAAAACATTACCCAATGGCTTGCAGTCCAACCATATTACATTGCCTTAGGAGGCATGAAATAAAAACATAGCTTGGGGCGCCTGGGTGGCTTGGTCGGTTAAGAGTCTGCCTCTTGGTTTCAGCTCTGGTCGTGATCCCAGGGTCTTGAGATGGAGCCCCTCTCCCTCTCCCTCTGCCCCTCCCGCTCGTGCTCTCCCTGCTCTCTCTATCTCTCTCTGTCTCAAATAAATAAATAAATTTTAAAAAACCAAACAAACCCATAGCTCAGTGGAGAGATCTGCAGGCAACACTGCCTGCTGACCCCACCTGGCCCGTGATTCTGGATAAAGCCTGCCCTCCTGGTTGCTGCAAAGAATTTGCACAAGCAAACTTCATATAAACATCTCCTCTTTTCTCAAAAAAGGAACAGCCTTGAAAGCATGTTCAGGAATATGGAGATATATATATAAACTGCAGAGAACATTCCACATTCGCTTAGAAAGGGAATCCATCCGCTCTGGTGTGTAGGACGTGTGGTATCCTACAAACGAGCTCAGTTTGGGTCCAAATCAGAAATAACGCTTTTAGCATATTAGGCAAAAGATACTACATTCTTTGTACTAGAAACTAACAGGATTAAACCTGAAAGGGACTGGCCAGCGATTCTGTGCTACAACCTTCCAATGGGATTGTTTTAGTTACTACATCTGTACTCAAAGCATTTTTGGCCATCATGCCTGATGGCGTGATGCATTTCTAAGAGCCCCTCAATCACTACAAAGAAAACGCCTCAAAGGGAAAACAAACGCTTCCTTAATGAGTATTGCACCTGCCGGTATGAAATATCAGGCAAACATATACAAAACTTAAAGTACTTAATTCAACCCACCTTAATTTGCTCGGTTCCACCAGTTCTAAAAATCCTAAATCATTTGCAAATGAAATATTGCCTTGAAATAATAAAAGTGTCAAATATGCTCATGGAGTCATTAAATTAGCCTATTTTCCCGCATAATTATGTTTTACTTTTCTCCTCGCTAATTTCTTTACACTAGAATTAGCCAGAATTCTATTTGAATACAATAGCAGTTCCCGGCTCATGACAAGCGTTTCACAAATAGGAAAAGTGCAGAGCTGAGCACAAGCAGGACCAGCCTGGCCAGGGAAAGCCTCGTCAATGCTGGGGGGCCGGCAGAGCAGAGCCGCAGACCCACACTTCAAAGCCACTTTGGCAGAACGCTGTGGTTTGTTTTATCTTGTGTTGTATCAGCAAATTACAAAAGTGGTGCCATTAGGCAGGAGGGTAAGGGACGCTGCAAATCAGATGGAAAGAACTACCAGGAGAGCAATGATCCAGTGAAAGGAGGCAGTCAAGAGAAGAAGGAGCCATCGAATGAGAAATGCAATCATTCACAAGTCCTCAGGAAGACACCCCTGAATTAGGTGATAGGAGGGTTTCTGAGACCTGAAATTGCACCGTTACAACAGGGGACAGAAGACAGAGCCTCGGGATGGACGGAGTGGGAAGGACATGGAGACAGAGAATATCAGATGAAAAAAACTCCAGGAACCAAGATGGACCAGGCGCTGTTAGCGCCAACTGTTTGCAATACTGATTTCAAGAGTACTTCATCCAGTGAAAAAGAGAAGAGTCTCGTTTCTTTTCTGCTGAGAATATGCACCATGACAACATGCACAATAAAGTAGTATGTGCACTGGTTTAGAGAGGCAGCCTCCCTCTGTTTCATTAACACGCAGTTTATCGGAAAGCCTGCAAATACTCCAAACGACTCAAGCGTCCTATAGTGTGGGTACCCGTGACGAGGCCCAAGGATAGAAAACGTAGACTGTCTGCTTCCAGGAGAAAAGGTTTCTTTGCCAGGGCATCTTTTACTCTGTTTTAAGGTCCAGGCTCCCGGGCCCTCAGAGCCCCAGCACCACTCCAGCACGCCCCCCGACCCCTATGGGGTCCCCATATCTATCCTGAGGACAAGGGATGGTGGCTCCATACTTTCACACCAAATATCCCAACTACTCGGGTTCTCAGCTCATTTCAAGTTCTATCCTGCAATCCTTTCCAGAATACAAACCCTCACCAGCCTGGATCCCCACACCGCGGCATCTCACAAGTCAAAGACCACAGGAACCTCTGATGCGCTGTCCCCTGACTCTCGATGTTTTTTCCTGATGTTTTTGATACTTTGGTGTTTCCGTATCCGTGCCAGCCCGAGTCCTCCACACACATAGTCCTAAACCAAGTCAACTCCTCCCATTGTCTCCCACGGTCCAACGGCAACAACTTAAAAAAAAAAAAAAAAAAAAAAAAGGCCAGCAATAAACATTGGAAAAAATAAAGTAAAATTCTGAAAAGCTGGCTTAACTTGCTGAGGGTTAACCAGTGAGGAAACCTACCAGGTAGGAAAGCAAATTCAGCTGACAAAGACACTTACCCCTAGAGAATCACTTTAGCTGCAAAACCGTGACCAAAGTGCACGAACTTCCCCGGAATTACCTCTTCTCACAATGCTGACATCTCTCCCTCCCCCTGCTTGAGCTCACCCTCCCTCTCTCTTGAAATAAAATAAATAACATTTTTAATAGTTAAGCCTCCGACTCTTGATTTCAGCTCAGGTCATGATCTCAGAGTCTCGAGATGAAGCCCCACATCGGGCTCTGAGCTCAGCGGGGAGTCTGCTTGAGATTCTCTCTCCCCCTCCCTCTGCCTGGACCTCCACCCTGCACCCCTGCTTACACCTTCTTTAAAAAAAAAAAAAAAAAAAAAAAAGAAGTCGGTTGACTAAAAATAATAGTACTTTCACAAGATACCTGGGACAGAGCTACAAAGATTCTTTAACAATTGGTCTAGTGGACAAATAAAATTCACGCAAGGAACCAGGAGCACTCAATGTGGCCAAAGCCAGCTCCAAAGCCTCTACAAAGAATACACCCATCTTTCCTGCAAAGCTAACTTCTGGACGCATGGCAACTCCAAGCTTCTCACTCCTAAAAATGTCTCTAAAGGAAAGCAATTAAAAATAACCACCTCAGGGGGTACCTGGCTGGCTCAGGCAGTAAAGCATATGACTCTTGATCTCGGGGTCGTGAGTTTTGGAGCCCCACAATGTGTATAGAACGTACTTGAAAAAATAAAATAAAATAAAATAAAAAATAGTAACCACCATACTAACACATAATCAATTCACTCTAGATGTTGGACGTTCATCCCAAGACAATGCCTGAACTTCTTCAGGGTTTACTGCTGCCTCTGCTCACTCCAGAAAGAGAGCCAAAAGGCTCCTATCACATACAATAGGATTAGCACTACCAGGATGCCTGGGTGGCTCAGTGAGTTGAGCTTTGGCCTTCAGCTTGGGTCATGATCTCAGGGTCTTGGGATCGAGCCCCGCATCGGGCTCTCTGCTCAGCAGGGAGCCTACTTCCCCCTCTCTCTCTGTCTACTCATGATCTCTCTCTCTGTCAAATAAATAAATAAAATCTTTTAAAAAAAAATTTGAAAACATTTGAAAACGCAAAACACGGAAACTCTACAACTGTTTGGTAACACAAACCCCCTTTTACCACAGAAGTTTAACTCAAAACCACCACATTTAAATCTGATGCTCACCCTGTGTCTCCCAATGGAAGAAAAATGCAAATTCACTGTTCTTAACTCATCATAAAATATAATAAACAACAGCATTCCTTTTGTTTGGAGGTTGAGAGGGTGGGGAGGTGATGATCTGATTTTAATTTTTATTATCCACAAATTTCATGGAACTATACTCATTTCACTTCCAATAGAAGAATGCTTTTAAACCAATATGTGGTTCTACTTTGCAAAAGCCATTTTACAAATAAACAAAAAGTCTTTCAATTCCACAGCTTCTCAATTATTCTGTACAAGCCTGTGGAGAATTATCCATCAGAGACATTTAGTGAAATACTTACAAATGACACGATATGGAGTCTAGTCTTTGCTTCAGAATGATACGGGCTGGGGAAATGGGTGGGAATATTGATTTTATAAGATTGGCTTTGAACTGACCATGATCAAAGTCGGGCAATGGGCAGATTGAGGGGGTGGGTCACCATGCAGCTCATCTACTTTTGGGTATGATGAAATTTCCCACAATAAAAGAGTTTTAAAAGCAGAATAGGAAGGGTATTTTGACCTTCATTAGGAAAAAGGAAAGCTGCAAACCGCAGCAAGTAATGACTAGAGCTCCGGATTTTAGCAGAACGTGCCAGCATAGAGTTGAGAAGTTGACAACTTTGGGCATTAATTATTTTTGTCTTCATAAACCTACCTGGTCCACAGCTCACTGTCTCATTAAAATGGATTTACCACATGTTCGGTGTGGAGGTCCCAAGGCCTCCCAGTAGAAGAACCTCAGAAACTAACAGCCAACTGGTACTAATCTAAAGGGGATTCCCATACAGATCAGTTTATGACACAAAAACTATGAAAACCGTGTGTTCAGATCACATTTATTAGCCTACTACCAACACGATATGGGCACACACTTAAATGTGCATGCCTGAGCAAATTTCACTTGCGTACGGAGCAGAATGGGGAAATCAGAATACCCTTCTAGAATATTCTGAAAGGAGTGAGAGTCTATAAGATTAAGTTATCGATAGGAATAAGTCTTCCAATCAAACAAATACTTAAGTGTATATACCTAACTGCATTGTTAAGAAAAATTATTCGCCACTGTCCTATGTCCTTTATTTTATCCAAACTTCCAGGAAACAATTTCATAAAAGACCCAAGACATAAACTACTCAGACACAGATTAAAAATAAAAGCAATATTACCCATAATAATATGTCTTCAAAAGAATTATATTAGCCTTTGTTGGGGAAAAGGAGGAGAGGCACACGTCAGGGGTAAAAAAAAAAAAAAAAAAAAAAAAAAAACTATGGTGCCAAGAAACTTCCTATATAAGAAAACCAATACTGGTTTAGGCAGAATGAGCTTATAATTCTAATTTAGGAACATATCATTAAGGCCATGGTGTTTTCAAGTAAAAGGGCAGAAAATGTGACTCTACATCTACAACTCCTCTAAGCACTTGGCAGGGCTGTCATAGTCTCCTGAAAATTCAGTAAGATGAAAGGAGAAAATGTTCACTCTTAATAGTATTCTCATCCACTGGCCCAAATATTATTCACCAATTGACAATTATTCATACACTTCCAATAAGAAGCCATGGTAGGTTTTCACGTGACTAAATTAGTCAAGGGCTCTTGGTGGGACCCCTGTGCGGTATGCACGTCCATGGTCTGTCCCTCCTATGAGAAGAGGGGAAATACTCTATCATCTTACCTCCCTAATGCTCAAGTTTTAGGCACTTTTGCCTTTACAGGGTCAGGAACATGAGACCACTGTGTGAGTGTGACATCTTGAAAGAAGAGAGGGCACAAAGAAAGTTCTTCTTTGGCTGTTTCATTGGTTATTCATAGTTAAATTTTTTTTTTTTTTTAAAGATTTTTTTATTTTTTATTTGACAGAGAGAAACACAGCGAGAGAGGGAACACAAGCAGAGGGAATGGTAGTGGGAGAAGCAGGCTTCCTGCAGAGCAGGGAGCCCGATGCGGGGCTCGATCCCAGGACCCCGGGATCATGACCTGAGCCGAAGGCAGACGCCCAACGACTGAGCCACCCAGGCACCCCCATAGTTAAATTTTTTTATGAGCTCTAGCACATGGATGACAGAAGAAGGTCATGAAGGGATCTCAGGCAATCAGCAGCAAAATGGGTCCCACAGGGAAAGAGACGGAAGACAGGAGAGTGCTGGACAGGGAGGCAGAGCCTGGAGGACCCCAGAAACAAAATCGCCCCAGCGAGAAGCAGAAAGTGGAGAATCCCACTTCCCCATCCGTGAAGACTGGGCCAACTTACAAAAGATGATTTCCAGATTCTAGAGCTTGCAGGTTCAAAAGACCTTTCTAAAAGTCAGAGTCCCTCCAAGACCACTCTACATAGACCGAAATAAGAAAATCAAAGCTTAACGTTAAGTAGTATCTCCAAAAATCTTTTTCACATCCTTCATTCTGGGACCAAGTCTACAACCACCAAATGATGGATCTCAACAAGGACCCCGCCACCAATTCCAAAGACATGGAGGTCTGAGCCTGCCCTCTCCAATCGCCCATCAGACATACCAGCCAAATGTGGCACTCAATCTTTGCATACTCAGCCTCCCTCGGTTACCTACAAGGAATCACATGAAACAACTGGAATGTAATCCAATCGGGGTGGAAGCTCCAGCCACAGGGTTTACAAATCTACTTCTAGCACCGAGAAACGGTATTATTGAAACCACTGACCCAATTTACAATAATTACAATAATTTACAATTATTTATTTGTAAAATAAAATAAAATAAAATAAAGTAAAATAAAATAAAATAAAATAAAATACCACTGACACTACTGAAATCGGGATGAATCACCACTACCCAGCTGAGTACTAAACTCTTACCATGTTCAAGGCAAGAATAAAGGCATAGAGCACCTGAACTCTGAGCCTCACAACTGACTGTACAAATCACAGAATAAACATCTTGTAACCTTCACTTTTTTCTCTTTGTGCAAAGTAACTCAATCAAAATATCGTAATCCACAGTCTGTATATATTTCTTTTTTTTTTTTAAAGACTTTATTTATTTAGTTGACAGAGAGAGAGATTACAAGTAGGCAGAGAGGCAGGCAGAGAGAGAGCAGGAAGCAGGCTCCCTGCTGAGCAGAGAGCCCGATGCAGGGCTCGATCCCAGGACCCTGAGACCATGACCCGAGCTGAAGGCAGAGGCTTTAACCCACTGAGCCACCCAGGCGCCCCTATATTTCTTTTATCATCTTCCAAGACACGTGCAGGATCTTCCTGTCCATGGTATATTCTAAAATGGTACAATGTTATGTCTGGGGGCCACGGGGAGGGGGAGAGAGGGGGAGCTTCATTTATCCTGTGTATTCATCTTAAATAGTTAAAAACACTGAATTTGGGTATGAGGGTATTTTGTAGGCTATAACAAGACACTGCTCATTTTTAAAACATCTTTTTTTTTTAACATCTTAATTTTATTTTTTTCAGTTTTCCAAGATTCAGTGTTTATGCACCGCACCCAGTGCTCCATGCAATACATGCCCTCCTCAATACCCACCACCAGGCTCAACAAGCCTTTTAGAACTGTTGGTCTCTTGAAAATACTAAACTGATAAGAAAGGATACTACACTTGATCTGAGCCAAAAGGCCGAGAAGCGATGTCTCTTAAAGATATTGTACACATCAGAAAGGTACTACACTTGATCTGAGCCAAAAGGCCGAGAAGCGATGTCTCTTAAAGATACTGTACACATCTTAACTGATAAACTCAAGCTTACGAAAATAGGATTTGAAAATGAAAAAAACCAAATCTAGGCCCAATATGACATATTTAAGCACACAAAAATGCAGAAGTAGTAAGTGATTTTCTTTTCTGTTCCAGATTGGGCTACACCTTAAAAGCACCTTGAAGAGCGTTGCTGGCATACCCCAACTGTGAGAAAGGTAATCATTTCATTGGCCATCAGTCTCTTTAAAAATTAATACAGGGAAGGGCACCGGGGTGGCTCAGTGGATTAAAGCCTCTGCCTTCGGCTCAGGTCATAATCTCAGGGTCCTGGGATTGAGCCCTGCATCGGGTTCTCTGCTCAGCAGGGAGCCTGCTTCCCCCTCTCTCCCTGCCTGCCTCTCTATCTACTTGTAATCAATCTCCCTCTCTCTCTCTCATTCTCTCCGTCAAATAAATAAATAAAGTCTTTAAAAAAAAATAGGCCTTAAAAGTTAATACAGGGAGAAGTACATATATTAAAACAAGAGCAAATGCTACAAGCTAGAAATTTAAGATACTTTATCACCTACAGAAAATGCATTTTAACTCCCTAATGGAAATAAAAAAGTTTGGTTTTATATTTCAAGCATTTTTACATTTTTCTTGAGACATTTGGAAAGATGAAACAGTTACCCTAAAAAAAATGTCTGTTAGCTAAATGCACTGTAGCAGACACTGCTCACTGTCCCTGACGACCATTTTTTCCCCTTATTTCTCTTACTAAAAGCAGCTTCCACACCCAGGGAGTTTCAGCTACAAAGCTAGGCCCCACAATGCAGAGTCCATCTGTCACCCTCCTTTGCAACAGGGAATGGCCAGGTGCTAAATTCTGGCCCACGGAAGGTGAGCAGTCTGGACTCTCTCCTTCCCGCTTTCTTGCTGGGAATGTGAAGGAGAATCCAGCTTCCACCACCCAGCGGAGCAGAGGTCCCCCATTCTAAACCACTCACCCCTGGCCTATTGCCAGAAAGAGTAACAAACTTCTAAATGACCATGAGCCACAGTATTTGGGGGGTCTTTTTGTCATAGATGTTTACAATGTACCCTGATACATAAACCAAGTGATCAAGGACCTCGGATGCGCTGTAAGGTCAAAATCCCCAGAGAAGAAAAATGGAAAAGAAAAAAAATAAAGGGGACCATGAAAATGAGAAGAAAAAGGTCAATAATAACTCAATCCCTGTGCTTCTAAAAACCACTTAAAAATCTTTATAATACAGTTGACCCTTGAACAACGTGGAGTCAAGGGGGGGCGATGGGGGGTGATGGGAGCTGACCCTCTTTGCAGTCAAAATCCAAATATAACTCTGACTCCCCCAAACTTAACTACCAACAGCCTACTGTTACGACAACATAAACCGTTAATTAACAAATCCCTCATATATGTATGTTATATATATTACACACCGTGTTCTTAAAATAAAGTCATTTAGAAAACCATAAAGAAAATACATTACAATACTGAACTGTACTTTAAAAAATAAGAATATCTATGTATAAGTGGACCCTCGCAGTACAAACCCATCAAGATCAAGGGCCAGCTGTACTTTCAGGAAGCCATATTCATCCGAAGGCAGAGTCAACCTCTATTTCTCTAAACGCAAAATAAAACATGCTTTTGATAGCAGAAAGACAAGTTACACTGAGAAGGTAAGTAGGCAAGCGTTTCAGAAAAAATTAAATTTAATCTAATATACTGTACTTAAATATTTGTTAAAGAGCTGCTGCCAACTATGTTAATAGAACATTTAATTGACACTTATTTGCCAGTTGGTTATTTATGTGAACATCCTTCTGGCAAAAATGCTTTGCAGAAATCCACCCTGGCAGCCCCCATAAATACATACACTTTACTGAAAAAGCCATTAACGGGACTTATAAATCTAAAACTCCATGTACATTAGGGATCTAAAATTAATTTTGATGGGCTAACAAATTACACAGTAGATGTACAGATGAAGAATGTAAAAAAAGAAATGGTGCTTTGTTCATTTCAAAAACAAATCTGTGGTTCAGGATTACTCTGAATAACACTAAACAAGGCATACAAATCATCCCTTAATCTCTAAAGGGCTGTAAAACATTTAAACCAGAAAGTAGAGGTCTTAAATAAATTTTATTTTCTTTGGAGATTTTCAAAGAGTTTTGTTCTGATTACGTTGGAGGGTGGTGGGAAGTCGGTGACTTGGGTCGGCAAATTATTTTGCTTTATGACAGTCTCAGAAGATATTCATCATAGAATTTTCTAAGAAATAAGCTGGTTGGATAGTAATGACTTCACATCACTGTCTAGTGTGAAAAAAAAATCATTAAGGATGATTTTAATGGCGGTGACTCCTTTCCACAATCCACGATGGGCTTTGGGGGGCTATTAGTCACCATTGTGTAACGATGTCAAATGAGCTTTTTAAAAAAAACCTGCATTGTTCATCAGCAACGTTTAAATAGCTCTGTCAGTTCGCAGGAGACAACCGGAAAAAATAATAATTACGAAAACCCTTAAAATCATACTTCTCTTCAATTCTGTAGCACTTTCCTCTGATTAAATCTCTTCAGAAATAGGAAGTTCCTTGTAGAGGAACATCTGTGAATTCTTGCTACGTACCCTCAGAACATTTTAAAAGAGGGAGAGCTGGGCCTCGTGTTTTGTGCGCCCCTTCCAACCCCAAAGCGGTTGGAAAGCCCCGGACGGCTATGAGAAGACCGGGAGGAACCTGAGTGCAGATCACTGAACGAGGAAGCCAGATGGAAAAGGCCTCCTACTTACCGTTCCAGCTACCAGATGTTCTGGAAAAGGGAAGACCATGGAGACAGTAGACAGAACAGCGGTGGCCAGGGCTGGGGGGGCAGGGGCCCTGTGGAGGGAGGAGCAGGTGCAGCGCACAGGCTCTCCCGAGCAGTCCAACGACCTCGCGCGATGCTCTACGTTACAGCACCCTTGTCACGAGCAAGCCATCCGAGCCCACTGAAGGCGCACCGCCAACAATGACCCTCAGTGCCAACTGTGGTCTTCCCATGATGATGTAGGTTCATCCATTTTCACAGAGTCGGGAGATGCTCACAATGGGGGAGGCTGTCCGTGCACCAGGCAGGGAGTGCATCAAACTCCCTGTACTTTCCCCACAATTTTGCTGTAAACCTAACAACTGCTCTAAAAAATAGAAGTCTGTTTTGTTGTTGTTTTTTTTTTTAAACACCAGACACTCAAGATCCCCAGTCCAGGGGGCCCCACCTGCCTGATCCCCGACTCTGACATCTCAAGAATCTAGAATATGTAGGACCCTCCCTATCCACTGTAAATCCCCTCTTTGAAACCAGAACAGCAGAGAACTGCGGGCCTCTTCTCTAACCTCGGAGAGATCAGGGTAAAATAACCAACACAAAATGCCACTCCGTTGACAAATGCTATAGCAGCTCGATTTCTGGATGTGTGATCAAGTCCTCGGCACCGTCCCCAAGGTCCAATCGCCACCACCAGGTCCTGGTGCGGTTCCAGGACCGCAGCCCGGGATGCACAGCAGACAGAAGCGATGACAAGCAGGGGCCACGGGACACGGTCTGGGTGCTTGCTGGTGTGCACTCTGCGGTCCCCAGACCCCCGTGAGCCCAGCCGTGACTCCTAGGCACACACACACAGCCCCATCCAAGCTCCCTTCACTCGTGTCAGCCATTCGGGGCCCCAGAAGTGTCACCTCTGGCTCCCTCCTCCTGCCTCAGTGGGTCCACCCTGTCAGTGAGGTCAGGCCAGCCCTGACCCTCCCTGGTGAGTTTCCCAGTCCAGCATGCGACCTTGGTGTAGGTTCTAGATCTGTCTTCCATGGGGCCCATGCTACTGATTCGGGTCTTGCTTTGCTCTAGCCAGTCCCAGTCCCCAGGCCGGAACCCGTGACCGGGACTTCCCATCTGGTGTGTCTATCCCTCCGATCTCAACAGAAAGCTGAACCGTTACGGGGCCCGGCCCACGTCGGGACTCACCCAGCGGCACTGCAGGGCAGTCTGAGCACGGGCCTGGGTCCTCGATGCTCCCAGCTGACCGTCGGCCAACAGAGCTCACCTCCCTACATCCCCAAATACAAAAGTCATCAGAAGGGATCGTGTGTGCACCAGGTGGATGCCCCGAGGCTGTGTCGTCTTAGGGCTGCCCCGTGTTTCGGGGAGACAGAATACGGGCTGTTTCACATGGTAGCGTGGCACCCGTGGAAGATTTCTAAGCTACTTACAATAACAACACATTCGACTCAGAAAGCCCCCGTCTGTCAAAGAGAAGCACTTCTTTACAACCTTTACTTCTCCGTACCGCATCCCTCCGTTCCCACCTGCTCACTGCTACTAAATAAATGTAAAACTTGTTTGAGGATTGAGAATCATATAAATCATTGGTTAAGCTTTTCCATATAATAGCTGACACTTCACTGTACACCGACCCCACCGACCCCAGAACCTACTGACGGGCTACTTGCTCCTACGGCGAATGGCATTAGATAGCTCCCGCACGGATACCCACCTTCCCCAGATTCGCTTTCCCCTCCCTTGTGATCACTTATCTTCAGTGCAAGTGTGTATGACGAATGCCTCTCCCCCAGCTTCGAACCACTGCTTCCAAGACGCACTAGGCTCCCACACCGATGAGCGGGACCGGTGTGTAAGAGCGCAGTAAGATTTAAAAGGCTCTTCAGTAAATTTTTTTAAAAAAAAAAAACCCACTGCCACCAATCAGTTTTGTGTTGGTGGTTGCCGTTATTTTTCTTTTTTTTTCAATTAGCGCAGAAGCTTTGTTCTGAATGAACATGGAGCTTTACCTGTGTGCGAGGCTTTCGTAAAAAAAAAGGGTGTCAGGATTCCAACTACAGGATGGTGTGGAACATGTGAAAACCATGGAGACAGCAAACAGATCAGTGCTGGGCTGGGGTGCAGAAGAGAGGGGAGGAAGGATGGACAGGGGGAGCACAGGGGATTTTCAGGGCAGCGAAACTGCTCTGTGTGATAGTGTAATGTCACTGAACATCTGTGCAAACCTACAGGCTGTCCAACACCGAGTCTAAACTGTGAACATGGTCGTGCTGGGGAGTCCATGCAGATTCACCACTGAAACAAAGGGAGCCCTTGGGGGGGGTTGTTGATAGTGGGCGAGGCTGTGCACGTGTGGGGGCAGGACGTATATGAGAAATCTCTGTACCTTCGATTCTATCGTGAACCTACAACTGCTCTAAAAAGTAGTCTTTAAAACCACCAATCCATAAGTAAAACTTAAAAGTGAAAAAAATACCACCCTTAGCCAGAGGATGAAGGAAGAAAAAGGACATTATTTCTAGGTTCCCTCCTATAGTCTTAGCACAGCTCTGAGTTCATACAAATCTCGTTTAATACATAAAATGAACCTAGAAGGCAGCTATCATTACCCTCCACGGGAATACGGAAGCTCACAAAGTTTAGAAATGAGGGACCCTGTCCCAAGGTTCACATGTTTCATTAGGATCCATAACACATACTTCTTCTGATTATAAACTGTTCACAAGGCCTCGCTTCTATTATGAAATGGATGAGATTGTGTATCCATAAATAATTACAATGCAAGGCAAAAATAACTTTGAACAGAGGTACGACCAACATTTCCCGAGATGGTGGGGAAAAGCAATGCCTCGCCAGCATCCGGGGCCCTGAGCAGCTGGGTAGGGCTCCCAGCCCCCTGAGCCATCTCTGCACCTAGAAGCTACGAGAGCTTCCTCATGCACACGCCCTCTGTCCCATCGAGGAAGTGGACCATCAGAGCCTCTTGCATTTGAGCAAAGAGAAAGAAGGAATAATGTGAGGCTGAGCGTCCTTGCCACCTTACCATCGGGTTCCAGAGAGCTTCTGTTATCTGCCCTTGACCTTGGGGCTGACACCAACAGCCAGTGAGAACAAGTCAGGTGTTAATTAGCCATTCTGCAGGTGCGGAGTGCGGTGCAACAGGTTTAGTGACTTCATTCCAAGATTATGACCAGGGACCAGCAAGAGGCAGAGCTGAGCCACCAGCCAGACTGAGTGACTCGGGCCAATACTCGCCCCCCACCCTCCAAGTGGCCAGAAGACCACTCCTCCCTGCGCAGGAGGCAGCTCCAAATACACCCATTTATTTCATTTAAATACCAGCGGGACACAGTGCAGAGAGACCTCTGCCTTCAGCCTCTGGCAGACCACCGTAGATGGCAGGAGTCAGACTTCCATTACCCATCAGGTCAACCTCCAGCTCTTGTAAATTTCCACTACAGGCCAGCCACCCTTTAAAAATGCTTAGTGTAAGGAAGATAAATGTTGAAAACATGAAAAAAAAAAAAAAAAGAGTGCTATCTCAGAGAAGTTCCCACCCAGACAAGAAGAAAGATCCTACCCAAGTGTCCAAAGATCAGAATTTTAAAATACCTTCCAAAGCATCTTAGCAAGACAAGAGTGAGATGTTTAAGAATGAATAGCCAGAGCAGAAAATACCAATGAAGAAATATGTGCACTAGCAGCTGTCATGTAAAAACATCCATTTCCGGGGGTGCCTGGATGCCTCAGTCGGTTGAGTGTCTGACTCTTGGTTTCAGCTCAGGTCATGATCTCATGGGTCATGAGATCAAGTCCCGCATCTGGGCTCCACATTCAGCAGGGGGTCTGCTTGAAGATTCTCACCCTCTGCCCCTCCTCCCACTCATGCTCGCTTGTGTACGCGCTCACTCTCTCTCCCTCTCTCTCGCAAATATATTTTTTTTAATTTGTTTCCAAAAGTAAGCCCATCATCTGAGTACATGCCATTGGCCAAAAGTTGACTATATTACAAATGAAATTCATGTAAAATGCTCAATAATAACCATATCATATATTCCCACCAAAAAACCACTGGGCACAGAGTAGAACCTCAATAAATAATCCTTGGTAGATGCATTCTGAAATGCACCTGCGTGAGCACTACCTTAACCGTCTGCGTGGTGCTCCTTTTCCTCCTGAGGTCAGACCCATCCCACATACCCCTGACTCCCATCTCACGTACTAGCTTTTCATCCCAACACTCTTTCCTGTTGTTCCGGCAACAACAAAGAAATGTGATATGGAATTTCAAACTTTTTTAAATTTCTCCAACCATAAACTAAAAAAAGAAGTCTTTAGGCTCTGAGTATTAAAAGTTCTTTTTGGTCCCAATTAAAACTTAAGTAACGTCACAAAGTTTGATGATTAAGCTTAAAAGCATAAAACCATAATGCGAGGTCTCGAGTAAAGGAGGCTTCACTTTAAACACTGATATTTTGAGTTCAGTGTCCCAAAAGCAATGCACGAGATGACATTCTTCTCTAAAGTAGAAGGCGGGTGGGCTGGGGCAGCAGGAGAAAGACATCATTTGGTGTCTTCCCAGGCAGATGGGTTTCCAGAGACAAAGAGAACGTGAGGGTCTCTGGAAACTGAGTCCCGAAATGCAAGCCGGGCCGAGAGGTCCAGGTCTTGGGGGCCATGAGAGACCTGGTGTGGAAGCCTTGATTCAGGGCTCCTCCTTACCCCAGACTGGACAGGGCCCAGCAAGAGCACAGATGTGGGCCCACCTACAACACATGGGAATGTTCTCAAGTTACCAATCAAGCAAACAGGCTGTGAGGTAAAGGTTGTCCCATCCTCCTATGCTGACAAGTATATCCTCATCAGAACAGAATCAGAAAGTATGTAAAAAGCTATGCTTCATGTACGACTGAGAGCTGGCAAAATGCCGAAGATTAATAAATTTAATTACGATGGTGTGTCTGGTGGCTGATGGGCTAGCAATGTTTGGATGAGAAATAAATTAGAGACTTTCACAGTTCATAAATCATTACATATTTAATCCATAAAAATTATTTTCCTTGTCCTTTTTTTTTCCAGAAAAAAAGCATTAACCATCTAGTTAAAAAAAAAATCAAGATTTTTTCCCATAATTTGTATTCTATTCACAGGAATCCTCTAAGGGATTAAAAATGAAATATAATTATATCCAGTCCATACAATTTTAATACTCTCAATCAAAACAATGTAAATCAAAATGCAAAAATCAAAATTTCGTGTTATTATGTGTGAGTTCAAAATACCAACTTTCCCTGTAAATATTCCAAATCATCTATTGAAATTAATAGGAAAATTACAAATTATAATCAGTATCGAAATTTTTATCTAAAATATTTAAATAAGGGGCACCTGGGTGGCTCAGTGGGTTAAGCCTCTGGCTTGGGCTCAGGTCAGGATCTCAGGGTCCTGGGATCAGGCCCCGCATCTGACTCTCTGCTCAGCGGGGAGCCTGCTTCCCCCTCTCTCTCTGCCTGACTCTCAGCCTACTTGTGATCTCCCTCCCTCTCTCCCTCTCTCTCTTTCTCTCTCTGTCAAACAAATAAATAAAATCTTTTAAAAAATAAATTAAAATATTTAAATAAAACTAAGTGTTTTATCTAGTTTTTTGTAAACTTAACCTTTCTTAAATGTGCTATTATAAAAAGGAAAACTGGCCCACAGTTCTAGCATTCAACGTCCTTCCAGTTGGTGTAAAAAAAAAATCAACGTATGCTGTCTAGAGCTAAATACACACGTGGGAGATGAGCATAAGTTTATATTGTAAAATGTTTTAATTTCATACGCAAACTTAAATTTTGTTTAGTATTGTTCAATATCCCTCAGCCGACGTAGAAAAGGGTTACGAATTCTGCACCAATACTAAGTGCCTCTGGAGCGACACAACAGGGCACCAGGAAAAGCAACAAAAAAAGGAGGACAGTGAGCACTACTCAAGAGGGAACTTCCATCAGCACAAAGTCTTCTCTCCGTGTTCCCCGCACAGGTGATCTTTAGTAACACGCAGCATTATTCACACAAGTAGAGCTTCTCCAGGGCAATACCACAACCCACAAAACCCACAGCAATCAGACGCAGGCCTGGTCTCTAAGGGCATAAAAGATCCGCAGATTCATTTCCCTTGGGCCCACCTAGTGTTTGTCACATAGAGAACGCTTAGAATTAGGAGTGTGTCTGCGCCCACACTGCGTACAAGACCGCCGGCGGGGAAGAAGGTTCGGTGACTCGAGCAGCTTCTAGAATGCAGAACCCAGGCCAGACGCCCCTCTCGTCCCGGTGTTAAGTGTGGTGTGAACTTCAAAGACCCGTGCTGTGCTAACCTCACATTCACGTGTGGCCCTTCTCAAAGCAGAGGACAGGCTATCAAATGAAGATGAAAGCCCTCAAAGGAGCTAAAGCCATGATCAAGTGACGTCACCCAGTTCTTAAACACATCGTGGAATCCCATCTGCAGAAGGCGATCTGCAGAAGCCTTGGGGCTTGTCAGTAAGCCCAGGGGGCAGGCACTCGCAGAGAGCCCCACACAGCTGGCGGGGAGGGGGCTGTCAACCTCTCAGATAAATGCAGAGGGCAGGATCCTGGAACAGAGTGCATGACCTTGGAATGAAAGCACAGCCCGGGGAACAGAGACATGACCTTGGAAACTTGAGCCTTAATGGGGGGGACTTACCAAGAAGCAGTAGGAAGGCACAGTCTTGCTCAGGAGCCCAGAGCAGAAGAAGGAATCGGGGTAGCTCACCAGTGCGACGGGCTAGAGGACAGTCAGAGGCGTGACAGAGGGGGACAGAGGGTGCGAGGGCCCCTGACTCTAGGCGGGAAAACACAGGCAGGTCAGGCTGGGAACACCCAGAGGTCCGAGAAGGGCCTGAGGCCCTACAGGAGCCCCATCTGCTTCAAAGGGCCTCGAGGCTTCTTAGAGTCACTACACCGGGGTCCCAAGCAAATTCAAGGGTCCGCTGGGGCAGAGACTGGCGTGGCACAGGAGGCCAGCACTATCTGGGCCCATCAGGAGTGGTCCGGGGCCGGGACCCTCAGTGGGGGGAGGGGGACAGAGAAGACAGGCCCTGGCGGGGAGATGAAGGACCAAGAGTGGCCAACAGGAGGCCACGGAGACCCACAGAGCTCACCCGAGGGCCTGGCCCACAGGAGATGCTGCCGGATTAAGCAGCAAGAGAAAGGAATTGCATTTATGACAAACACCAAAAGGGAAAATCTTATGGTGCCGCTTTGCGCTTACAGTTTTCACAGAGCGCAGAAACACCCAAATAGCATCTGATAGAATTTACATAACTTTACATAATCTCATGATTACCACTTGGCAAGGAAGCTCCCAACCGAATCTCTTCCATTTATTTGCCTCCCAAAATGACAAGGATGGAAAACATTCTGGACAAGGAGCATTCCACCCTCCTCTTAAAAACCCCAAGCAGCCAATTCTGCAACTTTTCTCGGTCATACATTTCCAATATTTCAAGTCTAAAGATTCGAGAGTCTTATTGACACAACTCAATCAATAAACAAATATTTACTGACCTGCTGCTATTTTCAGAGCATTGATTTCAGAAGGGGGCAGAGAATCACCCTTACCTTGCAATCTGCTTCAAGCCATCTGCCCTGGGGACCGATTTGCCCTCGCCAAGCCACATTCTTCAAAAGTAAAATAAGAATGCTACCAGCCAGTTGACAAGGGTCTTCTCAGGAGGGGGTTAAATTCAGTTAGCTGGTACCCAGCAGACACACAATAAAAATACTGTGTGGATGAAACTGTTTTTAATTGAGGAGCCATGGTGCCAATAGGACAAAATTCATGACTGACTCATTCACTGGGCAAGACACTGATTAAGGAGACATGTGGCATAGAGCGAGTTTCCAAAAATAAGTACAAACACCATGCAGGGATTCGAGGAGAAGAGAATGATGTCTTAGTCGTAAACAAATAGCCGTTCACCACTACCATACAAGGTTTCTGATTTATATGAGGACCATTTAGTCTGCCTTATTTTTATTTTTTTTTTTTTTTTTTGGTCTTTGTTTTGTTTTTCCTTCCATCGGCTCAAAACAAAACAAAACAAAAACACACACACACAGTTCTGTAGGCGTCTATTCATAGAGCCTGTTTATTTCAGAGCCCTTTTATAAATCTCATTCATTGTTCTCTGGATTCTTGTATTCAGAACGTTTCTGAGCGGAAGGAAAACTCGCCAATCGCCCGGTCCAGCGTGGCGTGTTGTGAGATGGAGCTTCGGCATGAGGTCCCGCGCTCACAGAAGGCACAGGACACACAGGGCTGTCCTGGACCACGTCCGACACTCAGGGAACCTATCGGCCCAGACGCCGTCAGGACCCGAGCAAACACGAAGCCACACACGGGGGCAGAGGACCTAGAGAGCAAGCAGATGGCCCCCTGGACAGACAGGAGCTCCACAACACTTGGGACCGCCGATGCAAACAATGGGATTGTGTAAGTTCCATTAGTATCGCCAAAATGTCACTTACATGATAAACTAAGTAATCAATACAACACGATCAAATTCGACCTCTCAGCATCCGCAGTGAAACACCCGGAAGGTCTGTCTGTCCCATGACTTACCAGTCCCGGCCGTCACCTGCCGCAGCTCTCATTTTATAATCAACTATGATAAAAACAAAATCCCCCAAAACAGTCCTGAGACCAGGCTTCAGAACCTGGAAGCATCCGCCCGCATAACATAAGGCCGTGTTCACACTTGTTTCTAACACTTCATGAATAAACATCCCTTTATTCAAATAAGTTATATATTAACTAACTCCCGGTAATTTCTATTCAACTTTGGATGGTAAATGGGGCCATTCTGGCAAGACTGCAGAGTTTGCAATTCAAATTACAGAAATTTTAATAATGGGGAAAATAAAAATTAGTGGCGTGATTCCTAAGGCACCGTAATTCCAATACTTTTTACTGCAACAGTCGAAAGCGCACATAAATATTTCTCCGTGGATAAGCCGAGGGGTTTTATCTGGACGGGCATCACCACACACACTTCCCTGCCGCCTTACAGGAGCGTCCCCATCAGGGACACAGTAGGCACCTGCCAGAACTCCAAGCTCTCCGACCCCAGACCCTGAGAGGTAGCGATGCTACTTCTCAGTAAGTAACAGAGAAATAGTGGCCGGATTAAATGATTTCCTTACATTATCACCATAAACAATAATTATTTGGCAGTTGCCCTTTACAAGCTTGGCATGTGCTTATGAATAAATCAAGCCTTATTGATTTACTAAGCCAAGGCGTTTTACCTCTAGCTCCCCTAATAAGAACTATAATCCCCCACAGCACTTACTGAGGCTTTAATGTAGTGTGTCTCTTAATACTTTCAATATGAAAGATTAGCGCCCATGAGCTCACGAGCAAGAACACGGCTCTCTGGGTGGCCCATCGGCCACTCCGCCCACATCTCTCTGAACACATCCCCAGGAACGAAGTTCTCGCCTGCTGATCGGAACCACCTCTTAGTGAAATAGTGGGAGCTGCCCCCGGCCTGTTCCCTTCCTTGTACCCTTGAGCGGAAGAATGACGGCTCACATTAAATCGAACATTAAATTCATCACAAAGAGCAAGGTAAGAAAATGTGGGACCGCGCAGGAGGCTACGTGGTTGGTAAAGCGATCATCTCGAGTCATAAAATGACTGTCTTGGTGCCGTGGCTCCAAAAGATGTTTAAGACTACTTGGGACGTTCCCAAAATGTCCTCCAAGGTCTTGGGCGCTACGACCCCAGTTGGAGCAGAAGGGGCGGCCCTCCGCTTCCTCCCACTGGTGGGCAAGATCACCCCACGGCCTCAGCCCCTTGCTCCGCCCCACCCCTCATTCTTTGAAATCATCCTGCTCGGACCCTCGCTCTGGGAAGGATGACTCCCAGTTCTCTGGGCTCCAACGGGGAACCAGAGTCGATGACTCTCGAGATTCTTTATCGGGGCAAGTTCTATCGGTTGCAGGGGACGATGGACCCCAGGCACTCCCGATAACTTCCCAGCCTCGTGTGCCCCCGATCCACAGAAACCTGACCACCCCAGCAGCAACACGGAAACATCTGTGCTTCGTACAGACCCCTGGGCTGGACTCCCACGGATCCCAGTTCTGAAACGAACGCCACTCTTCACATGTGCGTGAGGAAACCAGCACCCCTGCTCCTCCTTTCCTTTGCAAGGACCCCAAGCCCAGGCATGTCAGACTGGACATTAGACATTGGATGGTAGACGGTCTCATTTCAAAGATGAGAAAATTGAGAGGAAACCCACCTAGCCAACGGCAGGGGCAAGATAGGAACCAGATGCCCACCCCAGGTGCGATGTTCCTCCCTTTAAGACAACTCCCGGCTCCCCGAGATAGGAAAGAAAGTCCACCACAGCGGAGAATCCCAAACAAAAGCATTAGGTGTCATGGCCTTTTACCTTGTGTTAATATCCCGTGATGCCTTTCAAGTTTAATCACGACAAAGACTGACCACGGTCAACTGCAGAATTTCCAACGATATTAGCTCTCCAAGACAGAAAACCACACAAACAAGAATCCTTGTTCAAAAATAGATTCCCTGATTCCCTGAGGAACCACCGTTGCCTCTGGCTACAAAGCAATAATTATCCTGTACTACACCGATCAATAAAACCTTTTGCCCCCACAAACCTGCCATTTCCTGACTTTGTTCTCCGCACTAAAGATTTCCAAGTCCTATTGATTACCTCCTAAATTTTTTTTCAAGTTCTTTAAAACGAGCAATAAAGAAATTCTCAAATTAGCATAACTTGTGCTTGTTTGAGCGGGCCTCAAATCTTTCCGTCACATTAATGCTTCCCCCCTTTACAGGGTGTTCCCGTTTTTCATAGGGAATTCGTCATTTTAAGTGTGTCTCTGTCTTGCCTAATAGCGCAAAGTCAGTAGGATACAAATTTGATGTTGCTTCTGGAACTGTGACTGCCGTCACATTTCTCATCCGAGCGAGAAAGAAGAATTGATTAATAAACTATGCCCTCTCTCTCGAGCAACAGCATGGATTTCTACCAAAGGAACCCATTAGCTCCAAGAGTGTTCAAATTCAGCACTCTGGAACTTGTCTCTAAAACGATTCACTAGAGAATCTATTATAAAGTGAAACCATCGTGCAGCCTTTCCAAGGGCATTTAGCTGCTAACGTGTCAAACTTGGAGAGTGAGTCATGAATGACATAAGCAAGGACAGCGAGGAGGCGGCCAGAGGACCTGCCCGAGGGGGGTGTGGGCCCGGCTACGTGGCCATCAGTCGTGCTCAGAGCCGGGCGAGCGGAAAGATCTCTCCTTCTCCGAGTAGCACTGACAGACTCCCAGTATTCCATCAGCACAAACCATCTGTCCAGACTGGTTTACTTCATGAGAGGACAGAGCAGAGAAATTCACTGACTGTATGTTACACTGTATCTTCTCGCCTCTATGGCTGTTTTCATTCAGAGCAGGTGAAATATTACTCGGTCCTAAAAAAAGAAGTGGTATCGACACAACTCACAAAAGTTAACGTGAAATAAACTAAGACCTCAAGGTAAGATCAGAAACCATAAAACACCCAGAGGAAAACAGGAAAAAAAGGTCCTAGCCATCAGTCTTGGGGATGATTTTTTGGGACATGAGACCTAAAGCACAAGTGAGAAAATAAAAAGTAAATAAGTGGGACGACAATGAGCTAAAAAGGCTTCCGTGCAGCAAAGGAAACCATTAACAAAATGAAAAGATGAACTACAGAATGGGAAAAAATATGTGTGACTGCGGATCTGATAAAAGGTTAATATCCAAAATATATACAAAATTCATACAATTTAATAGCTTAAAAAAATCCAATTTAAAAATGGGCAGTAGGGGTGCCTGGGTGGGGTGGCTCGGTCAGTTAAGCGTCTGCCTTCAGCTCAGGTCATGATCTGGGAGCCCCAGGATCTCTGCTCAGCAGGGGGTCTGCTTCTCCCTCTGCCTCTGCCCTTCCCCTCACTCGTGCTCATGCATGCTCTCTCTCTTTCTCTCTCTCTCAAATAAAGTCTTTATTTTAAGAATGGGCAGAAGCTTCACCCATTTCCCTGAATGTATTTGGTGAAGGTGAGTGAGAGAATCAGGTTTCCAGTTACGGAATCTATCAGTCATGGGGATAGAAGATACACATGCGGAACACAGTCACCGGTACCGTAATTCCCCGCACGGGCTCGGGTCAGAGCGCTGCCCCTACGGGGACAGCACAGGACACAGAGAAGCTGACTCCCTGGGCCGTGCACCCGAGGCCATCGTTAACGTGTATCAGTGATACCTCGATAAGAAGAGAAAGAAAAACTGAGAAGCAGCTCGCAATAGACGTTCTTCCCAAGGGCACACACGGGTACTTCTCCGCATCACTGACCATCAGGGAAACGCAAATCGAGACCACCAGAGGTGTCACCCCCCACCTGCGGAATGGCCGTCCTCAGACAGACAAGGGACGACAGGCTGGCGAGGATGGGGAGAGTGGGGAACCCTCGCGTACAGCCTCTCTGGAAAACAGTATAGAGGTTCCTCAAAAACTTAAAACTAGAACTACCCTATGACCCAGCAATTCTGGGACTCGGTAACTACCCAAGGGAAATAAGACTCCAGGTGGCACGGACACCTGCACCCCCGGGTTCTCAGCAAACTAATCTACAACAGTCAAGACCCGGGAACAGCCGAAATGTTCACTCTATGTACACGTAATGGGATATCCTTCAGCCACAAGACATCGAGGAAATCCTATCGTCGGCAACAACGTGGACAGCCCCTGGGGCATTACGTTAAGTGAAATAAGTCAGACAGACAGACATAAACACCGTAGCATCTTACTTCTATGTGGATTCAAAACAAAAACAAACCGAAAAAAACCCCAAAGAACCAAAAACCCTCATACTCCCGGAGCGGAGATGTGTGGTTACAAGAGGCCGTGCAGGTGGGGTAAGGGAACAGGAGGAGGGAGGTCAAGAGGGACAAATGTCCAGCTATGACCATACAGGGGACAGAAGGCACAGCGTGAGGACTCCAGCAAACACTGCCGTGCGCTATAGTTGGAACTTTCCAAACAATAAATCCTGAGAGCTCTCATCAGGAGGAAAAAATGATTTTTTCTTTCGGTTCCTTTTTGTCTCTGAGAGGACAGCTGTTCAGCACACTCACACACTGTAGCTTCCTTCCATCTCAAAAAAACTGGAAGAAAAGGAAAATCCTGGGAGAGGCAGCACACGGACGAACCTCGAGGACACGATGCTAAGAAAAGTAAGGCGGTCACAAAAGGACACACACTGCAGGACTCCAGGCACGTGAGGAACCGGACGCGAGCAAACCCGGAGGACAGGTGGTACAATGGAGGCTTCTAGGGGAGGGGAAATGGGGGGCTGCTGCTCAGTGGGTACAAAGCCTCAGTTACGCAAGACAAAAAGTTTCTAGGGATGGGCTGTCACTGTGCTTACAGTTCACAAGTTTCGATCCACTTAAAACTCTGTGAAGAGGGTACAAAAATAAGAGGAACACCAAAGTGTGGCTTACAAGAGACCCACGGCACAGGCCGGGCCTGGGACGCGCTGCGGAGAGCTTTCCCCAGCTCGGCCCACCACAGACCTCGGACGGGGTACAGAAACAGAGCGGGGACCGGTCACCACCCACGAGCGCCCCTCCCTCTGCAGGGAGGGCAGAAACAAGGCTCACACGTGTAGCTCCAGAGACACGCAAAGGCGGGGGAGAAAGGCACCGGAGGGATTCCTCTCCTCAAGGGCATCTATACAGTAAGCAGAGACCACAGCCTCCTTCCAGAGCATTCACTCCCTCAGTGAGCACCTACTGAGGCACAGGTGTCAGCACAGGGCTACACAGGTACGTGATCACCCACTGTGGAGCCCGCCGTTCGGGGCAGAACCACAGGACGGGGCCTACGGCTGCACCACACACAGCTGAATGCCCAAGCTCAGCTGGCAGAATAGTACACAGCCAGGAAAAAGCATGACAACCTGACTCACATGGTGAACAACAGGAATGAGCCTCGACCACGTGACACAGAGTTCAAGAAGCCAAAAGCAAGCAGCCTCGCATTCGTTGATTCCATGTATTTCTATACACAAGGCTTGGGAAACAAAGCAGACCTGCAGTTGCCAGGGCCTGGGGGATGGGAGGACGGAGTGGCGGTCATCCCTTACAGGGTGACGACAACACTCTGAAATCAAGACAACAACCACGGTTGTGCAGCCTTGTGACTAGGCCAAAAAACACCGAAGGGCACGGTTTCAGGGGTGAATTTTATGGTATGTGTATCCTCATCCAATTTGTTTTCAAGGATCAGTGAGGGGGGAGGGGCACAGCTGCAAATGTGATCAAGTCCAAGGGCACCAGGGGCTTTGTGAGCAAAGACAGGGTCTGACATTGGCTGCCTGTGAGCTCACGGTGGGAGGAGGCAGAGGGGCAGGACGAGGGCCTGCACATGGGGGAGCACAGGTACGATAACCCCAAGCAGGACCCAAGGGCCCATGTCTCTTCTGGGGCTCTCAGGGGCCTTGATGTCAACAGAGGCCCAGGCAACATTCAGTCCTTACAAATGTCACAGAATGCGACTCGAGCTCCAAGGGTCATGGGTCATGGGTCATGGGTCCATGACCACCTCGTAGCAGGCTCTCTGTTAGGCACGACACAGGGAGGAGAAAGCTGCAGACCATTCCCACCAATCAGAAGAACAATACATCAGAACTTCAGAAAGAAGATCAAATCCCAAAGTCCTGGGCGAAGGCAATTACCGATACGGGGGACAAAAAAGGATCTCGGAACTCAGCTCTGAAACATTATGTGTCAGGTGGAAATAAAGACATCGAGCCAAAGTTAAACTAGGCCAACAGGTACTAGGAAGACACAACCCGGGCTTGAGCGTTGGCATCCAGAGTCTTCAAGCATCACCGCTGCCGTCACCACGGGATCAAACACTGAAAACAGGGTGTTAGGATTTAAATATTTGGAAACACGGCTTTTCTCACTTACTGGATCAGATGAGCTCCTTCTGGGTTTCTCCAAGTCCGCGCCACCGGCAGTTCGAGCACCGTGACTCCCTGTTCGGGGGACTGTCTCGTGTGGCCCCCTGACCCTCCCACCACAGGCCAGCAGCACCCCAGTGTCCTAACCCAAGATGCTTCCAGACACGACTGAATGTCCCCTGGGAGGTACAGTCCCTGGAGGGAACCACTGTTTTCCAGCGACTAAATGGATCTTCTCCCTACAAGCTCTGACGATTCCCTTGGGAATCATGTCATTTCTCTACATCTGCCTGGTTTTCTACACGCCTCCCGCCCTGACAGCCGCCCCACAAGAAGACAGATGAAAACGTCTTAGAGAAGCCTGTTCCCCGGGCTCCCGGCGACTGTTCAAAATGCCCAGTCTCGGGGGCGCCTGTGTGGCTCAGCTGGCGAAGCGGCCGACGATTCTTGGTTTTGGCTCAGGTCCTGATCTCACGGTCGTGGGATCGAGCCCCACGTCAGACTCTGTGCTTAGTACAAAGTCTGCTTCAGTCTCTCTCCCTCTCCCTCCAGCTCACTCTCTCTCAAATATGGAAGTGAAGTCTTCTTAAAAATGCCCAGTATCTAAAGCGGAAGAGAGGCAACACCATCCACCTCCAGGGGGCACACGAGGCTTCCCTCACGGGCCTCCTCCTCTCCTACCCCCCACACCCATCGAGGACTAGACTCCAAAGCCTTCGTCTGCAGAAGGCCACGGTGGGCTCGGCGGACATCTAGAACTGCACCCAGACTCCCTCCCCCTCGGGAGCCCTCCCGACATGGAGACTCATGGAGCAACCCACAAAGCACCAGACCTCCCAACAAATCGGTTTTCGAGTCTCCACGAGCGTCAGGAACAATGACCGTGTGGGACTCCAAAGGGCTCGGGGCGTGGGCCCCCCGGCCGTCCGGGCGCAGGGAGCTTACCATCCGGGGGCATCAGGGCCTTGTTGTTCTGCGTGCACCACCCCACGGGGTGGAGATCGGCAATCACCACATCACACCAGAAGTCGGCCCGGCGGTCCTCACCGAACCCACAGTAACGCAGGAGCAGCAGCTGCCCACACGTGGTGATGACCGTGGCGACCCAGTACGTGTCCGGGTTGTTCTTATTGGCCACCTCCAACTTCATCCCCGGCTGAAAGTTGCTCTGAAGACTGATTTCAACCTTCAGGAAGGAGAAACACGGGGAAAACATCATTGCCTCAGACACAGCGAGAGGACGAGAACTCCTGAAAACACGGCACCTAAAAATAGCATTTCTCTTCCCCTAGAACAACTCGAAGAGAAACACACCCACCAAAATCAGAAAGATAAAACAGACGCACTTAACTTTACTAATGTATTTGACTTAGCCCAAATACCACGTAACCCAAACGCTGTCATTTGAGGAGGTAATCAACATGAAAAATACAGACTTGTTTTCCATTGTTCTTTTCCAGGGAAACCCGCGAAATCCGGCCAGCTTTCTATGTTCACCCCACACCCCAATCGGATGGCACACTTCTGAACTGCTCAGAAGCTCCACGTGGCTAGGGGCCACTGTGAGAAGAACACAGCTTTTGAGAACACGTTTTTCTTTTCTAAATTAAGGGGGCTAGTCTCCTAATATGTACCAGCCGCCCCCCGAAAAGAAGGCTCTGCAACCCGGTGAGCTGTAACATTGGAAAGTTCACCCATCTGACATCCTTGAGGAGCACCTAATCTATACGTGGCTCGTCGATGGGTCGCTACTTTTCTTTTAAATGGGGCCCATAGGCCTGGGGAAACTTCGTTGGGAAGGAAAACGCACTGTGGTTGAGAGGAAAGTGGGAGAAACGACTAAGTCAAAGGGAAGAGGGTGGCTCCACATGGAGAAATGTTGACGAGTTCCTGGTCCAGAAAGGAAGGGAAAAAATGGGGATTGGTACCTCTTTTCTAAACCCGCTCCAGGGATCTAGCCAAGTCATCCCAGCATCTTAAGAGGCAAAAGAGCCAAAAGCAAGAACAGGCTGGAAACATGCCCCAGTTTGCTTACCAGACTCGGGCTAAATCTTTGCCTTGGATAGCCCAGTGCAAAAAAAAAAAAAAAAAAAATGTTTCTCAGAATTAAATTTTCACTTCCAGTAAAGCAACAGTAATGCCTCAGAAGTGGGGTCCTGGAAATTCAGTCTTCCCCTTGCTAACGATATATTACCAAAATCTCATACATAAGCAGAAGTCTGATAAAACCTCCATCTTTTATTTCCTGGGACTTGCCCTTGGCTGGGCACACTTTGTGCCTTGTTCAAAGAGGTATGACTGATGAAAAAGATTTTCTGGTTTGATGCAAATGTGTTCTGAATATTTACGGTTATTTCCTCTAATTTCAATCATCTGCCCACAAATGGATCTAAGACTTCTAGGTGTCCATTTGAATATCCATTCAAAATAAAAATATACACCCGTCACCCTTCCTAGATGATATTACTCATCACATGTATCTGCCTCGTTTGCTGGTCCTTTATTCCCATCAGTCCTACCTGTCTCAGGCTGTGTGCCCTTTGCAGGGCCACATCTGTCTACTGTGGCTCCTTAGAGTGCAGAATAAGGGTAAGGTGCACACGGTTCCTCGAACACTGAGCCCCATCTGGGGCGCAGCCCCTATTACCAGAAGAATTCAAGTGCAAGGACGAGACCCATCTTTCTGGCAGCTATCTATGGAAAACAAACGGACATCTCCCTCCCCTCTCGGTTTCTAAGAAATCCTGCCTCAATTTCCCTTTTCTTCCCAAAGGTTCAGTATCTTCCTGCAGACGCCCCTTCCCACCCTCCAAATGCAGACCAGAAAGACATGGGGGGAGACGTACATGCTTGAAGGACGTGTGAGGGGCTGCGCTGGCACCTGTTTCTTCCAGGTACTCCCCCCAGTTAAAGCCGATTTCCTCCAGGCTTGAACCTTCTTCTGTCAAAAAAACAAAGGAAATCAGGAGAATATCAACACCGGAGTGAAGAATGCAAAGGCACCAGCCTTCCATGAAGAGTAAGAAATCCTTAACGCAAGAAGCAAGGGAATTCAATGGTGCAGAAGGATCCTATTGAGGACAGTGCCGAGGGGGCCGCTGGGGGGCTCAGTTGGTGAAGCGTCTGCCTTCGGCACAGGTCATGATCCCAGGGTCAGGCGATCGGGCCCCGCATCGGAGTTGTGCACTCTCTCTCTCTCTCTCAAGTCTTAAAAAAAAAAAAGAAAAAGGATGCTGCTGATACTGTCAGCTTCGGCATGCTGATTGTGGAAGGTTGACTAAGGAAAGGGAACGTGAAGAAATCCTGCCTGAACTAGGCTGGCAAAATCGAGGGCAAACTTAAGCGCTCTCAGGCACAAGAAATGCAATTTGTTTTGAGGCGTATTTGTCGCCAGTTAGAGCACGTGTCTGGAGTCAGCCACCATCACAGTGACCCTCCCTTCTCCGGGGAGGCTGGAGGACCAGGTCAAGGAAACCTTGATGCGTAGACAGCGTGGGCACCTGTGACCATGCGTTACTTACGAAGGCTAGAGTCTAGGAAGTAACAGCACAGACTGTTAGTGTCCTAAGGGACTTGAGGAAACGCTGACTCTGGTGTTATTCCAAGCAAACACCTATCTGAGGTCCAGGAGGCTTGCTCACGTATGTGAGGTCACCTAGCAACTTAGGGACAGAAACCCACCAGCTGCCAATCTCCAATTCCCCAAAGACTTAAGATACAATCTGTATCGTCAAACAGAACCAAAAAACCCACTTTAAAGCATGGGTAATAACATTATGTGATAGAGTCCAACAGAAAGAACTCATAAGCTGTAAACGTTCTTTTAACCTATCTGCAAGGCCATCATAACATAAAGAAAGAAGCTAGAGCAATAGAGCTATCCACGCATGTGGCTAAGAGCTTCGAGGTTTAGCTTCCCTTTCCTTGAAAGGATGCTCAATGGCTGCTGCTGTGTATCTTCTAGAAGCAAGAGCCTATTTCACGGGCCAAGAATAAATACTGCTCTCGGTCACGTTATTAATGGAGAAGTGGTCTATCCCGGTAGGTGAGCCGGGGAATCAGCAGCAGGAGGCTCTTGGAAAGAAAGCCTTGTTCTCGAAGGCTGTCACCACCTTTTTTCTACCTAAGGTTTCTTCAATTGTAAGTAGGAAAAGTAATTTCCTGGCGATACTCTGTATCATCTTGGAGATGGACACAAGATCATTTTTGTCAAGCCAAAAGAAGCTAGGTTAAAAGCAGTTACCTTACCTTTCGTCTTCCAAATCCAAGCTGCTTAGATCTACCCTCCTCAACTTGGACCCCCAGGAGCTGGTTTGTAATTAAATGTGCAAGAAAAATAAACGGTACCGAAGAGACACGCTTTCCCTTGTTTTTGTCCCAACCTTCAGCTTTATCCAGGGGTTTAAGATTCCATTTCCATTGGAAAGAGGGTCCCTGAAAAAAGTCAGCGGGTTCCGCAGTGGTCGCCTAACAGGAGACATTGTGGAGACACGGTGAGGCAGACCTCCAGGGAAGGCAGTCGCTTTCCGGAAAGCCCCTCTGGGTGTCACCTGATGGCTCAACCCACAACTCTCTTCCCCAAAAGGCTGCAGGCATTGATTACCCGGTTTGCTTTCTGATGTCCTAGCCAGAAGCAAAGCACACATCTCATTTGCTCAGGGCGCCTGGTGCAAAGGAAGTCTGTGATTCCTCTACACCTTACCCGTCCGGCTCCCGCCTAGCCCAGGCCACCTGCAGGCCTGCCCGCCCCAGCCGGGGCCACCACGAGGTCATAGCAGTGTCGTAAGAGCTACACGGGACCAGGGTGTCAACTCTCTGCTACCTGCTTTGCGTGCATCACCCCCTTTCATCCTTCCAAGAACCCTCACAAATGGTGATGACCATCCCCATTGCAGGGAAGAGATGACAGGAGCCCAGAGAGGCTTGGCCATGGTGGGGGTGGGGGGGTCACCAGGACCCCGTAACTGTCCAGCCACGGAGGCAGGAATCCAACTCGGGCTGTCGGGTTTCCAGCTGGAACTCTCTTCCCGTATCTCCCGTCACGCGCCATGTGTAGCACTCCACCACCACCCGTCCCTCCCCCTGGAGAATCCAAGACAGGCTCCGGGGCCGGCTTCTCTGCCTTCCTTGCCGGTGAGCACGAGAGCATTCCGGAGCCCAGTCGGGCAGAGGGAAGACGCAGGAGATGGGGGAAGGCGAAAAGCAGGAGCCAAGCTCAGAACAGCCTGTGCAGAGCCCCCAGAGCCTCTGCAGGAGGACACAATGGAGGGGACGACGTGCGTGGGAAACTCAGCCCTGGGCCCTCGGAGGCAGAAGGTCGTGGGAGAGCCCTGGGCCCATGCACAGCTCCCGGAAATCGGAAGGGCTCTCTCCAGGAGCAATGGCTTCCCAGGCATCAGGAGCATCTGCCTGGACGAGAACCAGGAGGAAGGGCCTACAGCAGCCAGTGCCTGGGGCCAGAAAGCCCGGAAGGACCGGGGCCTCCATCGCTTGGAATCGTCCGTGAGCGTGACGGTGGCTTAAGCCTCTCAGCTTCAGCTTCGAGACCGCTCGCTCGCTCGCTCGGGTTCTCTGCTCTTCATACAATCCCAGTTGAGGCGACCGGCATCCCACCTGAAACCCCGTCCTCACCGATGTTCAATTCCTTATAGACCGTGCTTCTTCCTGCCATGAACAGGCTGCGTAGATGGCTTCCGGGCTCTCACTCGGGCGTCCGCTCCAGTCACCAGGAGATGCAAAGGCCCCCCGGTGATTCCCCAGCGAGCCCGTAAGAACATCGCTGCAGAGCGAGCTGCTCCGCGCTTGACGGTCCTAGGAAAACACTTAAACGTCAAAGCTGGAATGGGGTTTTAAAAAGTAAAGCTTGCGTGCCCAGCACCGGTAGTTTTCAACAATAAAATCACACGCGACATGGAGGA
>CM053611.1:2657952-2718508 GCA_028646535.1 Procyon lotor
AGGGCCCAAACTTGCGCTTTATCCGCCGGTGGCTGGTGGCTGGTTTGCGGCGGAGAGAAATTCAATCTTCGCCGCCACCTCTGCCCCGCCCACTGCGCCCCCCCCCCCCCGTCCCCCAAGCAATTAAAATGGAACCTTTTCTATGGAGATTCAGACTTTTCCTGGTCCCGTAGGAAAGGCGGGAGGGGGCCGGGGAGAGGTTTTTCTGGGAAACGTGCCTCTAGGGGGAGGAAATTAAGTTGGGGCCGCTCGGGCGAGCTTGCAGCTGCGATCTGCCGGGCCCGGGTAGGACGCAGGTACCAAGGGTCCCATGGCGTCTCCTGGGCGGTGCCTGGGCCTGGGTGCCCGAAGAGGGCAGGCACCTGGACTGGGCCGGCTATTGTAGGGCGGGAAAAAAATCCTGCCCGATGGGGGGCGGGGGGGGACGTGGCCCTTGGGGACCATTGGAGCGAAAGGGAGGCCGCGCAGCCGGGGGCAGGGCAGGGTTTCCCGCGGGCTTGTACGGGTAAGCTGGCACCTTACCCCCGGGAGTGGGAGGGGGGTGGGAAGGACCGAGAGGACTTCCCCGGCCTAAGGCGCAATGGCTAGGCTGAGACTGCACGAAAGGTGCCCAGTTCGGAAAAGCTGGCGACGCCCTAGTGAGAAAGACCGAGAACTTACAAAGGTGGGCCTCTCTGTACTGAGGAGCGAGGAGATGCTGGTCGGGGGCAGCAATTTCTTTCCCAGCAAACTGGAGATACGGACACGTTTGGTCAGGGGTTTTGTATTATTACCACGGGGTGTAAAATTCCCCCCGAGTCTCCCGATTTTGTGTCCATCTCTCCTACGAACCCCTCTTGCCGTACCCCTACTCTGGTTCAGGGGGTCGGGAGGACAACGCGGTCCGAGCCTCCTGCGCTCTCGCAACTCCACGCACCTTTCCCCGGACCTGCCACCCTAAGTGCATCCTCCAAGGCCCGAAGAGCTCTGGCAAGGGAGGTTCCCGAAGGCGAGGTAGGCGCTCCGAAGGGCCAAGGACAGTGCGGGGAACTGGGGGTGGAGTCCCGGGTCCAGAGTACGACCGCGCGCGGGATCCGCGGGGTCCTGACCTGATGGGTCCTCTCCCCGACGGCGGGGACCGAGCTTGTCTAGAAGACCCGCAGGAGGGACATGCGGAGAAACAGCTCTCACCAAGTCACGAGGTAGGGGGTGTCCTTCAAAAGCGCTCCCTGGAGCTCCGAGATGCCAGGCGGGCGTTGACCCCAGTGAGGCCCCGCGCAAGTCCAGTATGGAGAAAAAGAAAAGATTTCCTTACACCTCCGAGAGCCTTTGAGAGGTATGAAACAACTCCCTCTGTCCTGTCACACCTCTTTGAGGTGCCGCCTGGGACCGAGGGAGGTCAGACGACTCACACAGTTCAAAACTCCAGCCCGAGTTTGCACCCCCTCCAGCTTTCCGGTCCCCTCCTCTGGGGAACACCATGCCAGAACCCCTAGCTCCTAAACCTGCAGGTCACTGAAGGCAGAGACTCCTCACACCAACCGCTCCCTGTCCCTGCACATTAGCCCTCTCACCTGCACCCCCGAACTGCCTCCCTCTGTGTCAGATGGACGCCCCGAGGCTCGGAGGAATCCAGAATGTGGACCCCAGACAATCCCCCGGGCTCTACTCGCAAGTGTCGTTCACCAGGGTCACCTCGCTCCTTCAACACGGTCGGGAAGGAAGGCAAGGAGCGAAGGAGACCCCGGGGACCATCCCATGCCAAGAGGATTTGCACCGCTGGAGACGCAACCCGTGCTCCCTTCTCCTGGACGGGGTCACCAGGAACTGCCCAAACGCGGAGCGCGCCGCAGCAGAAGGGCCCTGAACGCCGTTCCCCTCTTCCAACCAGCCTGGCTCCCATCCCCCGCGCTGCGTATACCTCCCCTGCTGGCGCCCCGCGGGGGGCAGGCGGCTACGTCCCTCGAGTGAGCCTCCCGGCTCCCGCGGCCTCGCGGAATCCGGGGGAGGCCACAGAGGACCGCTCCCTACGCCGGACTTCCGGACTGCCCCTGTTTTACTGGGAGAATGCGTGTTCCCTCTCTACGAGCTGCGGCGACATGAGCTGCCGCCAGACCACGGCGTCTCCAAGCTTGTTTACCAGGTTGAAGTCATTATCATGCTCAGAACGTTATTTCATCAAAACAAAAAGCAAATGCAGAAGAACGTCTAATCCCTAACTCGATGGCAACTCGATATCTTGTGTAGACAGTATCTTAGGGTTCCTCCAGAGTAGTGGAGTCTCTCTGTGTTTTGAGTGCTCAGATCCCTTTGTAATTTTGCCCTTGTGCCTGCAAAACAGAGCGCAGGAGGTCCATTAGGGGTACCTATCCTGATGAAGAAATAGTCATGAAAGCCACAATGCGCAATGGTTATCACATTGTTATCACAAAGACTCTCAGCGTGGTCAACTGTGGAATTTCTCCAAGTTCTGTAACCTCCTACTTTCGCATTGCTTTTTCCACGTGACTTCTGGAAAGGTCCTTGGCTTTCCATTTTGCTTCCTGCCTCCATTCTCCTGTATCCAAGGACGCCAGTGAAGCCAATGAAAATTAGTTGGAAGACCCCGTGAGCCAAGAGGCCCCTTCATCCCCCTCCAAGCCTCCATTTTTATTTCAAAGCTAGACACTTTGGGCATCTGGGTATCCAGATGTAGAATCCACCCTAAATTAGTTAAAGATGAAGGGGGAGGAGAAGTCCAGAGTTAACCAAGGGTAAAACCTGGTAAAAATCATGAATATTTCCAAGTCATGATACTCTACAACTCAGAAATTTAACCAATTAAATCTCATGACTGGCCGCACAAGATTTCTCTTATATTGTTAACATTTTCTGAAAATCCTGGCAAAAAGAAACTTCTGATCACACCGACCGGCTATAATTAATATTTCATTCCTAAGTAATGACTAAACCATGAATTACATGACTGGACTTTGGAATTCTTTCATATGGATGAGGCTTAAATTTTATAAAATATTAAAATCATATTTGTTAATTGGAAAATATATAGATGTTATTTCATTTGCTTGATAATACAGCATAAATTAGGAATAAAAAATAACACTTGAGAAGTTTCTTTCTCACATACCGTGGGTTCCTAAAGTACTACTCCACAAAATTATTGCTGAAGAGCTAAAAATTATATGCATACCTTTTAATTTTATTTACACTATCTGTAATTGCTTAAATCTTGCTTCAGTCTTCACACCAAGAAAAATATTGGTCAGTTTGCTCGTAATTATTTCATGATTAAGTTATCACTTTCCACTGAGAAAAGGAAATGCCCTGGGAGCACCTGGGCGGCTCAGCTGGGTAAGCGACTAACTCGGTTTCAGCTCAGGTTGGGATCTCAGGGGCCTGAGATCCAGCCCTGCTCTGGGCTCCTCGGGGAGTTTGCTTGAAATTCTCTCTCTCCCTTTGCCCCTCCCGCTCCTGCTCATGCCCTCTCTCTCTCTCTCAAATAAGTGAATAAATCTCTCAAAAAAAAAAAATAAAGAAAAGGAAAAGCCCTAAAGAAGCCAACCATTATGCTCTCTTAATATAGCAAATCTCTAAAGAGATAATAAACATACTATCTTAACACAAAAACAGGAGAGGGGAAAAGTCTCCCAAATAATGCCCCCCCAAAATAACCAAATATTTGAAGAATTTGTACAATCTTCGCCTTTCTAGAAGCTTAAAAGCCAAATGTGTCCTGTTCTAGGCGAGTAAGATGGTACTTTTTCATCCCCTTTCTACAGTCACTGAGTGTGACTAAAGACACTCCCTCCCTATGTTTTCACCCTTTTCCCTGATCCCCAGTTGAAACACTGGGCTCCAGGATCAGGATTCAGATGACCACATCACTGCCCTGTCACTAATTTCCTGTGTGACCTATCTCAGTCAGGTGACCTGTCTGAGCCATTCTTTTCTCCTGGGTCAAGTACGGGATTGGACTAGATGTTCTGCAAGACCCTTTTGAACTCTCAGGAGTGCTTGTCAACCCCAAGCCAAAGCCACAAATTGCTTTCCATAATATTCTAACACCATCTCTGTCCATTTGAAATGGCCAGCGTGTAAATCCTGGGGTCATAAGGAAGGGAGAAAGGGCCTCCTCTACCTGATGACCCTGAAGTAGAAGTATTGTTTTTTTTCTTTCTGCCTCATTGAGAAGACCATTGTGTTTTCTCTTTGCTGCATGGGTTTTGTTTGTTGTTGTTAGTTTTTGTTTGTTTGTTGTTTGTCTGCCCATGGTAGTGTCAGGGCTGAGGTCAGTATACCCGTGAGAGCCCTTCTGGAAAAAGCTAGGTGATGGAGATCTCTATTTAAAAGGATAAAGTTCACTAAATGCTCACAGTGATGAGTAGGGGCCCACAAACATATCACCTATCAGAGCACTTTCTCATACATTTCTAGAAACTTTAGAAACCCGCTCCTGCTTCTTATGTAATCTGCAGGAGTTTCAGGATTCCCTGGCAAAAGATGGAAAAAGAAAAATACAATATACAGTGGGTATTAAAAACTGCATGATATCTAAACTCCCCTATGACATTTATTTATTTTTTAATTTATTGTTTTTTTTTATTTTTTCAGTGTTCCCAGACTCATTGTTTATTTAAAGAGCAGAGATTATTT
Organism: Procyon lotor; assembly: GCA_028646535.1. Lineage (NCBI taxonomy): Eukaryota > Metazoa > Chordata > Mammalia > Carnivora > Procyonidae > Procyon > Procyon lotor. Next base: position 2,662,585 of record CM053611.1, read on the forward strand.
CCTTGTGGATGAACCTGCTCTGACTGACGGCTTCTTTCTTTGAACCCCCAGACAAAAGTCACGCCGAACTTCTGAGGCTCCTTGTAAAGATAGGGGCCCAGTGTCATATGCTTACCTCGGGAATCTGATTTTATTTTAGGTAGAACGTTCTCCATCCTGCAGGCTTGCTTCCAGCCATTTCCAGGAGCAAGGAAGGAGAGATAAGTTCTTATTCCACAGGGCTGGGGAACAGGGCCTGACTCTCAACTACTGGCCTTCTCCACCACAGGAGAGAGGGAAGAAGGAATTTTTTTAGTATCTACTTTGCACCAGACACTGTTCTTGGTGTTTTTACATACCTGATAGCATTTAATGTGGTCTAGTCGTGAAATGGTTTTCAAGTACGTTTTAAACATATATTCCTTTACATACAAAGCTAGATTAAGATCCGATGTGACTAGAACTCATCTGTACATCACTTTTTTCGTGGTGCTGGAGTTGCCTGGAATCATTTACATCCTCTCTGAGCAGGGATATTTATTGACCAAATATTGACCAAAACACACACGCATGCACACATGCACATACACGCATACACACCCGAAAAAACAGCCAAGGTCAGGGATGTGGTTTATGACCCTGGAACAGTTTTGCTTCTGGATATTAACTGACTCGAATGAGACTGAAGTCGACACTGTGCAAACTATAAAGAGTCCCATTGGACTTACAACGCAATACAGACTAAACAAATTAGAATAGGGCAGCCGAAATCCCACATCAAGCTGTGGGTTTCATGTATAAGCAAGTGGTCGGTTTTTATACTCACTGCCGTAATCAATAAATATCCAACTGTCAAATACAGAGAAGAAATGCCAGTGTTCAGAGCTGTCAATTCAGCTTAACTTGGCTTCAAAGTCCCCAACCTATTTGTTTTCACCGTGTAAGTCACTTCAGATCATCTTACTACAGAATAAATAATTATGATCATGATCAAAGAAGTAGCAGTGAATAGACCTAAAGACTTGATTTGTAGTGCCATCTACTGGAAACAAATAATGACTTGCTTTCAGATTTTATATATATATATATATATATAAATATATTTCTTGTTTTTTAAGGGAAAGAGTATTGGGAATAACAGACATTATGGGTAAGAGAAGAATTGGGTTCTTACTTTGTTTGATTACAGATAATGATCCAGAGGCTCTAGTTTTAAATAAACAGAAATATATTCATCTCAAATCAAATAAACAGAAATATATTCATCTCAAATCATGTATTCGTTGAAAAGCATGTAAAGTACTTAGGTGCATCTTTGGAAAACAAAATCGTTTCCGTTTTTTAAAATGAGTGCTGATAACTGGATTTTTAATAGAGCACTATACTTTTTTTCTTATGGCTACAGTTATGAATTCTTGGAGGTTTTCATTTTAATTTCATATTTTGCGGGGGAGGGATGCGAAGATTTCTTAAGGTTTCCCAAATCAATTCCTTGAAGAGGTGAATTTTAAAAATTAGATATAGAAGAAAAAGAACTAATGATAAATATAAACAAACCTCTGCTCATATTTATTTACTCAACACATATTTACTGAGTACTTTCTGTATTCTAGCCTCTGAAATACAGTGATCCGAAAGACACTTCATGCTCCACGATACTTAATTTTCATGGAGATCTCTGTAATAAATAAATGTGTAACATGTCTTGTAGAGGATAGTAAAATGGAAAAGAAAAAAGCAGGGGAAGCTATAAAAAGTGGCAACAAGGTCAAGCAGGGAGGACATTTGCAAAGGAGGGGGTCAGGAAGCACTTTCCAACAATAATAATTTGAGCGTGGGCTTGCTTGAGGGGAGTGCAGCATGTCCAGGAAGAGGGAACAGTAAGTACAAAGGCCCTGAGATTGTCTTGGCTCCATTTCAAAGAAAGAATAAAGTTTCCTTCTGTAACAGTTATTGTGGTTTTTGTTGGTTGGTTGGTTGGGGTTTTTTTTAGAGAGGGAGGGGCAGAGAGAGAGAGAGAATCTCAAGAAGGTTCCACACACAGCGCTGAGTAGGGCTGGGCTCAGCCTCATAAAGCCGAAATCATGACCTGAGCCAAAATCAAGAGTCTGACCCTGAACTGAGCCTCCCGGGCGCCCGTCACAGTTGGATGATATTCAACAACAGAAGCGTGGACCGTTAGTTAACCTGCAGCGTCTAAGTGAAGCAGAGAGTGCTCGTTGGTGCAGATGAGAAACCACAATAAAACGAATGGTTCCAATGCCTCCAAGTCCATGCATTCCCCAAGAGATCAAACCCAATTTTCCTGAGTTGCATTAGATTCTTAGGTTGCATGAAACCGTAAAGATCATCTGGTCTAACCTCTCTCGTGCCTAACGCCTGCCTATCTTGTCCCTAATAGTCATCCAGTCTGTGTTGGGACGCTTCCCACTCTATTCCCTCCAGAGACAGCCAGTCCTGTCTTTGGACTGTGCCAACTCTTCCCAAGTCTGTACTTACACTGAATAAAACCCATTTCTCCGTGTCTCTGTTGGGCTGAGCTTGCTAGCCACAGGAGAAGCCAGAGGGTCCCCTCTTCTTTTTTCTTCCTGTGCAGGTGGCCTCTATAAGCAGGAGTTTTACACATGTTCTAGGACCCGTGGCTTTGCAGCTGCCTCCTAGATGAGCATACAGTAAACACCACATCTCCCAATGAATTCATCCATCCTCATGAAAATGACCCCACCTTCATAAAAACTCCTCAGGCACACGGTGGTTTCTAAGCGTCGTCCTCACAACAAGGGAACTGTGTTTCTCTCAAAGCCTTTAAACTGATGGAAATGGAGTAGTGTACTCACCTAAAGACCTGCATGTTTCTGGGCTCTGCCTACCTTTCATTCTTGTGTGGTTTGCAGTTACGCGGAATCAGTTAGGCGGAAGCAAAGTCAATCCCTCAGGGATGACTTAAGTGAAAACATCTAGAGAACACCATCAGTTACAAATGAATCTGAGTAAACAGTGTAGCACATTTGCTGAGGGCAAACTTCTGGCCAGAGGCTTCAGGATAACAGCTAACCCATGGGGTAGGCAGTGTTATTATGCCCACTTTATAGATGCAGAAAGCGAGAGCCTAGGAGCAAGGAAGCAACCAGGTCATGGGCGAGCACTAGTCAGTGTTGAAGCCAGAATTTGAACTCAGGCAACCTGATCCAGGATCTAGGTTTACATCCCGAGACTACACTCCCGTTATTTATAAGAATAGAGGTCCTGGAGTCTACATATCATGGATGGAGTGGGAGATTGAAGAAACTTGTGTGATTTCTCAGTGGAGTTTAAAAGGGGGACCAAGGACAAGTTGATGATCAGCACCAATGTAAAAAAAAAAAAAAAAGAAGAAGCATTGAAACATGGCATTGTGAGCACGACCTTGTAAGTGACCTTGAAGATAAAAAATGCTGAGGATATTTGGAAGAGGACAACCACAGCAACAATAAAGAACTACCATTTACTGCCTGTACATTGTATGCTAGGCTCTGTGCTAAGTGGTTGCCTTGCATTTGTCTTAATTAATCCTCATAAAGCCCTACAAGGCAGTTACCCATTTTACAGATAAGAAAACTATGACATAGAGAGCTTACAGAATTGCTCAAATAGCCTGCTAGTGAGTTATGGAGCCTTAGACGGCAAATACGTATTCTGACTTTCATGGCATTTGAGAGCCAAAATAGTTCATGCTGAAGAGGGGGCTATCTTGGGCACCATGAAGAGCTAATGGTTCTTTGTTTGTCAAACTCACCGAAGGCCTTCAGACACTCCCTATTTCTGCTGGATCCACGTCTGCTCCATTAGGCTGCATGTTGGAATGGACAGATCATGGATTTGGAAGCTAGAAGAACTTCGCTATCCGTCTCCTTCCCTCTATTTCTTTCTTCTTCCATCCCTCTCTAACTCAGTTTCCTCTATGTAAAAATGGAGCTAAGGACACCTTCCCCCCACTGCAACTTACCATGAGGATTAAATTCCTCTCTTTAGAGAGATAGACTGACACATAACAGAAGCTTAAAGAGTATTATCTACATTTCTCCTATCAGTTGCCACCTACTCGAAATACTCATTGTTCATAAACTTTTAATACAGAGTTGCAATATTTTTAAATGTACATTTAATAATTATGTGTTGAATGATCGAATCAGATCACACCCCAGATTTGTTTTCTCTATCCCATGGTCTTGTATCCCGTGTGATCCCTATTTTAGTTTTCTTCCTCGGTGCCTTCTCCCTATTAGCATGATCCTTTCTCCATCACTCAGTAGTTTCACTGTCCTGAAAATGAGAATAAAATATTCTAAAACAAGAACGTGGCTAGCAATTGATTCGTATGATATCAAAGGGCTTGAAGTTCTATTCTACTCATTGGGAAGAAAGCTTTCATATTCACCAATGCTATGTAATTTTTGTGAGCCTTTGTAAATCCTTTGAATTCTAACAAATTTGAATGCCCAATTTAAAAAGCAGAAAAGGGGGGTGGGCATCGGTGGCGCAATCGTTAACCGTCTGCCTTTGGCTCAGGTCATGATCCCAGGGTTCTGGGATCGAGCCCCGCATTGGGCTCCCTGCTCAGTGAGCCGGCTGCTCCCTCTGCTTGTGCTCTTTCTCTCTGTGTCAAATAAATAAAGGGCACCAATAGCATGTTCCTAAACAAATTGTTTTAAATTCGCACGAGATGGGTAGTCACAGAATAATACTGTAGTCCCCCCTAAAATGTTACAAGAAATGAAGAGACCTGGATTCAAAACTCAATGGTGACCCTTAGCAGATTCTTAATAAGCCTGTGAATTTCTCTGAGCCTCAGATTTATCATCTGTGAAATGGTCATAACAACTTCTTAGATCATAGGAATGAGAGAATTGAGGCAAAAACAATATACCCAGTGATGGGTGCAGAGTTTTGATCTGGATGCCAAAAAAATAAACAAAACCATATTTCCTTTAGTTCTTTCTCCCTTTTTGTTTAATAATAAACTAAATTTCCAATTCTAAACCATGAGTCAAAGAAAATCATAGACACCTTACACCTTACAAGGCAGCTCTAGAATCCAAGTCACTATAAATTATTGTCTGTTTTATCCCAGGCATTGAGCAAGGCACTACTTGCTTTCACATTTATATTTGTGTTTCACACTGCTTTGGGCTCTTAGAAAGAAGAGAGCTGCAGAAATTTAATGTATGGCAGTATTTTTTGGGAGTCTTTTGTTCATGTCCCTTTCACTCATAAAAAGAAAAAAAGAAAGAAAGAAAATCTGTAAAACCGGGAAGTTCTTTGAGACAGAATTCTGTCTTCTTTTTCCTCGACCCTAAGTAGCACAATCACATTGAATGAGACGATATTTTCTAGTTTAAAAAAAAAAAACAACAAATTTTTTTCCTCTTCACTCTAGTTGTCAACTAAAGGAAAGTTTTTGACAAATTTTTAGTACCAAAAAAATCAGTATCTAAAGATCAGACCTGAGTCTGAACTTGCCGGGGTCATGTGGACATAGAAGGAGTTCATGAATGTTGGTGGGGTTCAGTCGCGGCTTTGACATTGACCCGAGTGTAAACTCTGAAGTGATTGTACTTCCCATTCCCCTTCTGTAAAATGAGTATGATATTATCATGCATACACTTTTGGAAAGATGCATGAAAGTCATTACAATACTGTCACTTTTTTAGCTTCTTGGAAGAAAAGGTAACAATAAGGATTTGGGGTTTTGAAAGCAAAGGAGGTTTACATAGCTCCGGAGTGACTGGTGTGTTCCACAACCCATTGTTTGCACTCCTGCTGTATTTATTTTGTTGTTTGTCATTCCAGAGCAGGAAGAGAGAGCCCTCCGGGGAGAAGCCCCAGCAACAGGCTGCCGATAAACTGAATTTTTGTGATGGAACCATGTTGAGGATGCTGAGGCCAGCAGTGTGGACCATCCTTTTTAAAAAAAATATTGAATTTTTTAAAAAATGAATAAATAAAAATTATAAAAATACATATCAAAAATATGACTCTCCAACGAGGGACCCCTAGAAGCAGGACTAAGGACCTCAAAATCTTTCTCATCACCGGTGCACACCAGCACTTGGCCATCTCCAAAAAGGGATGCCTGTGCCAACTGTCATTTGTATTATCGGTCTATCTTGAGCCTCGGTCCTGGGCTCTTAGGAGAATTTCTGCTGGTGCCCTGGCGAAGGGTAAACTTCTCGTAACATGTTTGTATCTTTATGGATTCTTTCCCTCTCACCTGGCGTTCAATGGAACGGCCTCGGGCCAGGCATTTAATGGTAACACCGTCATCTGCACTACTGGAGAGTAGGAGAGAGGAACATTACCGTCCATCCCAGAGAAGTGCACAGCTCATTTATTCATCTCTCTTTTTTTTTTTTTAAAGATTTTATTTATTTGTCAGAGAGAGAGAGCACAAGCAGGCAAAGAGGCAGGCAGAGGCAGAGTTAGAAGCAGGCTCCCCGCTGAGCAAGGAACCCGATATGGGACTCGATCCCAGGACCCTGGGATCATGACCCGAGCCGAAGGCAGCTGCTTAACCAACTGAGCCACCCAGCTGTCCCTATTCATCTCTTTTTTAAAAAGGCGCATCCTCAGACCACCAGTTTGGGAGCACCATCGGGGGAATAAATAGCACCAGCCTTGTGACACTTGAGCCCCTCAGCCTCCTTCCCTTTTTTCTGCAAAAGTGCGAGCGTATGGAGGTCACTCACGGGGGAGGTGTGATGGCTAGGTGTTTACGGGCAATGTGGCTGGGCCATGGTGCCCAGATCTTCAGTCAAGCATCATTCTCGATGTTTCTGTGAAGGTAGTTTGGGGATCAGATTAACACTGAAATTGTAAAGCAGATTTTCCCCGATCGTACGAATTGTCTCATCTCATCTGTGAATGTCCTTAACAGTCGAAAGGCTGGCCTGTCCCAAACAAAGGCGATTTAGCCAGGGCCAGCTGTGGGATTTGAACTGCAGCTTTGCCCAGGGCCTCCCAACTGTAGGCTTTGGACTGTCAAAGTTCCATGATCACATGAGCCAATTCCTTAAAATGCACACACACACACACACACACACACACACGCACAGTTGTTTCTGTTTCTCTGGGGAACCCTGACTAACACAGTTGGTTCTAAGGGATGCTCTAGAGATGTCACTTTCCTCTGGTTCTTTTGTGGTTATAAACACAGCCTTACTGGTCCCGTTTTTATCTATCTATCTATTTATATCTATTTATTTATTTTTCTTCTGCTCCCATTTTTTAAATTTTATTTATTTATTTTTTCAGTGTTCCAAGATTCATTGTTCATGCACCACACCCAGTGCTCCGTGCAATACGTGCCCTCCTCAATACCCACCACCAGGCTCACCCAACCCCTCACTCCCTCCCCTCCAAAGCCCTCAGTTTGTTGCTCAGAGTCCACAGTCTCTCATGGTTCATCTACCCCTCCGATTTCCCCCCATTCACCCTTCCCTTCCTTCTCACAATGTCCTCCATGTTATTCCTTATGCTCCATGTGTAAGTGAAACCATATGATAATTGACTCTCTCTGCTTGACTTATTTCACTCAGCATAATCTCTTCAGTTCCATCCACGTTGATAAAAAAGTTGGGTATTCATCTTTTCTGATAGCTGCGTAATATTCCATTGTATATAAGGACTACAAATTCTTTATCCATTCATCTGTTGAAGGGCATCTCAGCTCTTTCCACGGTTTGGCAATTATGACCATTGCTGCTATGAACATTGGGGTGCATGTGGCCCTTCTTTTCACTACATCTGTATCTTTGGGGTAACTACCCAGTAGTACAATTGCAGGGTCACAGGGTAGCTCTATTTTTAATTTCCTAAGGAATCTACACACTGTTTTCCAAAGTGGCTGCACCAACTTGCACACAAAAAATGGCTAACAGACACATGAAAAAATGTTCATCATCATTAGCCATCAGAGAGATTCAGATCAAAACCACACTGAGATAGCACCTTACACCAGTTAGAATGGCCAAAATTAACAAGACAGTAAACAACAAGTGTTGGAGAGGATGTGGAGAAGGGGGATCTCATTTTTATTTATTTATTTTTATATATTTATTTTTCTACTGCTCCTGTTTTTATTTATTTTTATCTATTTTTCTACTGTTCCTATTTATTCATTTATGCCTGTAGAGAGTGGACCCTTTAGAAATAACCCATTAGGGGGTCTCCTGGGTGGCTCAGTCCGTGAAGCGTCTGCCTTCATCTCAGGTCATGATCCCAGGGTCCTGGGATCGAGTCCCGCATCAGGCTCCCTGCTCATCGAGGAGTCTGTTTCTCCCTCTCCTTCTGCCTCTCCCCCTGCTTGTGCTCTCTATCTCTCTGTCAAATACAGAAATAAAATCTTAAAATAAAACAAAATAAAAATAAAATAAAATACACCTTACAAGGTGTATTTTACCTTTTACCTGTGAAGGTAGTTTGGGGATCAGATTAACTGATCTGATTAATCTGATTAATCAGATTAAATAAAATAAATAAATAAATAAATAAATAAAATAAAATAAATAAATAAAATAAAATTTTATTTATAATATAATTTATTATATTTATTATATAATATTATATATATTTATTTATAAATATATATATATTATATATAATATAATATAAATATATTATATTTATTATAAAAATATTATATATAATATATATATATTTATAAATAAATATATAATATATATAATATATATAATATATATTATAATAAAAATATATTTTTTATATTTTTATAAATATAAAAATAAAATAAATAAATAAAATAAAAAATAAATAAAATTAAAAAAAAATAAAATAAAATAACCCATTAGGACTCTAGTATCCAGAAGGCCGGCGGAAGCAAGGGTTACTATCGGATATCAGCTCCTGCCCAGTTAACTGGGCTCTTCTGGAAACTCAGGGCTCAGCAGCAGGGAATCTGTGACTTCCAACTGTTGCACCATTCAGTAAGGGAAGATCCAAGATGAAAGACTCGCCAACTACTGTCTCGTCTCTAACAACCCTACATTACCATAATTAGGCTCCTGTGGTATAATGCAAAGGACTCTGACCCACAATTTAGATGTAACTTCCCCTTCCGCTTCTGAGTAGCTTTTCACCACCTGTATGATGGTGAATGAGTGAATTAACCTCCTCCACTCTAAGTGTCCTGAGGTTAAAAGAGAGAGGAACAGAGAACTAAAATACCCATTTGAAAGTCTTAATCTGTTTCCCATTTTTTCCCACTTCTGTCCTCTACTTGGGTACAAGGTGTCATCTAGGCTTAGCTGAAGAACTATTCTGGTCGCCTTCAAATTGTATTCTCCTTCCCCATGAAGGATGGCATTTTTCTTTTCTTTTTTTTTTTTTTCCTCCATGAAGGATAGTATTAGCCGCTGCATCAATATGAACTTCTACGTCCATCAGCAGAAATAAATCCAATGCTATTTCAAAGAAGAAAGCAAGGGATTTCCTTTTGGAAAACAGAGAGGCAAAAATAAAATTCTTGGGGCGCCTGGGTGGCTCAGTCGTTAAGCGTCTGCCTTCGGCTCAGGTCATGATCCCAGGGTCCTGGGATCGAGTCCCACATCGGGCTCCCTGCTCAGCAGGAAGCCTGCTTCTCCCGCTACCATTCCCTCTGCTTGTGTTCCCTCTCTCGCTGTGTTTCTCGCTGTCAAATAAACAAAATCTTTAAAAAAAAAAAAATTAAAAATAAATAAATAAATAAATAAAATAAAATTCTTCTGGGAACATCAGTCATAACTTGTTGCTGAGACCCAATCTTGTCCGTCCCATCATTCCCCCACGGGCATACTGAAGAGGCGGCTCGAGGTGAGAAACCACCACTGATCCCAGCATGGAGAAGCAAAAATGACTCCATCCCCTTTGCTTTGCCCCTGCCTGTAAGCCACTAGGCACCACTGTCCCGGGGAGGCAGGGGACGGAGAGCCGAGGAACATGGATGGCTTCATTGCTTCATCCACTGTGTTTCTTTTAAATCTCCACGTTACGTGCAGATATTGTGCCAAAAATTGAACTGCTAAAAGGATATTCTTTTTTTTTTAAAGATTTATTTATTTATTTGAGAGAGAGAGAGCATGAGCAGGGGGAGGGGGAGAGGGAGAGAATCTCAAGAAGACCCCATGAGCACAGAGCCAAATGCGAGACTCAGTCCCACGAAACAAGAGGTCTTGACCTGAGCCGAAACCAAGACTCAGATGCTTAACCAACTGAGCCACCCAGGCGCCCCTAAAAGTATATACTAAGAAAACAAAGCAAGTACGCAAATATGTATGTACAAAGATAGTCATTACTAAAGTGTCAAAAATACTAACTTATTGGTGATCAATTAAACCGCATAAAGTATAATAAAACATAATAACAAAACATGATAACGGACATTAAAAATTATGTTGTAGATTTATATTTACTGCCATGGAAAACATTTCAAAAATGTCATATGCACTATGATCTCATTTTTGTTAAAAAAAAAAAAAATACATGTACAGAGGCCTAAAGAAGGAATCTGGAAATACAGATACCAAAATGTCAAGTTCATGGTGGCATTATGCATATTTTCATTTTCCACTGTGTAACTGTCTATATATCATGTGATATATGTTACAATATGCATCTATTAATTCAGAAAAAAACTTATTTTTAAAAGATAAAGCTTGCACATGGTACAAAATTCAAAGGCTGCAAAAGAGTCAACAATAAAAATTAAAGCTCCCTCCCTCCCATGTGTCCTTCCAGAAGAGGATTACCGCTTCCTCTGTCTTCCCTAACCTTCCCGAGATGGTCTATGCTATTCCATGTTTTACTTTCAGGATCAGAAAAAACAATAGTACTAGTTCCATTTTGGAAAAATAATTTTATTAAGATTAAAATGAAGTCTTTGGGAATTAAAAGAAATAGAGGAACTGAAGCAGTGATAGAAATACTTGGTGTGGGGCCCCTGGGTGTCTCAGTCATTAAGCATCTGTCTTCGGCTCAGGTCATGATCCCAGGGTCCTGGGATCGAGCCCCGCATCAGGCTCCCTGCTCAGTGGGACACCTGCTTCTCCCTCTCCCACTGCCCCTGCTTGTGTTCCCTCCCTCACTCTCTCTCTCCCTCTCTGTCAAATAAATAAATAAAATCCTTACCAAAAAAAAAGAAGTACTTGTGTTTTCTTCATTCTGCTGCTGAGCAGTAGATAAGAAATACTGAACACTTACCCAACTCTGAGTGAGGGATAGGCCTTTGTTATATTACACTGATTTTTGTCTTTCTCCCCTAAAACCTGTACCATTTGGGAGGACAGAAATAAGGTCGTGCAGTTTTTGTCCTGCACAGTTGTGTACACTCTATAAAATAACTGAAATAAACTTGGGATCATAATATTTATAAATTATCAAGATTTTATAAATTGTAAGGTTTTATTAACACAAGGGATTATGGGGCACCTGGGTAGCTCAGTTGGTTAAGTAGCCAATTCATGATCTTAGGACCATGAGATCGAGCCCCAGGTCGGGCTCACACTGAGCGTGGAGTCTGCTTGAGCATTCTCTCTCTCCTTCTCCCTCTGCCCCTCCCTGGCATGCTCCCCTCTCTCTAAATAAATACATAAATCCTTAAAAAGTCCCACTAGGGAGTATCATGACCACTAAATAATAGTTTGTATACAGCAAGCAGGGAATATATTATCTTCTTAAGAGATAAATAAATGCATATGGTCTAAAACAACATTAAACACCCTGTTAATCATTGACCTTGAGTGGCAATGTTGGCAAATACTTAAATGTCACTCACTGTGTGCCTAGTATAGTTCTAAATACTTGACAGTCATTGACTCACTTAATCTTCTTAACAATCCTATGAAAAGTTTCCCTTATTTTACAGATAAGGAAAACAAGGCACACTAACTCACCCAAGATCCTCAGATGGGCTTGGAGGGGGGGAGGGGTTGCTTATGTTAGTGAGCCAGTATTTTTCCAACCAAGCAAGCCTCTTAAAATATTTTAGAGTAGATAAACAGAAGTAACCCAGTGCTGGGGCGCCTGGGTGGCTCAGTGGGTTAAAGCCTCTGCCTTCCGCTCAGGTCATGATCTCAGGGTGCTGGGATCGAGCCCCGCTTCGGGCTCTCTGCTCAGCAGGGAGCCTGCTTCCCCGTCTCTCTCTCTGCCTGCCTCTCTGCCTACTTGTGATCTCTCTTCATGTCAAATAAATAAATAAAATCTAAGAAAAAAAGAAAGAAAGGAAGGAAGGAAGGAAGGAAGGAAGGAAGGAAGGAAGGAAGGAAGGAAGGAAGGAAGGAAGGAAGGAAGGAAGGAAGGAAGGAACCCGGTGCTTCAATAAGACAGTGTTGCCCTTTGTTGTTAGGTCTAAGATAAATATCTCACTGTCGCTGACGGAGCTAAGGGCTCTGAATTTGGTCCCCTTACTCTAGCATCTAGACCCTTTCCCTCAGCTGGAAACTCTGACAGTAGCCTCATTCGAGGGGATAGACCACGGTCCGGGGAAGTGAAAGCAAATACAGTGCCTATTTGTCACTGAACGAGGTGAAAATTGTACTCAAAGAACGTTAGGAGATATGGAAGGTAACGTGGATGCAGAGTGAGGTCATTCTTTCAAAGCCAAGGGGCTGTGCTCTTAAATTTGGGTGAATTGAATTTAACCATTTCCCAGCCCGTGGCTGTTTGGAACTGACCGCATTCAGCCTCTGAGACAGACTCCAAAGGAACAGTGAAAAGGGAAACCTGAGCTGGACCTTTTCCAGGGCACTGAGAGAAGGCAAGGTATCAAGTGTCCTAAACTGCACAGACGATTTCCAGCAGTGTGGCCCTGGACATGGGAATCCTTGCTCATCTAAAGACATCTCTCCGAGAGATGAAAGGAAATGTGTGGGTTGTCGTCGTTACCCCAAATAATGTCCCGCCAACATCACTTTGGAGTTGCCAGACTTCCAGGCGCCACCCTAGAAATCTCCGGAATTCAAATCTCCCGAATTTAATAAGACCCCCAGATCATTCAAATGCAGGTTCGTTCGTGTTGAGAAACACTGACCTGGTTCCATCTCAGTATTTTACGTCTGGAAACACTGAGCGTCTCGAGGGAGCCCAACTCGCATGGCTCAGTCTTAGTGGAGACAGGGTTAAAATCCAAATTGGAAGGGGCGCCTGGGTGGCTCAGTGGGTTAAAGCCTCTGCCTTCGGCTCAGGTCATGATCTCAGGGTCCTGGGATCGAGCCCCACATCGGGCTCTCTGCTCAGCGGGGAGCCTGCTTCCCCCTCTCTCTGCCTGCCTCTCTGCCTACTTGTAATCTCTCTCTCTCTCTGTCAAAAAAAAAAAAAAAAAATCCAAATTGGAAAATACAGGTCGTTAACACAAAACTGTTTTACGCATTGAGTTATAAAATGACTGCTGTGGGTATAAATAATTTCTGTGGTTATGCGTGGAAGTAAAGGGTGATGCCAAAATGGGAAGTAACCCCTAGCTTCTGTGTAAGCCATTGACCTCTATAATTAACGTACCCCTAGCTACCCTTAGCCCTTAGTACAAATTCGTACTGTGCGTTGGGCAAAATGTATCTCTTTACTGAGGGTAATTTTCCTAACATCCGTTTTTCTACCCAGTCCACAGGTGCAACAGCAAAAAAAAAAAAAGAAAGAAAGAAAGAAAAGAAAGAAAAAATTCTTTTTAGGCTATCTTCTCTATCTTCTCTATAATACGGTAATTACTGCGATATTTAAAATGTAATTCTCTTCTAAAAATATAAATGTTAAATGCAACCTCTTAGCTGTATGCTATGATTATTCATCATTTCAATTTCTCCATTGATTCTCCAAACAGTATCAAATCAGCGAGGTATTTATTAGAGGAATTTTTTTTCTCTTCTCTTTTTGGAGGAAGGAAACATTTGTATTTTATTCCGTGGGAAAGATAAAGCAATTATAGATTATTTAAACGTGGTTGGTCTCTATTTTAATTTCTTGGGAGGGGTTAATGATTTATTAGTATTTAGATGTGGATTGAAAATTGAATCAGCTCCCCAAGTGCTTAGAGATAGTAATAGGGTGCAACGATGAGTCTTCAAAACATGACATTTACTAGTTTTTATCAAAGCTGAATTGAACAACCGTAGGTGACATCTGCTACAGTCACTTCAAGCTGCTATAACAAAATACAATAGCCTGAGTGCCTCACGGTTCCGGAGGCTGCAGCCCAAGGTCAAAGTGCCCACAGATCTAACAGCGTCTGTTGAGAACCTTCTCACTGTGTCCCCGCATGGCCCGGAGAGAGCAAGCTAATCCCTCCCGTTCCTGCTGCTCCAGGCTCATGATCCATCACCTCCCAACTTCCCAACAGCATCACCCTGGGGGGTAGGATTCCAATATGAATCTGGGGGACACAGCAATATCCAACTCTTGCACCCCAAACTCATGTCCAGGTTGCATATACTCATCCTGTTGGATTTGTCCACATCACCCGTGATAGGTACCAGTCTCTTTCTCGACACTGTTTTCCTTCCGGGCAGAAGAGTCAACTGGGGTGTTTTAAGCTCTTACTGTGTACCTAGCACCATAGTGAGTGCGTGCACCCATGTGCTCACATTGACTATTCAGTGTGAGTTTATGTCTTCAATTGGCCGTGAGTTTCAAGTTTCTAGAAACGATAATCCTCATCTGGGATTTATTCCAAAGAAACGTGAGGGTTTTTTTTTTTCCCCCTCGTTCAAATGATTTATTCTCTGAGAATTCCTAATTGCCTGTGGCTAAAAAATGATCAGCACTGCTGGGGAAAATGCAAGATCTGAGGCATTCCCAGGACCGCAGCTCCTCCCGCTAAACTGTCTCCCTCGTTGGCTCCCTGTGCACGTCTGCATGGCGGGTAGTGGATGGCGGGGAGTTATTATCCCGGAGCCAAACTCTCAAATCCTCTTCAGAAAGAGTCTTGGGGTATCACTCGTTTGCCTTTGACAAAAAGAAACATGGTATTTCCCAACACGTTGCGAAAGGAGGACGCTTTCTGCCCAAACGGGGCTGTAAAAAATAGAAAATGTTAATAAATACTGTTAAACATGCCGAGCCATGTTTTGAGTGAGAGTTAGCCAGCACCAAGTGAAATGAAGGGTCAGAATTCTCTTTAAACTTGGATTCCTTGGGCCATATCTGGAACGTCCCTCTCTCGCCTTCCAACCCAAAGGCAGGGAGGTGAAGAAGGAAGGATGGAGGAACCAGATAACTGGCTCTTCAGGTCTGTGAGGAAGGATGGAAAGGCTCATCTGAATCAAGAAGGCAGCCTCAATTAGAGGATGTGGCACAGGCATGAGAAACACCAAGAAAACACGTGTCACGAAGGGTTGGAGGTGATTACTAGAAAGAAGCCCTGCAGTTAGGTTTCGATTTAACCAATCTCATTTCATTCAGTCTTCCGGATCATATTTGATTTAGAGTTTTTACAATATGAGTCTCAGTAGTCTTGCCAATGACATGGCGCCTGTTCCCTGAAGGCTTCATCAAACTCCTTTTTAATATATCTTTCATCACCGTATTATAGTCTGTCAGGTGATATGTGTCTTTCTGAAGATAATTATATCCCTCCGGTATTTTTTTTTTTTGTTCTTCAATAACTGCCAGGGTGTTTGAAATCTACAGTCTTTGCTCTTTTATCTCGCAGGGTATAACGTTTTCCCTCCCGAAGAGTTCTTTCATAAAGACATCTTAAAGTTCTTTACGGATGTTAATTAATTCTCTCGCCAGGAAATGACTCTTCCCCGTTTTTTGCATCCTTGGAAAGTCGAGGCAGAAAGCAAAGCAACACCTTGAAGTCAGGTAACAACTCGGCCCCAGAGTCAGAATTATTATCCTGCCGGATAAATCCTCAGTGTTCTCTTCAGGAAGAAATTGTATTCTGAACTTGAGACAAAGAGTGATGATCCAAAAATCAGATCATAAAGTACAGAGACCTGCATAATTTCACTTCACTGACAGACAACCTCGAAGAACCACTTATTCTTAATGAAGATTTAGCGGCTCAGAATTATATTACCAACATTTTATTACCACACGTATACACACACACAGCAGGACTTTAGTATCCTACTACCAAGTGTTATTTGAAATCGTTAAAGACTAAACTGCACCTGTCAAAATAAATCAACCAATCCACAGAGTGATTCTAGAATCGTTGCCTCTTTATCCTTTCTATACACTCATTAATTCTTAATATTCGTTCCCATCATTCGTGTGGAACCTCCGAGTACTCCTGCCCCATAAAAATAGCGAATCCAAATGAAATTGGGTATTTAACGCACAGTTCTGTCTCTGGATTCATCTCGGCAGCCCCCTTAGAGTGCTCCTGTCTGGGGTTTCCTCCTATAAAATGTTTTTACAGCTTTACGCTGTAAAAGTCAATCCAGCTGACAAATCTTGGCTGTTGCCTTTGTGTGGGTCTATTTGATTTAACGTGCTTCTGATTAACAATGCGGCTTCCTGATGCTGTCAAAATAAGGAAAGCACGGAATGCCTTTCTAGAAATGACTGTTTTTAAAAGAGAGATTAAGTAAACAGGCCTTTCCTGCTGGTAAAATAATTGATTATGTTGCTGACTATGTAATATTATGTTTAGCCAGAACTCCCTAGAGTCAGTTTATGACATTAGCAGAAACAAAGAGCGAACTGAAGGACGAGAGGGGGCCATACTCTGTAAGGGAAACATAGGAAGAGAGGCTGTAGGTAATTTGTGTTTGAAAAGCACAGGACAAGTCCTTTCCTCCCTGAAGGAACCAACGGATGGCAGGAAAACATACACCAGTTTACAAGTTGTTACAAGTTTGCCTATGCTGTATGAAAACACGGTCGGAAATGTTGTCTAAGTTACTTTAACGGTCCTCAAATGAAGTATGCAATTAAGAAAATGCTTTGGTTAATAAAGATTAAAATCCTGAATCTAGCAGGCAGGAGATTTAGCTGGTTTTCATTTTTATTTTGCTTCCTAACAGTCCACAGTTTTGTTTCCAACATTCTGGTTACACTCAGGAACTTCTATTAACCTATTTTCCTATGGACTCCCTGGGTAAGAGTGTCAGAAAGAGAAACTGATCCACTTTCCAAGGCACGCTTGCTGAGTTAGGCATGAAATGTGTTCTTAGATGAGATCCTGGGCTGGCCGCTATGGGTGTTCCCCTTGGATCTGCATGATCCGTGATGGCTCGGTCATTTTGGGCACATGCGTTTCCATTTTGGGGATTAGGAAACAATTGTTTCTCCTGCTACCTTGGGCTTTGCAAGAAGGAAAGAAGGAAGCAAAGAGCCGGTACCAAACCACTATATCCTCCTTTTCGATTAGGGAAAGCTAGGCGCTTTTACAAACTTTTTTTCCTTGAATTCTCCCCGGAAACCGTGTGAGGTAGTTCTTATCTGCGTTCTTACGGCGGAAGAAATGCAGACTCACGGGCACACAGCTAGAAAAGGCAGTCTCCTTGGTGGCAGAGGGTGGGGTATTTCTGGGATGGCTGGGTGGTTCAGTGGGTTAAGAGTCTGCCTTTGGTTCAGGTCATGATCGCAAGGTCCTGGGATCGAGCCCCATATCGGGCTCCCTGCTCAGCCGCTCCCCCTGCTTGTGCTCTCTCTCTCTCACTCTTGGACCAATACATAAGAACTTTTTTTAAAAAAGAAAAAAAGCTCAGGGTATTTCTGAGCCGAGAAGATATCAGAGTGAATGCATCCTGGGTGGGAAGGACGGCGCTGAGAAGGAGGTGGGAGAGAAGTTCTCTGCCTCCATCATGTTCCCGCAATGCTCCATTCAGACGATCACCTAATATTTATCAACTGCCTGATTCATCCCATTTTAAGGAGGAAGAGCTGCTTGAATAAACGCAGCAAGAGAATCATCTAAATTTAAGGGCCTAAGTGAACAATCATGAAAATGGAAATACTGTGTGAGGGTTGGGCAATCAACACTAGCGGATATAGAGATTGATACTAATTGTCTCTTTTTTTTAGATACTCACTGTGTAGCTTTTTAACTTAAGGATAAATGAAAGTCAAACATTTCCCCCTTGTCCTCATTGTCAGTGTACTTTGGTCCATTACATATTGGCCAACTGAAGTGTTTTCTCCCTTAAACTCTAACTCACAGTGGCTCCCACCATAAGTGTGATCCCATCTTTATGAGCCCCTTCCTCAGCCCTGGCCATGGTCCCCAGCACGTGTGGAGGGTTGGTGAAGTGGAGGGGAGGTCCTGGGCCGGAATGGTCACCGGAGATTCAACGAGAATATCTTGTCGCCTGTGCTCTTTGGGGTGTAGAACATCGGTTTGAAAAGCATGAATTTTGAGATAAGAAAGGCTTGTCTTCGTGTGTCAGGTAATTCATCAAACACATGAATTCAAGGCTCCAATTCTGGCTCCAAAACTCACCATGTTGCCTTGAACTTCATTTTTTTAACTCCCTGAATTTCACTCACTTGATATAAAGTAAGGAGAGTATTTCCTACCTTGCTGGGCTGGGCAGGTGTTATCCAGGTCATAATTTCAAGGTTGATAAAGTACAGGCAACCATAGGACGTGCAGGGCAAATCCTGGTTGGGAGAGGAGGGCCTGCCTGGAGTGTTGGAGAGGAAGAGGCAGGTAAAATCAGAAGTAGGATTTAGAATGAGAGAAGGGTGTGGTAGAAAAATCTGAGAAGGACCAATCATGTAGCTGGGAAGACAACAGCAGAGATCAAATCCACATGCACAAGGCATGCTCCAAAGATGAACCCAAGTAGAGAAAGACAGAATTGGGGCATGATATTGCTGGGACTAGTGCAGTGGCCTAAGGGGGTGTGGGCAGCCCACGCTGTTGGAAGAATTAACTGAGGTAATGTGAACGCATCTGGCCTGGAGATTGTAGTGTTCTCCCAATTCCTCCTTCAATTTTTTCTCCCCCTTTCCATTCCCTATCTGCTTCCTATGAAATAGAGAAGATCAGCCACTTATAAAGCTGTTAAAACCCTATTTGACCTCATTGCAGTATTTTCAAATGGCAAGGCATTAAGTCAGTGATATGGCTGAATAGGGAAGCTCTAAATTCACACACTCTTGGACAAATACAAGAGTGCTTGACAAATACAAACTGCTATTTGGAATGACTTGATGTTCATTTGTGCACATTTTGAATTTTTTTTAAAGTGATCCCTTCCATAATGGTTTATTCAGAGATAGAAATCAAAGTTCAGCTACTTTTTTGGCTCAGGAAACCAACTTGTTAAGGAGATGGAGGTTGACATGATTTTAAATCCCTACCACATGTTCCAAAGCTCAGCTCATATCACGGATAAACGGCACCGCGTTGTGTGACTGAAGTTGATCCGAACAGTATATTTTGCCCTATTTTTAACTTTCATGCAAACATTTACAACAACGTCATGCTATAGGCCGTCTGCCATTAATCCATTCCCTTCCAATCCAATGCCTTCCCCTAATACTCTAAATTACCCAAGACCAGAGAGGGTTTCTCCTAGAAGATAGCACCGAGTTTCTTTACTTTGATCACCGATAAACAGTTCTCATTTGGACGAGCGTCTTTTGTTGCTCTAGGCAATGGCCCACGGGACAGCTTTCTCCATCGCTGGGAAGGTGATTGGGAACGCCTCTGGTGACAACACAGTAGAGGTGGGAAGGGACCAGATGTTTACAGCCCAGACCCCAATTCCTTCCAAACCCAACACATGCCTCCAAGGCATTGGAGATGGACCCCCAAGGTCTGAAACATACTAGCAACGTACTTCATCTCGCCATATTTTCCAATTGTAACATGGGGATAATAATGACAACTATACAGATTTTTGCAAGGATTAATTAAGATAGCACTTAAAATCCCCCATCCTGTAACAGTTACCCACTAAGTGCTGAGGGCAGACGTCCTAGCTCATATTTATGGAGCATGTGATAATACTTCAGACACGGCAGAAAGCATTTTGTGGGCCTTATTCTTTTTGTTCCTCACAACCACCTTTTTTTTTTAAAGATTTTATTTATTTATTTGACAGAGAGAGAGAGATCACAAGTAGGCAGAGAGGCAGGCGGGAGGGGGGGGTGGTAGCAGGCTCCCTGCTGAGCAGAGAGCCCGATGCGGGGCTCGATCCCAGGACCCTGAGATCATGATCTGAGCCGAAGGCAGAGGCTTTAACCCACTGAGCCACCCAGGCGCCCCCCTCGCAACCACCTTAAGAACTAAGTATTATTGTACTCATCTGACTGGCAAGGAGATGGAACTGTAGAGAGCCTACAGGGTCTACTGAGGGTCCCCCCAGATGGTAAGTGGTAGACGGAGAAAGCAAATTCCAGTTTGTGGACCCCCATGATGTGTTGAGTTAAATGTTCAGGAATAGACGCACAGGAACCGAGCCATTTGTAAATGATTTAGAGCTTCACTGAGAAGGTTGCCAACTGACAATTATTACTAAAAGAGCAATTTGTATTATATATGAGAAAAGCAACATTAACCTGGATTACAGTAGACAGTCGTGGTTTTCAGAATGTATTTTTCTAGAACCATTTAACTCCAATCTTAGTGAACAATAATTATCGAAGTCACATTGTGATGAGTCCAGTAGAATCAATCCTGAGAGAGGTAGAGGTGGCTGGAGAGAAGGCCACAACCCACGGGCTCATTGCCAGGACATGGTTTGGAGCTGTAAACTCTATTTGGATTATGACATAGCCATTGACTGTCATCCAAAAAAGTTATTATTTGCTGGAAGCCCTGGAATTCAATCTCAGACTAAGTTTTTAGTGGTTGTTATCAGCTTGTTTCTAGAAAAATTATTCTTAATTATGAGATGAATGTGGTGGGTGTTTGTGTGTGTGTGTGTGTGTGTGTGTGTGTGTGTGTGTGTGTGTGTAAGGGAAAATCTGTTAAACTAACTGAATGGGACCGGTGAGTATTCCAGACCAAGAGGAGACATCATGTTGAATAAAAGAGGGAGAACTTCCTATGACAAATGTGATCCTCAATGAGATAAAAGCGGAATAAATGTGACAAAAAACAGCCTGAGCTAAAGGATTAGGGAAAGAGAGCGTCTTCCTCATCTGGATGTTTGAGGACGTTAAGTATTATATTAATTGCGTTCTTGTAATGTCCCGGTTACCAGGGACTTAATGTCCACTTTCAGCACTATCTCAAGCTAAAGCAATTGAAAGATAATAAGAGGAAAATGAGTAATGAATCCTTTTTATTGTGCGTTGTAAATGGCCTCCATTCAAAGTCTGTGTTTGGACTGGTAATAAAAATGAGTGACGAGGGCCGACACTTAACATGGGAATTGGTTTCAGCAAGGAACGTATTTTCTATTTTAAGAAAAAAAAAACACACCTCTCCTCACAAATAATTTAGGTTATGGAGAAATTCCTTGCTCGGAAACTTTCTGCAACTACTGTACCGTTTTTATAAGCCTTGGCAAGGTGGATGCATTTTGTTTTTCTTTTTGTGGCTTAAAACATTGCCAGAAGTATAACAGTAGCTGAGGAGCCCAGGACTTGGTGAGTTTGTCCATCTCTAGACCTCTGGGCAAACACAGGAGCATTAGGGAGAATTATGTTCATAAAATATTTGGCACTTGTTAAGCATCAAGGACACCGCTAACATGCAGATCTGTTATTCAGATCTTCCAACTGTAGCCTCATCTAGACCCTGAAATCATTAATCCAACATTTTATCAGCTTTTCCTTCTTGTTTGCATTTTTTCCCCTTAAAGAAATGAATCTGATTTATTGTTTTCTTACCCGTCGCCCTGCAAGACTCTGAACCCGGGGATAGCTCATTTTTTTGAGAACTTACGCATCTAGCACCCTAACCACAATCCTTAGAGCTGCCCAGCGAAGTGGAGAATCTAATCCTCATTTCAGGGATCAGCAAATTAAGGCCCAGAGAAGGCTAATGACTTGTCCGCTAGAGCCTGGAATTTAAAACTTAGTTGGATGGACTCTGGAGGCCATAGTTTTTCCATTGCATTGCCCTGCATCTCAGCGTTGGGGTAGTATGTTGCGGTCACCTACTCAGAAACAACAATTAGGACAATAAAGAATCACCTCCAGGCCTGCAAGTTGTATAGGTGGCAATAGCTGGGAATGAGACAACTACATGCACATGTGTGCATCACACACACATACACACACACACTGGGTTTTTTGGTTTTTTTTTTTTTTTTTTTTTGGTTTTGGTTTTTAACAGACTTTTGCTTTATCCTCAAAAGCCAATTCCCTGGAAAGAATTGGGAAAATGGGACAAAGATGAAATCAGAACTTTGCGAGATGGGCAGGGGGAGGAACTGTAGGCTCCCTCCCTCCGTGCCCCCTTGCTGGGAAGTGACCTGTCAGGGGTTCACCGGTGTGATTTGGAAAGCTTTCAGGCCACAGAGGCTGCACTGGACATGGGTCTTTGTCACAGGAAAACAGACATGACAGCATGGAACACAGGGTTCCTTTGCCATTCTCATGTGGCTCCGTCTTCGGGTCCTGTATGTAATGTCCTTGGATACTTGCACTTCTTGGAATACTTGGCAACAACTGGGAGACGGGATTGTCATCAGACTTTCTGGTCAAGGTTCACATTATTTTTGAAACTGAAGACGCAGGTAGCAGGTACTTAAAATTAATAAAATTAATAGTTTAAAAGATGGATTCCCACTTCAAAGCAAAAATCAAGACAAAAAAACACTTGATCTGGCCGAGCCGTCTCATTAGCTGTCAGAGGGAGGGTCCCGGGACACCCCTTTCCGATCTCACCAGGGACTGAGCGCAGCCGGTGGGGACCCCCCCCAGGCTCCAGCTGGCTCGATCAGGACGTGAATTTTGTGACTGTCACCCACCTACCATGGCTCACCAGTCTCCATGCCCAGGGAGCGACAGTAACTCCATTTCTTTGGGTTTTAGAAAAGAAATACGTTCGGTTTTGCACACGAGTTTTGCCTTTCCTTTGGATGCTCTTCCCAGGGAAGCGTTCCTCGAGCTACTCGGTTAGTTTGCAGCCCGGGCTGTGGCTGCACGTAGGAGATGACGACGAGGACAGGTGGAGGGCAGTGAGAACGTAACATGGGGAGCCCAGCCTGAGATTCGAAACTTGTTGCGGGAAATTCATCACGTCGAAACGGTACTACCGGTCTGGAGAAGATTTGGTGCCGCGACAGAAGCAGAAGAAAGAAGTGGCTCCTTGCTGTGCTCTCACAGGGAAGCTGAAATCATGCCCTGTAGAGGCCTGGCTGGACTGTGAGGCCATCCACTCGGTCTCTGGGTCCCGGCGTTGTAACCCATCATTTATTTTCCCTACCTGGTCAAGGGAGAATCCAGGATGAAAATAGCCTGTGCGACAAAAAGTCAGAGGGCTCCAGATGGGACGGAAGGAAGGGCCAGGCACCCTCAGTGGGGGGTCAAGCTCCTCACTACACGACCCGCAGACTCAGGCCATGGGCTTGCCAGCCTCCCATGGGTCCTGCTCCACGGTGGGCAAAAGGAGAGGTAGAGAAGTGGGGTCCATATTTGATGACCTCTCTGTCCCAGGAAAAGGAACATTTGTTTTCACAGTTGAATATGCTACTGTGTGACCAGAGAACATACAATTGTTTCCATTCCCAACCTGACTTGAGATGCATATGCCCCTTAAGTGGCCTCGAAGCTCTCTTTCCTTGTCTGCTCCTCAATAAAAGCATTTTGTCACCTTACAGTGGCTTATGGAGCTACTTAGTTACCATATCAGCACCTTGTGACTCAGTCACTGTTAAGTAGGCAGGAGTGAGGGGCAGAGCTGTGATTTAAACTCTAGATTCCAAAGTCGTGGTCTCCACCATTGTGGATTGCATCGCCCGCTCCATACAAAAATAAATAAGAAATAATCATGTCCATACTCCTTATTAAATGCATAATTATCATTATGCCTCATTTATAGAATTAGTTATGCACTAATGTATTGCTACTCCTATATAATACTAATAATATATTGGTTATTACTAATGTGTTAGATATGGTATAAAACACCAAAACGTGGGAGAGGAATTTAAAAGATGAGAGAGAAATAAACTTTAGTAGAAGTTCTCAATTTTCTTCCCACGAACCTTTTTCTTTTTTTTTAAGATTTTATTTTTTTTTCTTAATTTTTATTAACATAAAATGTATTATTTGCCCCAGGGTACATGTCTGTGAATCTTCGGGCTTACACATTTCACAGCACTTAACAGCACATACCCTCCCCAATGTCCACAACCCAGCCACCCTATCCCTACCCACTCCCCCACACCCCCCGTCCACCCTTAGTTCATTTCTTGAGTCTAGGAGTCTCTTATGGTTTGTCTCCCTCCCCATCCCTTCCTGTTTCATTTCTCTCCCCCACCCCCCCCAAACTCCTGCCTGGCCTCTCAAGTTCTTCATATCAGAGAGATCATGTGATACTTGTCTTTCTCTGACTGACTTATTTCGCTTAGCATTTTTTTAAGTAATCTCTGCACCCAACATGAGGCTCGAACTCACAACCCCAAGATCAAGAGTCACACGCTCTACGGACTGAGTCGGCCAGGTCCCTGCTGACACACACACACCATAGGATTGTCTTCAACACCCGGTTTTTGGAAACCACGGATCTAATGCAAAAGAAAGGAGGTTTAGTAAAAACATTCGCGATGAAAAGACTGGCTTTTTTTCAACTGCCTTTAGCAAATAAAGAAAGGACCCAAGAAAACAGAACTGCTCTCTAGGAAGCCAGTGGTGGCGCTTCAATCCTAAAATATATGCAATGCTACAATGTTGCTACAAGTTCATTTTCTCTGGCAGAGAGCAGCCCCTTGATCTACACAGGCTTTGTCCTCGGTGGCGTCTGTGGGATAGGGTTGGGGACACAGGCTCAGCCGTGCTTTAACCGAGGTGGTTCTGCACCAGCCGTTTCTAAGGAGACCCTGCTGGGGCTTAAATGCAGAGCAGCCACCCTCCCCGTCTCCCTCACCTGTCTCTGCCTAATTGTGTTCCCATCGTCTCTGCTCCAGCACAAGCCTGTTTCACTTATTGATAGTCTCCGGTTTTCTAGTTTTAAGAGCTAAATGAACCCCTGGAAGGGGTCACTGTTCATCTTGATGGTGTCCCCAGCACAGAGGCCAGAGCATTGGGCGATCGATAGGACTTCGCAGCAAATTGGCAGAGGTCTGAGGTTAGTCGCTGGCACATCTCAGACCCAGACACAGAATGGCCTTTCCCGGGGGCACCGGGGAACCTTGTTCGAAGGCTTAAGAAAAGGACCTTGGGCTTCCCTCTAGCTTCTTGCCAAAGTTTGGGAGTTCCAGAGGATGGCCCGAGGAAACTCATCAGGTAAATATTCCCTCACCGAGATGAATGAGAAAAAAACTCAGCACGAACTAGGTATACACATCTATTTATCCATAGATAATATAGGAAACCAGAAACTGTGTTTAATGCGTGTCTCTGAGCTTATGCAACCCCAGAAATCAAAGCAACCACGTCGAGAGACCAAGATTTCCAGATAATTAAAACCTAGGCTCACTCTGGTGAGGACTGAAGTTTACAGCCTGGGAATAGGCTCTCCAGGGAAGTGAGTCAGCATTAGGATAGTCGCACAAAAAGAGAAATTTTAGGAAGCGCAAATGTGAGATGTGCTGCTTTTATTTTTTTGGGGGGGGGGTTGTTCATTTGTTCGTTTATTTTTAATTTTAGAGTGATAAACAGCCTGAAGCTCAAGCCAGCATTTCACTAAGGAAGCCCAGCTAGGAAAAGTAACTCACTTAAGGTCACATGCTGGTTGGTAGTAAAGCAAAGACAGCACAACCCGGCCCCTGACTCCCCGACCAGTGGGGAGCCTGCTTCTCCCTCTGCCCCTCCACCGTCATTCCCTCTCTCTTTCTCTTTCTATCTCAAATAAATAAGTACAATCTTTAAAAAAATTTAAAAATTTTTTAATTTTATTTTTAAAACTTTGTTTTATAATGGTTAATTTTAATTTTTAATGTTATTTAATTTTTATTAATGTCATTTAATTTTAATTTTAATTAATTTAAATATTTAATTTTAATTTTAATATGGTTTAAAATGAACAACAAACCCCCTCCCATCCCAGACTCCTGGTTTCCCTCCTCGGCAACTCCCTGTGTACCTTCCAGACATCACCGGCTAACACACATCCATGGAGTTCTTTTTTCTCATACCAAGGAGGACATCTAGATCGCATGATTTGAGATCTTGATTTCTAAACCTGGCAGGATACCATGGCAATCTTTCTATATCAACACGTACCCCTCTACTAGTTTCCTTCGAGCTGTGGAGCTCTCCATGGAGATGATATACTGTAAATTTTTAACCAGCCCCCAATTACAGGCATCAAAATTATTTTGTTTTTGCTCTTACCAGCAACACAGTAATGTTACATTTTCGCAAACATCCTTGTGTGCATTTTTAGCGTATTTGTAGACTAAATTCCTAGAACTGAAATTGCCAGGTGGGAAGGGTGCATTCATTTTCTAATTTTTGTTAGATATTAGTAATGCTCTAAGATAACACAAAACAAACACATCTGAGGACTCTGTGCTAATTTCCAGCCCCATCCACAGTGTGTGTGAGGCTGGCTTCCCGGGGCCCTTGCTAGCATCTAGCTTTGTCAAAATTTGGGGCAAAATTAGGACCTCAGTCCAACTTGTGGCTCTTAATTTTCAGTAGATGTAAGCATCTTTTCATGTTGATACTCCATTTAGGATGATTTTTATGTTAACTATGCATCTTTTCCATTTTCTTCTTAAAATGCATTTATTTAAAAAAAAACTTAATGTGTTTTTTGAAGCAATCTTTGTCTTACAAGTTGCAAATATTTCTTAGTGTTTCATCTCTGGTATATTTTACTATACTGAATATGAAGAGATTTATAGATCTATATATAAATGAAAATTTCTATATCTACATCCATGTGTGTATAGATATATATGTGTATGTATATATCATATACATGATAGAGAAGGGGAGAGACGAAATTATTTTCCTCATGACTTCTGAGGTTTTAAGGTTTGGCTCTTGCTTTGTAAGAACTTTCTTCACAGCGAATTGTAGAATAAATTATCCCATATACTCTCCTTGTGATTTTATGATTTTATTTTCTTAAATTCAAATGTTTGATTCTGTCTTCTACTTCAAGTTAGAATGTAGAAGGACATGAAAGACCTTTATTCACATGGTACACCAAGAAAAAGCCAGACATATAAAAATCCTACTACTTTCCCATGAGGCTAACAAAGATCGGGCACAAAGAAAGTCTTAATGAACTGAATTTCAGAGAAATGAGCCCCATGCTGGCAAAGGGAGTCAGGACAGCTCTATTGCTGGAGAAGGGTTTCTGGTCAGGTATGGCCGGGTCCTGGGGAGACCTTGCAAGGAGGAGAAGAAATCGTCCAGTTTTGGGGGTACTGGCAGCTGCAGAAGTGAATGCAATGGGGAAGTGTTCCTGCTAGGAAAAGAAATTGCTCCAACCTCTCTCATATTTCTACCCATCCCCTCAAAAAGACTCCTGGAAGAAAGGGCTAACATCCGGAGCAAGATGACAAAGACCCCATGCTCCCACAATACTTAGATTCCAGGGGTCTTTGGAGTTGAATCCAAAGTAAATGAAAAATATTAAAAACGGAAGCCCATCATCTCAGATATCAATAATTTCTTTCAAAATGTGAGAGTTTAAGGGTCAGTCTAAGCACACCTCATCTCTATCTAATTAAAACTTCAGCCGAGACCCAGGTTGATTTGACTCTGGAAGGAAACTGAATAGTGGGATCTTCTCTTCAGCAGACAGGAGGAGACAACCGACATTCTCTGAGAAATAAAGCCAAAACATTATTGTACTTCAGTCTTCATTGTCTATGTCTATCTTAGATTAAAAAAAAAAAAAAATCACAAAGCATGCATACAAATGGAAGACACTACCAATAATCAAGGGGAAAAAATAACCAATAGAGACAGACTTACAATTAACCCCGGTTATTGGAATTAGCATCAAGAATTTTAAAACAGGGGCACCCTGCTGACTCAGTTGGTAGAGCATCCAACTCTTGATCTCTGGGCTATGAATTCAAGTCCCGGGCTGGGTGTAGAGATTACTTAAAAATAAAACCTTAAAAATAATTTTAAAATAATTACTATAAATATTTTAAACATTTAGAGAGAACGATGAATACAACGGGTAAGAGATGGGGTGTTTCAGGAGAGAAAAGGGAGCTCTCATGAGGGACCAAGTGGAAGTGGAAATTCTAGGGGTATAAACTGCAACGTGTGAAGTAAAATATTCACTAGAGGACATTAACAGCATGTTGAATCTTCAAAAGAAAGCATTCGTGAAATTGACACAGGTTGATGGACATTATCTGGCTGAGTCAGAGATGGAAAGGAGATTTTCACAAACAAAGTGTAGACAGTAAGAATGAGAACTGACTTACTGGAAACAATGCAAGCTAGAAGACGACAAAGAGTAACGTTAAACACTAAGAGAAAAAGCACTGTCAACCTAGAATTCTATACACAGCAGAACTATCAGAGGCAGCCAATGGGCAAACCATACGGAAAAGAAACAAAGTCACAAGTGTGGTGATCCTAGGTAGGGAGTGACCGATGTAATTCTGAGGCCACACAAAGATGTCTGGTCCCCAGAATTCTTGTCACGTATGCTGCTCCTGGGTCCTAAGTGATAAGAGACAATTGTTCTGTTTTCTCTGGGGGTAGTGGATGTCCAGGCACTGAGGTGTTTTCCTGACTCCTCTGTTTCTTTTTTCCTCTGTACCTTAGAATTAAAAAAAGACAAGTCATCATTTAAAGTAGGAGAAAGTCTCTATTCCTGGCAACCTGAAAGAGAAAAATTAATATAATTTCCCGAGACGAGGTGACTTCTCATCTAAGTTTTTAGTCCATCTCACAAGTATTTTATATTAAAGCCCAGAAATCAGCGTGATAGACGAAAAGAGTACAGGATTGCTTCCACGGTCCCAGAGACCCTCCAGGCAACTGTCTCCTTACTCTACGTGAGGACTAAACATCTTTCAATTAAAATTATATAAATCTTCACAAACTCTCTTCAGAGAGAATGCAATATTACTCACTGGTTTACAAAAAAATAGAAACAAAGAATGAGGGTGCCTGGCTGCTTCCATCGGTGGAGCATGAGACTCTTCTTCTTGGGGTTGTGAGTTCGAGCCCCACGTTGAGTGTAGAGATTACTCAAAAATAAAATATTTTTTTAAAAAAAGAGAGAGAGCTAGAGAGAACAGATCATTGGCTTTGATGAGACCATCCAAATTTTTAATGAAGAATATAGACAAATGTTGGGGGGCAAAGTATATATATGGCCATCAGGAGAGGAAGAGTGAAGAACTTTTCACCGGTTTCTGCATTCTAGGCCAAATGAAAATGTGAGAGTCTTTCAAAATTACCGTAATTATAATAAACTGTCCCCTGGTAGTTATCCCTTCAAAGCGTGTTTTAACTATAGCTTACATTCCACAAATAGCAGCTTAGCTCTTACTGGGAATACTTATTAAAGGAAACATCATCTACCAGTCCCTCTATTAGGATGAAATGTCACCAGTCACTTTTAGGGTAGTGTCTTTTTAAAATATCGGTTGGATTCCACCCTCTGCCAAGAGCAGTTTCAAAAATGAATGTCCTTCCATTGGCCCTTAAATCTTTATTTTACATACACTTGGAAGGGCTCCTTAGTAGCAGCTTAATAAAGACCTTGGCAGGGTTAATAAAATGTGATTCTGACAAACCACCACCCATAGTTTTCCAGAGTTTATCAAAGATTCTAGCTCAGAATTCCAAAAAGCCTAACTACTCCTTTAGGCCTTATTAATGTCACAAAGTTTCCCAAAGGGCATTCTGTCCTCAGTGCGTGATCATTCTTGATGTGTCATTATATCAGGAAGGTTTGGGCAACAAATGATAGTATTCGCTATCCCACGTAACAGCAAGTCCAAAGTTACGGCAGCTCCACTTCTCTGGGTCTCTTTTGGTTTTTCTGCCCCCGCCCCCACCCCAACCCCTATGTCAACTTTGTCCCTCATGCAAACACCTCTTAAGGTTGCAAGGTAGGTAAAACATATCTGGGCACTACACCCAGCAATGTCCAGAAGAGCCTTGTGACCTGCCAGTGTCTAACCCAATCACCCCAGCGAGGAGAACTGGACATACACAGACAAGCTAGAATCTTCCATCTGCAGCCAAGATTGGGCCAGCACATTTCTCAACAAATTCTGAGCTCCATTAGGAAGGAGGAAGGATGAACGAATGTCAGATGACTCAGGAAATTCTGCCCAAGTTAGAATTTTCCATTGCTGATATTGTTGGGTTTTCACCACAAATTATAGTTTCTTCAGTTTCAATATTATTGATTTAGCTTGTTGAGGACTGTTTGGCTAAACTTACAATGCGGAGCAGTGCCTATCATTTTTAAGAACATTTTGGACTGTAATTTTTCCCATAACTAAATTTAAAGACTTTTGCATTTTGGCGGCCAAGAATAGATTATCCACATCCCGTGGCCAAAGCAGATAAATCCACAATCCTCACCACGATTGTCAGTACCCTCAACTGGCTTCTCCAGTTGACCATTGTTGTTACTAGAGTTTCCTTATGAAAAGAGGAGTTATGTGTGCTTATGGGGTGTTATTCTGCCTAAGTGGACATTGCTCAGAAAGATGTGGGAGTCTCTGCTTTGGGCCAGAACTCCCTGTGAGTTTCTTTCCATCCTTCTGTGCCAACAGGAAAAGAGGAAATGACTCTGTGCCTTAGGATCGTATATACTGACCTCAGTCTTATGGTGTGAGGACCCAGGGTCTCCTCATTAGTCTCCCATCTGGAATTGGCAGCAGTGAGATCACTTTTTCCAGTTCATGTATGAAGTATAAAGATCAAGGCTCAGGAACTACAAATACAACTATTCTGGCTGGAGTCATTCCAACTCAATTACTACTATCATTAGGCATTAAATTAAAACATTGGCTCTTAAAACTATACATGCTTCAAAGTTCAGGCTCTCAGCACCTCTTGTGTACATTATTACAACTTCTTCTCACTTGATCTTTCTGGCCCCTCCAATTCATCTTGCAAGCCATTCCAACACAAATCTGGTCATGTCATTTTCCTGCTTAGAATCCTCACAATGACATCTACATGCGATGTAGTCCATTTCAGCTGCTAGAGCAGAACCCCATAGACTAGACAATAACAATAGAAATCTCTCACAGTTCTGGAGGCAAGAAGTCCAAGATTGAGGCACGACCACATTTGGTGTCTGGTGAGGACCACTTACTGGTCCATGGATGGCCACCATCTTGCTGAGAAAGGGCGAGGGAGCCCTTTCAGTCCACAAATGGGCATACTAACCTTTCATGTTCTGGCCTCTGCCTGTCTTTCCAAACTCATCTCCCCATTCCCCAGCAAAATTTCACTGGGCACTGCAGTCTGACAACACCATTCTTGCAGGATCTGGAACATACTGGATGCTTCCAGCCTGCACGACTTGCTCCCAATACCTGGAATGTTCTTTCTCCCTTATCAATCAAAGCATCACATTCTTTTTTAAAAAACCTTCCTTTACTCTACTAGGAAAAGTTAGTTACCTATCCTTGATGCAGTGTTAGTGGTGTTTAACACCGTGGACTTCAGAGCCAAACTATCCGGGTTCAAATGCGAAATTCACCACCACTTACTGGCTGTGTGGCCTTGTCAAGGACAATGCGGGACTGAGATTTTATCCTACATATCGGCCATCAACCTTATGTGTTAGTGTTTCATAGATGCTGGTGGAAGATGTAACTCCAGGGTTAGAGATAAACACAGTACATTGAGCTTCATGGCAGCTTGTGTGTGCTCCCCAAGTCCACCAAGTCTAATGGGGGCCACGCAAAGGGCCCATTAGGATGGTTGCATGGACAGTGAGTTGCATTACAGGAGAGGATCTCTGAGCGTGGGGGAATCATCCCTTTCATAATAAGTGGAATAAAAAGCCTTCTCTTTATGCAGGGGGAGATATTGCCTCCTGTCTCAAGGTTGCACTCTGCAAACACATCCCCAGGAATCAGCCCATGGAAAGAGCAGTGAGGACCTTGAGCTCTGGGCACACCCAGCAAGTTTCTCCAGGAACATTCAGGGTCCACAGTGGACTGTCTCTCCCGAAAGGCTTGCATGTGCCATTTCACCTCTGGGTATCTCACTTTTCTTGTCTCAAGTTGGGAAAATAACGGTACCAACATCGTAGGGACTTTGTAAGCATTAGAAGACTTGCCGGATGTCCAGCTCTTAGACCAGCTCCCAACCCAGAATAAGTGATCAGTAAGAGCTAGTTATTAGTTTTAACATCCCTCCCAGTACCCCCCTTCCCAAAACCCACGTAGTTTATTTGTAGCTTCATCACATCTCATGATAATTGTTTACCCATTTTTCCTGTCCACCCGCCTAAGTGCTTTTTCGGGTAATTCATCTTTGGATCCCAGATGCCAGTCCAGGATGGGTAATTATTACATTTGTTAGATAAAGAACTGAGTGACTAGTCCTCCCACGTATCAGCGTGACCTCTGTGGCACCCTCTCTCTACATCTGATTAAATTTGAAGACTCTAAACTCTCCAGTCCTTAACAGGGTCAGGGAAGGAAGAGGACATTGTCTTTTATGCATCTCTTTCTTCCCCCCGAATGACAGGGCAAGGCAATCATGCCGCCCACACAGGTAGATTAAATAGTTGCTCCAGTTGAAGGAAAATTATTGATTCTCATCCACTTGCAAGTCAGAAAAATGGCAAGAGTAGCAGGGGTGGTCTCATCTGCTTAGGACAGTCCTGAACACCTACAAAATGCACGTTTGCCTCTTACTTCTCCCTGGGTCCCGTCTCCCATCAGCCCCCGCCCATCAGAGGAAGTCCTAGCAAGAGGTGTTTCAGTCACTGATGATGCAGGAAAGATAAATCTGGTTTCCTCCCTTACTGTTGCAATTCAGAACACAGACTATCTGGGGACGGGAATTAGGTGGGCCACTGTTTTATCCACCCTGCTCAGGAACTAACCCAGGTCAACCTGACTACATTTTCTACGGTTCTATTTACACACCCACTGTATCCAGAACGGCCAGAGACAGATCATCGGGATGTAGGGGGGAGGGGGGAGTGCAGAGTTACTCCTTAGCTACAGAATTTCTTTTGGAGGGTGGTGGAAACGGTCTGCAACTAGTAGCGTGATGGCATTTCCTAAATACCACTGGCCTGGATGCTTTAAGATGGTCCAAATGTAAAAATTTGGTGAAATTTGTTTCCATTTTAAAATGCAAAAAAAAAGAAAAAAGAAGGAGAAGAAAAAGAAGGAGGAGGAGGGGGGTGGGGGAAAAAGAAGGAAAGTTGGTAAAGTATGTGGTTCTGGTCCGGAGGCAGCCCTTGCCCCTTTGTTTGCCCAGGGCACCTCTTGCCAGACGGCAGGAGCAGGAGCGTGAGGTGTCTCTTCCAGCCACGAAGAGGGTGCATCTTTCAACAAATGTTTGCCCTCCTTCTACGCACATGGTAGAGCAAACAATCTTACTTGGACTTGCTCCAGCCAGTGAGGTGTGAGTGAAAGTTCCAGCCAGGTAGCTTCAAGAGCTGGTATATGCGCCTCCCCACGTTGTCTGTGGTGCGGGGCTGTATCCCTGGGGGGGAGCCGGGGCGTCTCAGCAGCGCACACCAGCTGTCCCGGGATGGCTACTTGACATGAGAAGCAAGTGTTTGCTGTCTTACACCACCCAGGTTTGGGCCATTGCCATAACCACAGCATCTATCCCTCCTAACAGAGGGGAGGGGGCCCAGAGAACCCTGAGGACATTCTCCCCATACCCCAGAAGAAAGGATAACTATGAACGGCTGCCCATTTTTCTTGTGTTCAGGAATTTTTGCTGCAAATTCTTTTAAATGCTCTTAGAACGGTGATCGCTGACAGGTCCTGGGGAGCCCAGGGCGTCTGTATCTTAATGACTTCTCTTTCCCCCTGCCCTAGAGCGGACTGGAAGATGCTCCATGGGGGCCCATCACACCTAACGGGCTGTGCCACGTATTCTCAGCAAACACAGGCAAAGGGAGAGGACTACCCTTTAGATACTGCCGGTTTGAACTAGGCAGCAAAATACCAAGACAGAATAATCTCAGTTACAGCCAAAGCAGATCTGGGGGTGCGTAACAGAGAATGTAATCATTACCACGCTGTTCCCTGGCTCCTCTGGGTCTA
Source organism: Procyon lotor (assembly GCA_028646535.1). Taxonomy (NCBI): domain Eukaryota; kingdom Metazoa; phylum Chordata; class Mammalia; order Carnivora; family Procyonidae; genus Procyon; species Procyon lotor. Next base: position 2,696,805 of record CM053611.1, read on the forward strand.
ATTAGCCAGGCGCTCAGCTGGGTGCTGAAGGCATGGTGGGGAAAAATCGCTGGACTCCACCTTCCGGGCAACAGGTTAAAAGGGCTGATTTATGACTCTTGGTCCCGTGCCAGGGGACCCCCGCGGCGGCCGCCCCACCCACCTCGAGGACGGTGCCCCGGGTTCCCGACTGCTCTGGGTTTGAATAGAGACAGCCAGAAATTTCAGGGATGAACTATAAAGACGAGGGCACCTCCTGGGAACCGCCCTCGCCTGCCCGGAGTTAAATCAACACTGTGCTCTTTTGCTCCAAACCTTTCCTCCCCAGTCTCTCGCCCAGTCTAGCTTCCCGCCGAGCTGTCTAGTGTCTTCCTGCTGATCCCAGCTGTGTCTTCCTCGGGGCAGCCTGGCAACCCTTCAAATCTCTGATTCTTGTCTTTTGAAGGCCATCAGCATCCCTCCTCTCTCAGGGCCGTGGAAGGGTTAAAAATTGTCCTTCTCTTTAAAAGTTCCTCAATGTTTCTGGATTACTGACTTCAACAGGTATATAAGTTTTAAAAACTTATCCGAATGGGAATGCCAAATCGTATAGCAGTTTCTTACGAAACCACACATATTCTTCCCGTGTGATAGGGCAGCTGTGCCCCTCGGGATTTATCCCAAGGAGCAGAGAGCTTCTGCCCCTGCAACCTGCCCCTGGGTGTTTCTAACAGCTTCATTCACGACGTCCTTCAGGAGACGAGCTCATCCAGACGCTGGGAATATTGTACAGCGCTTCACGGAAATGCGCTAGCAAGCCAGGAAATACACAGATGAACCTAAAATGCGTATCACTAAGTGAAAGAGGCTAGTCTGGAAAGGCTCCATATTGTCTGATTTCAACTGTAGGACATTCTGTCTCAAGGCAAAACTATGGAGACAGTAAAGAGATCAGTGGTCGCCGGGGACAAATCGGCCGGAGCACAGAGGATTTTTAGAGCATTGAAAGACCTCTGTGCCCTGCCCCAATGATGGATACATTTATTCAAGCCCGAGGGGAAACCACCACCAAGAGTGACCCCAGTGTAGACTGGGTGATACTGCTGTGCAATGTAGTTTCGTGGATTGTGACAGCTGTCTCCCTCTGGGGAAGGATGCCGATGGGGGGGGGGGGCTGTGTGCATGTGGGGCAGAGGGATATGGAAAATCTCTGTAAGTTCCCCTCAGTTTTCCTGTGACCTTAAAACTGCTCTAAGAATAGAAAATGCTTTTTAAAAAAGCTTACCGGGGCGCCTGGGTGGCTCAGTCATTAAGCATCTGCCATCAGCTCCAAGTCATGATCCCAGAGTCCTGGGATCGAGCCTGTGTCAGGCTCCCTGCTCGGTGGGAAGCCTGTTTCTCCCTCTCCCACTCCCCCTGCTCATGATTCCTCTCTCGCTGTCTCTTTCTGTCAAATAAATGAATAAAATCTTTAAAAAATCATAAAAAAGCCTACCAGTACTGATGACTTTTCTATAGATTAAATATATTCTTGAATGACCATTGCCTACATCCACCAGGAAGAAACACAGTGAATTTCAGGACAGGAGAACTCCTTGTCTTGAAACACTCAGAAGATTACCAACCATGATATTGCCGTCTGCTAGGTTATAAATAGTCTACCATTAATAAGGATAATTATCTTTTCATAAGGGTTAATTTAGGATCTTAGGCTCTTTTTTTCATGTAAAATTTGTACGCTCTTCTTACATTTATTTTTCTTTATTAAAATGTAAATTTTGTCTTACTACTTTCACCGTACTGGTTCATTACAGAGAACTGAGAAAACAGAAATCCTAAAAAAGAAAGTAAAAGTCCTCCATAATTCTACCACCAGGGAAGGTATTGTGTATTTATACAATAATTTTTTTTCTATGCATATTGGTTTTTAAAACTCAAGATCATACTATATTTAGTGGACTCTTTTTATATTTGGTGGGTAGCTGCTTTCTATTTCTGGCTCCTGCATGACCCGGCTGACTGCCCTGTCTCCACTCTTATAAGTTGGCCTCCACTCTTATAAGTTGGCTTGTTTTGATCTCTCAACATTTTGCCTTTTTACTTTGATTATTTGAGTAGACTTCAACAGAAGAGATTGACTGAGAGAATCTATAACATCATTTTGAATAGCTAGTTTTCTCTTGTATAAATACACAATTCAATTAGTTAATTCCCTGTTGGTTATATATTAACTGGTTGCTATTTCTTGGCCGTTCTGAAGAGTACTATAATAAATACAACCGTGGTGAGATATTTGCAGGTATTTCCTCAGCGTAAATTATTAGATGAGGAATTATGGGTTAAAGGAAATTCGTATCATTTCTGCATTCCATCTCCAGTAATGGTGCACATAAATATTCCTATTTTTTGCACCCTTGCCAACATTAAGTTGACAACTGAAAAAAGAAACCATTCTGCCAATTAAAGTAGCTAAAAAATACTGTCTCCCAGTATTAATTTCTATTATTTCATCGCTGGAGTTATAGAAACTTCCATATATTGGTCACTCCATCATTACGCTGCATTATGAAATACCCGTTTCACATCTTTATTCATTTTCTTCTATTTATTTGTTCATTTACACCCTCTTGACTTTTGAGTGGACTCTCTTGTTTTTAAAGATTTTATTTATTTATCTGGAAGGAAGAGAGAGAGAAAGAGCGCACACAAGTGGTGGGAAGGGGCAGAGGGAGAAGCAGATGCCCCGCTGAGCAGGGAGCCTGACGTGGGACTCGATCCCAGGACCCTGAGATCATGACCCGAGCCAAAGGCAGACGCTTAACCGACTGAGCCCCTCAGGAGCCCCCAAAGAGGGCACTCTTTTTTTAAAATTAAGGGCGTTATGCTTTTGATGGTCACATATTTTAAAGTTCTTCCTCTTCATCAGCTATTGGCTTTTAATTTTACTTATGAGATATTTCGATATGCATTAAACACAGATTGGTACGGTCATATGGTTTATTCCTTCGGTGTCGTAACTAGAAAGTAGTTCACCTACCTAAGATTATGTAATTACCTACTTTCATTTTTAAGTGAGTACATTAGAAAAACAGTGAAATACCATAGCACTTAGAAATCAAACACTTAAGTGACATAAAATGGAGACATAAAGCGACATATACTAAAATAAAGACAAAATCCATTACTAGGACCATCTCTAAACTTTAGACATACTGAAAGTTACCAATTATGAGCCATTCTTTCTACAGGAAGACAGAGGCGTTCTATCTCAGAACGAATTTCTTTTTAAAAGCTTTCCATCCTGCCTCAGATGCGTCTGGATTATTTAAGCCATTACCAGGGAAAAAATAAGACAAGAAAATATTGAGGAATTCAGGTGGCAAAGACGTTTAACTATTTGTCTCTTTCCTGTGGATGAAATTGCAGAGTCAGTGAGGAGAGAAAATTCACTCTGGTCCTCCAAATTCTATGACCCTGTTCTTTTGTGTGGGGAAGAAAGAACAGTTATCATCTGAATGTAAAATGCTCTCATTTTACATGGTGGAGTTCATCCGTGGCATGGTTCCTATTCAGAACCATCCCTGGAGAATCTTGAGTTGTCCGCCGCTTAAGGCTGCAGCCCATAATTCCCGTGATTATACGCATTACCATTTTGGGGTCTTATGGCTAGTGAGAGAAGTAAAAGCATGCATCGAGGGTTACAGGAGTTTTTCGCGGATAAGATGTGGTAAAAGGGAGCAAAGGGGAGACTGAAACCAACATTATTAGGGGTATGGGGCAAGCTAGCTGCTCTGTATCTCACGCTGGGATTATTAGCCCATTTTATAGAGGGAGAAACAGAAGCCCAGAGAGGTCTAGCATCTTCCCAGGGTCACACAGCCAACAAAAGAGGAGACGGGATTTGAAAACCAGGATGTTGGAAAGAACAGGAATAAGTGAAGACCCCCGAGAAGGGAAGCTGGTGAGACTCACATCAGTCCCCGAGGGTAGTGTTCAGGAAGACAAAATTTAGAACTAAGTATCGAATTCTTCCTAGTCAAGCACAAAAATACGTATCTTAGTAAGGAGTGGCTTCAGTCGGTTTATAGAAAGTCGCTGACTTAGGACGGGTTCGACGTCATGATTTTTCAACTTTATGATGGTGCAAAATGATACACATTCAAGTAGAAACCGTGCTTGGGATTTGGAATGTGAACCTTGTCCCCGGCCAGCGGCGTGGGGTCCGTCCTCTCTCGGAGTCTGGGCAGTGAGCTGCACTCCCAGGCAGCCAGCGATCGTGAGGGCGGACCAGACATCCTGACAGCCTTCTGCACCCACCACCATTCTGCTTTTCACTTTCAGGGCCGTCCTCCACACAGGACATGAGACAGTCAACCCCCGATGATGACATAGGCTTCGGGCAGGGTGACTAACCCACCCGTCGGCGGGTGGGAGTGTTGTGGGCACGGGGCAGGCAGGCCAGGCTAAGTGAGCTATGATGCCTGGTAGACCAGATGTCGTAAATGCACGGTCCACTTACAATGTGGTCCACTTAACGATGGGTTCATTGGGACGTAACCCCATTGTGAGTCGACGATCTGTATTAAATTCCTCTTTTAAGTTTTCACTTAGGTGGGTAACTCCAGGCTTTTGCTTCGGAGTCAAAAGCGCTTGCTAATTGATTTTAGTAAGAATATCTATACACATGTTGCAATTTTACAGCCTGGGTATCCAATAAGACCCAAGCGTAGTCAGGTTATCTTCCTATTGAAAATCAACCGAAAAAAAGAAAAAAATAAATAAATAAAATAAAATAAAATAAAAAAAGAAAATCAACCGGTCGGCACTCTCAAGACTAAACGCCTTGGAGGGGGCCTGCTTTCCCCTGGACGTCATAGGCCTGCATACAAATACTCTCGGCAGCTTTAGCTTGCTTATTCCTATGCAAGGGCTAGGCTCTGCTTTGCCCCCAAATAAAAGCATTTCCAGGAACACCAAGCACATCTGTTTTTTGGTTTTTGATTTGTTTTGTTTTTTTCCCATAGACGTGTTCTCAGCAGGATCAGTACGGCGGGTTCACAGATTACATGTGGTGTGCAGAATAGACAGTTCGTGGGCTGCGAGCCTGCTCACCACACCTCCCATATGACCAGACGTTGCCCTTAATTCTCAGCTAATTGCTTCTGCCAACATTGTTAGTTCCGGCCACTCAGGCCGCGCTCTGGTCAAAGCGGCATCAGCTGTGCCCCGCGTAGGAGAGGGGAGATAAGGACCTTCGTGTCGCAAAGGAGTCCTCTCAAAGCACGACTTCCCTTGTTTGGTGTTTACTAATCCCTGTTTGAAGTGGGTCCCCGGGCCTCCATGTTAGGCCATCTTCACCGGGCGAAGTAATTCGCCTCTTTTTTCACTGTCAGACGCAGGCCTCCGTGACGTTTCTCTCCCACGATCTGACGCCGGATCAGAGCGAAAGGCAGATCACTTCCCCTAACCACAGCCACCCCAAAGGAGGAATTCTTTGGCATCGCGGACTAATTACTTCGTGCCGACTAATTACTGGAACTCCTCTGTGTGTGTGTGTGTGTGTGTGTACATTCCAAGATAAAATTTTGGAATGGGTAAAACGTCTGGCACTTTGCATCGTCGTATGTACAACACATAAAAACTACAGCAGCACTCTGAAACCCCATGCTCTCTCTCTCCCTCCTCCTCCTCGCTGGCTGCCTCACCTCTTCACTAATGAAAAAGGAGGCCGAGGAAAGGGGCCGGCCAGTCCCCTGCACGGAGCGCCTCACCCCTTGCCTCCTGCGTGCACACTCCCCCCGCTCCCCGTGCTCGCCCTGGACTGTAGACCACTGATGACGACGATGCCCAGGATGTGGCTGCCTTGCCCCTTCCTGGCAGCTGGAGGCGGAAAGCCACAGCCTAACACGGGGATGTTGTGACTGTCGATCTTCTGTGTCAACCCGACGGGGCGAAGGGATGCCCCGAGAGCTGGTAGAGCTTGATTTCTGTGCATATCTGTGAGGGTGTGTCCGAAAGAGACACAGCGTCTCCATCAGGAGGCTGAGGAAAGAAGATCCCTGCCCTATTGCAGGCGGGGATCTCTAATCCATCCAGGGCCCGAGTAAACCAAAAAGATGGAGGAAGGGCGAATTTGTTCTCTTGCTCCACGTGACATCCGCCTTCTCCCCCCCTTGGCCATTGGAGCTCCTGGTTCTCTCTTGGACCTTCGGACTTGGGCTGAATCGTCACGCGGGCTTCCTAGCGTCTCCAGCTAGCAGGTGGCAGGTGTGGGACTTCTCAGCCTCTGTAACTGTGTGATGTAATCCCTTGCAATAAATCTCCTCTAGCTGCAGCTAAATCTATACCCATGTCTATATCTGTGTCTATGTGTCGGTACGTCTGCCTCTATCACTCTGGCTAGACCTATGGATTAGAGAAACAGATAGATGCCCCCACAATACGGGTAAATAAGAAACTGTATAGACAGACACAGATACGGCAGTTCTGTTTGGAGGACACTGAACGACACTTTTAAAAATTAGAAATTGCGACGATTCGTGAGACACGAGGATCTAGACAGAAAGACAGAGGGGAGTGATTTTTCCATGGCCGTCCATGGCTAACAAGCGCGAGAGCCAGGGCTGGATGGCTGGTTTTCAGTGTTCTCCGTCCAGCGGCACCCTGTCCCCCCTACAAGGCGCAGCTCCCCAAGGTGGGCGCCATGACTCCAGACCCAGCCTTCTGCTTGGCTCAGCCTTCCCTCCTTGGCACCACCCGGGTTTGGTGACACCTGTCACACAGAGTGGGAAGAACGGTCCCACCAGAGCAGTAGTTTTCGACCAGAGGTGATGTGTCTCCCGAGAGGTTTTTCCGAGCAATGTCTGGGGATACTTTTTGTTTCACAGCATCAGGGGTGCGGCTGGCTTGCGGTTGAGTGGAGGCCAAGGACACTGCCGAACATCCTGGGACGCACAGGGCGGCCCCGACCACAAGGACTCCCGCCCCAGATGCCAGTAGTGACAAGATGACGAAGCCTACACTTGAACTCCCCAAGGTCGGTCTGCCAAGTGCAGAGGCGCACGGGTCCCCGGGATGTGGTTTTGGCAGAGTCTCCCCAGATCTCTGGGCACGATCGAGGAGGGTGCGGCACAGGGTAGCGGAAGGGTTAAGATGTCTGGGTTGTGGCCCCGGCTCTGCTCTGAACAAGTCCTTGCGTGAGAAGAAGCCACTTCCTGCATCAAGCCCGAGATAGGAGGTTACCTGTGCTCCCAGAGCAGTCACGGGTGCGGAGACCTGAGATGGTTCAGAGACCGCCCACAGGAGATGGCGAGGACACCTACGAGCATACTCAGAGACGCCTGGCTAAGGATGGCCTGACACCTGTCCCCCTCCCCCACTCAGGGCAAAGTCTGCACAGAGACCTCACTCTGTCGGCCTCCCTGCCCCTTGAGTCCTCAGCAGCCCTCCCCATCCGGCCGCGGTGAGACACCCAGACCCCAGGCATCTACCCTCCCTTTCCCCCCAACCCACAGCTTCCAGATACCATTGCTTATTTTCTGCTTTCTCTTTGCCTCCAAGCTCTAATTCCATTTTCTTATAATCACCACTGACAATATTCAAGGCTCATTGCAGACCAGACGTTTGATGGCAGTGGGTCCGCGAGTCCATCTATCCTCCTACTAGCTTCCCACTAAATCCTCAAAACCAGTCGGTGCTCAGTCGGTGAAGCGTCTGCCTTCGGCTCAGGTAATCAGCAGCCCTGACGAATGTCACTGTATCCTCTTGTTCTGTGTGATCACTGCCTTACGTCACGGGGACAGTCGGCCGTGCGGCATTCCTTGAGTTTCCACACCATCGCTTCTGCACAGAGAGGGCATGTCTTTTTCTTATCATTCTTAGATTCCTATCCTCTCCCCAGAAACCCACAGCAGTGAAGAAAACACCAAAAACCAAAACCAAACCAAGACAAAACAAACAAAACTCGGAAAGATAAAGAAAAGATGGAACCCAACAGAAATCTTAGGGCTCCTGAGCTTTAGAGGACACTGCTCTAATTCAAAGCCTTTCAGCAAGCACGGATCCCAGGAGAACACGAAGTTAAAAATTAACAAGATCTGGCTCCATTTTATATATTTCATAATATGGAGACCAGGACACATTCTTTGGGAGTCTCCGCCTTGTGGCCCAACAAGGAGAATCCATTTCAGTAAATTGCCGTAAATGTGGCAGTTTGGGAACAGGAACCCGTGAATGTGCAAAGCCATACTTTCTATCAGGTCTATTCTTTTAACTGATGTATCTCCCCGAGCAGAAACCACAGCCCCAGAATGTCACGAAGGGCACTTGTAACTCACAAGTTACTTCCCAGCTCCCGAGTGACGTAAAGGTGAGATTTTCATTAATTGTCTGGAGCCCCAGGATGTATGCTGGTTTTGCAAAGCTCTCTGGCAGAGCCTGCCTTCCTGTTTATCTGTCTCTGCTTGCTCGCCCAGCACACGTGGTGCAAAACACAAGTGGAGTCTCTCACAATTCAGAACCGGAAGAGACTGGAACATTTTTAATTAGACTGAAAATAAAAAGATAGCAGCTACGGAAGATGGGTTCCCCTCGCTCCTTTCCTTTCGAAGACTGCAATTAAACTTGTTTTCGGGAGAACTGATCCTTGCCACCCCAAGGAAAGGGGGGAACGTGAACCCAATTATTCGGTAGTCAACTTCATCCCTAAAATAAATGAAACCGCAAGGCTGTCTCTTACCCCGATGCCCGGGAAACTGACAGAAAACTACATGAGCAGAATTTTGTACCCTTCCCCTCTGGGCATGATTTAAACCAAGAAATCCGTCGTCAGGAGGTAAGTGGGGAATAGCTCCAGGGAGAGCCGAAAAATGATGGTGAAGGGTTTTTGTCTCTGTCTCAACCTTTACTCCTGTAAAACTAAGTGAAACCGATCTCCGATTGATTATTAAACACTTTTGCATGAAATGGCTGGGGGATATTCTGCTCATTAAATCCATGATTCTTAGCAGAGCTATTTTTGCCCGGTTATATTGTGGGGATGGGGGGAGAGGGACACCGATAACGAGGAGGAAGTAGTCGGTACCAAGCTGGCAAAACTCCTGAGAAAGTAAAACAACAGCAACAAAAAACCAAACTCAATGTTGGTGGCATCCCCTGCAGACTGGGCAGCGCTCTTTCTGAGATGAAGGAATCAGGGGAGCAAATAGAAATCATCACCTTTACAATGAGAAGCAGTTATTCACTATGGGGAGGGGACGAGTAAGGTCTAGAAGAATCCTTCCTTTGTTTGGACGCCACATACGCTGGACAATTCCCAGGTGCCTCGAACTGATGCCTTCGAGTCGTAGCACCAATAAAGGTCAACGCGGTTCTCTTTATTTCGGTCATGAATTATAATTCTTTCTGGGGCTACAAGGGCTACAAAAAAAATCATTGCGTGTGTGTGTGTGTGTGTGTGTGTGTGTGTGTGCGCGCGCGCACGCCCTTTAAAAGCCTTTGCACACCAGTGCCTCACACCCCGGTATTTAAGAGAAATTAGATTCCTTGGTCTTCAGCAGAACCTTTAGGGGGACACTGCAGTGTGAGCATGGGCGGCATCATTATGCTTTTATTTACTCGATGTGTTTTTTCCCCCGTTTTTGCGGTTCTTACTTTTTCCCCACTTTACTTGGAATAACATCATCTTCCCTCTGTCTGGGAATAAAAGATGATTACCTTTTTGTTCAGAATCCCCTAAACTAATACAGTTATTCCGTGCGTTGCTAAGCAACGGAGCCGGATTCCCCCCGAAGAATCTCACTGCCCTGTTAAATTCTGCTTCCCTTTTTGGTAACTGACCACGGGGAGAGTCCGCTGATGGGAAGAAGACACCCGTAACCAAGAGACTGGAGGAGTAAGACAATTTAACCGGCCCGAGTTCCGTGAAAAACTTCCATCTCAGATAAACACACTGGTATATTCCTCATGACATCACAACAAAACACTCTTTGGTGCTGGAAGGAACAGGACACAGATGGACACGACGTGGTTGAAGCTGGAATGTGCTAGAAAGGACCGGACACAAAAGAGCACGGGCTGTGCATCATTTCATCATTTGCATGGGACTCAAGGGGAGACAGATCTATTCTCCAGCGACAGGAAGTGGGTGGGGACTGTCTGGGGGGGGCACAGGGGGCTTCTAGGGATGATGGAAATGTCCCCTCGTCTCTCGATTGTGCCACGTGGAACTTGCCCATCAACATGAAATTGAAATGGGTGCCTTTTATTACACGTAAATTATACCTCAGTGAAGAAACCAAACCTACCCCTGCCATCATACTTATTAAACTTAGACTTAGCTGTGTTATTTTTAAGACCAGGAATATCTTTTTCTGTTGCCAGGGCGGTTTTGTGTTTTTGTTTTAACAGAGGAAGAAAATTGACATCATCTGTAAAGGTGAAGGGCAACATTGTTTTTATCATTATTTTTTTTTAGATTTATTTATTTATTTATTTATTTATTTATTTATTTATTTGACACAGAGAGAGATCCCAAGTAGGCAGAGAGGCAGGCAGAGAGTGGGGGAGGCAGTCTCCCTGCTGAGCAGAGAACCCGATGCGGGTCTCGATCCCAGGACCCTGAGATCATGACCTGAGCTGAAGGCAGAGGCTTTAACCCACTGAGCCCCCCAGATGCCCCAGGGCAACTTTGTTTTTAAAGAAAGAGTTTTACTTGGGAAGAATCGCAACTAATATTTCTCCCTTGGTGGCTTTTCTCCTTTCATTATTTTTTCATTTTCATTTTTATTAAAGTTACACATGCAAATAATTTGAAGAGTCTCCTACTTCACAGACACAATTACTTTCAACTCTTTTTAGCTGTTTGTCTTAGAATTAATGTCAGATTCCTAGTAAAATGCTCATATTGCTGTTTCTCAAGCTTTCAGATTTTGCTTTATTGGCTTCTCACATGAGAAGAATATTCTAATTCCAGAGAGAATACACTGGAAATTTAGTCTTGAGTATTCTCTCTCTCTCTCTCTCTCTCTCTCACACACACACACACACACACACACACACACACTTCTATCCTTCATCTTCCCAATGTGGTTATGGTTATACCATAATTTTATTTACCTGGTTTACCTTATTGTGATCATGGCATTTCCATGATCACAATAAGGTAAACCAGGTAAATAAAATAAAATGCTCATTTCTGAGGCAAATAGCAAACTGTGATTCTGTTTCCTTTCCTGAACACTTGTTTGTTTCCCCCCGTAGGACTGAGAGCCCGGGTTAGTTTCACTGAATGTTTAGTTTCCTCCAGCAACGTCCCACAATGTCCAGGTCCACACATGATGGCCCTGTGGGGTCCTATTCCTCGTCCTCGCGTGCTCGCCTTCCCCTGTACTCACCTCTTCTCATGGCTTACAACACTCCCTAAGAAAGGATGCACAGCAGGTCTGCTTGACCAGAACCCCTTCGTGACCTGCCCTCTTGTATAATGACTGCTTACCTGGGAGTAGATGTCTACATTGAAAGTCATTCCCTTTCCGAAATTTGAAGCTATTTCTCCACTTGAATCTCAGGTTCTAGTGCCGTTTTAAGAAGTCTGTGCCATTCCGCTACAATGTGGCCATGGGAAACCGTTTTTCTTTCTGTGCACAATTCTCACAGACTTTTCTTCCTATTGTCCGTGAAACCCCACAGTGATGTGGCCTAGTGGGGGTCCATTTTCACCCATAGTGCTAATAACTCAATAGTCCCTTTCAATCTAGCAACTCATTTCCTCTATTCTGGAAAACTCTTTGAATACTGTGTGTCTGAGCATTTCTTTCCTTCTTACCCTGTGTATGTTTGGATACCTCAGACACATCTTTCTCTTGTCTTTTGGTTCCTATTTTCTTTTGTTTTGTGTGTCCTTTCAATTTTAGCTTCTAGCATGTCTACCGAGTTACTTCTCATCATCATAATTTCCACGGGTTGCTTCCAAGGGTGTGATATATTATTTTACTTCTCTCCATATATTAATAAATGTCTCTTAAAGTTTTGTTCTCTCTGCATAGGATCCTCTAAATTTCTATTTTCTGTATGCCTTGGTCTCTGTCTTTGTCTACTTGGGTTGCTATAACAAAAATGCCATAGACTGGGAGGCTTATAAACAACACAAGTTTATTTCTCATCGTTCTGGAAGCTGGAAGTCCAAGATCAAAGCACTAGCAGATTTGGTGCATGGCAAGAACCCACTTCCTGGTTCATTGCCTTCACATGGAGGAAAGGGTAGGGAACTCTCCAGAATCTCTTTGGGAAGGACACTAATCCATCAGTGGGGGCTCCCCTCTCACGACCTCATCACCTCCCACCCAAAGACTCCCACCCTCCAACTACCATCACATGGAAGGTTAGGTTTCAACATATAAACTTGGGGGACGGGGCAAAGGGACAGCGAACATTCAGTCCATTGCAGGCTCTGTCTTACAATGAAAGCTTTCCACAGATGTGTGGTGATCCTTTGCTATCTATCCATATTTAAGACTGGGGTATTAAAAGGCCATCAGGGAGCTCACTCTGTGTAGATGGGGCTTGTGGAGTGTGGACCTCACTTCCTAGTCTTCCATCAGGTGGGGAAGGAGGGAGTAGAGATCAGGGACCCAACTGCTTCTTAAACGGACCCTCCCCTAATCCTCTCACTCAACCCCACTCTCAGTGCTACCCTAGAGATATCAGTGGGGCAAATTCCTAAATCTTCTCAGTTCTGCTTCTTGGCTTCCCTTTTGCAAGCTTAGAGTTCTTCTAGATGCATCTTTCTAGAATCTGTATCTCTTTGTAATAAATACCTTCTATTTCCAGCTTGCAAATTTCCTCCATTACTTCCTCTCTTCTGTTCTCCTTTTCTGTGTGGATTTACTGCTTGTTAGCAGATAACCCCTTTTGGGTTGCTTCTGGAGGTTATAGGAGAGCATGGGGACAAATGCATGAGGTCCGCCTGCCAACTTTAACTAGAAAAAAGCTTGTTTTCCAGTTTTATTGAGAAATGATCACAGCAGAAGTTGAAGGCGCTCAGCAGGATGGTTTGATTTACATACGTTGTGAAATGATCTCTCCAATAAGTTCAGCTCACATCCATCTTCTTGTATGGATACCATAAAAAGAAAAGAACGAAGAAAAACATTTTTCCTTCCAATGAGAACTCATAGGATTTACTCTCTTAACGTCCCCCTGTATCACACAGCAGTGCAAACTGGGGTCATCATGTTGCCCATTTCATCCCGAGGACTTACGTATCTTATTACTGGAAGTCTGTACCTTTCAGTCACCTTCTTCCCATTTCTACTCCCCACTCCCACCACTCGCCTCCGGTAACCACAGGGCTGATCTCTTTTCTCTGAGTTCCATTTTGTTTTGTTTTAGATTCCATATATAAGACAAATCATGCCTTATTTGTCTTTCTCTGTCTGATTTATTTCACTTAGCGTAATGCCTTCAAGGTCCATCCAAGTTGTTGCAAATATGAGGATTTCCTCATTTCCTGTGGCTGAATAATACTCCATTGTGGTATATATACCACACCTTTATCCATTCACCCATCAATAACCCAAGTGTCATTTCCATGTCTTGGCTGTTGTAAAAATGCCACAGTGAACGTGGGGAGTGGGGCAGATAACCTCTCCAGTTTGTGTTGTGTCTTTTGGATCGTATGGTGGGTCTACTTGTAATTGTCTTAGGATCACCTATACGGTTTTTCATAGTGACTGTACCAATTTAAAATAATTTTTAAAAGGGTTTTGCCGTTCGACAATCTCGAACCGGGACTGAGGGTAAGGGAATGAGGAAAAAAAGACAAAGAGACAAAGTATGGGAGGGGGAGGAACACAACGGATGATGTCCAGACTGTGTTCGGCTTTATTCAAGCGCGCACCTTCTTATATAGTGTGTGAAAAACAAGTCCAAAAAACGATTACACCTGGGAGTCACATGTTCTAGGAATTTGTTAACACATCAAAACAAGCTCCCCTCATCACAGGCTCCAAGAAGTCTGGGTAAGACTACGAGTAGCACGTGTACATGCTTCAGAGGCATTGCTGCAATTTAATGATCTAAACAATCACAACCTGCGCAGCTTGTCCCTCAGGGAGGTATGACCAGTCACAGACCAGCAGGCCTCGAGGCCCCTTGTCGAGCCCATTCTCTAGCGCCCGCTTTCCGCCCCTTCGGGCAGGGGTCACGAGTCCAGGCTCAACAGGTCCCTTTAGCAGCTAGCCATTGGCTGACCGCAGGGTTTTAATTTTATATTTTGGATCAGTAATAGAACAAAAGAAGGATCCAGAAAAATGGACACATACAAAGTAAATATGGGACAATACACAGAGAAGAAAGAGAAAACATTGACCAAGTGAGACAAGCAACAGGGAGGGACTCCAAGGGCTACAAAAAAACACAAATTACCAGGACGCCTGGGGTGGCTCAGTCGAGTAAGCATCAAGCGTCTGCCTTCGGCTTAGGTCATGATCCCAGGGTCCTGGGATGGAGTCCCTGTGTTGGGTTCCCTGCTCCGCCGGGAGCCTGCTTCTCCCTCTGCCTGCTGCTCCCCCTGCTTGTGCTCGCTCTCCTTCTCTCGCAAATAAATAGATAAAAATGAAATCTTTAAAAACAAACAAACAAAACACAGATTCCTGGGCTCCGGGCTGGCTCGGTCGATAGAGCATTCGACTCTTGATCTTGGGGTCGTGAGTTCAAGCCCCATGTTTGGTGTTGAGATTACCCAAAACCAAAAACGATTTAGAAAACCCACAGACTGTTATGAAACAACAGGCCGGAGGGGTGGTGTTGCTGTTGAAGTCACGACCTGGTTACACAAGGGGCGACGTTAAGAGCAAAGGTCTTCCTGTAACTGACCTGAGCTACTGAAGCAAAGCCTGGCAGTTAAGCAAGCCGGTTCCTTGTTCCATAAACACTGTGGACTTGGGCCTTTAATGCAACTGGGTTTTCCCTCCACACATTCACCATTTCCCTCCTCGCCCACATCCCCTGCATGCCAAACAAAGGATGATACCCTGCTGGTTCCTGCAGAAGGCGAAGCCTTCTAGGGGCACAGCGCAGACAGGACCACAGGTGACCCTGGTACCTTTGGATCGAAGAATCTCTCTGTCGCCTGACACTTCAGTCTAATATTATCTGTAATTGCCAATCACCCCCAAACCACTCAAGTGTCCAGCTAAGAAAGGACAATTTAAAAAAAACGCTCTATTTGTGTACCTCAGACATATATTCTCTCTAAACTTCACAACAAGACTGCAAGACGGGTATTTGCATCATTATTTAACGAAGACCGAAACTGACAAGGAAAGAGGTGATGTGATTTCCCCAAAGCCTCCAGGCACAGAAAGTATGCATATTTAATTCCCAAGCCAGTGATTATCTCCCTGCAGTGGCAAGAGAGGTGAGCTGTCCTTTTCAGACATCCTCTTCTAGGATTGTGTGTTTTTGTTTGATTTGATTTAAATGCAACAGATAATGTCTTAATTCTTACTAACCGGGGGAGCAAGAAACTCCAAGCTTTGCCAGCCAGAGAGAAACGTTTTTCAAATAGGCAAAGGGGCAGATCTTTAGCAAACCAATGAGCTGCCGACCCCATCAGACTTTCCAGGTCCCGGAGCTAAAAAGGCAAAGAGTGCGAATCTATTGGCAGACTGCCCGTGCTTCTCTGTCCTCCCAGCACAAGATTTTCAGAACTGCGTGCCCTTTGCTGATGGAAACCCTGAAAAATACCTTCCTTTGAAGTATTTTGAAGCTTGAGAGGACCACAGAAAAAACTCAGGTGGCTCCTTCCCAAGTGAAGTTTCGAGATACCACAGAAAACCTAACAAGTGCTCAAATGTGAGGATTTTCAATTTTAAAAAGCATAGTATGTAGCAACTTGTGACACCTTTTTTCCCTCCCTCCAAAAAACAGCTGTTCCTTTGGCTGCCAACGCCATAATCTTGTTTCCTAACTGAGGCTTAGTGGAGAAGATTCATCTTCACAGGCTTACTCTGAAATCAAATCTGCATGAGAACCAAGAACAGAATCAGAGGAAACAAGGTAGAGGTGGTCGTTCTCCACCATTTCTGCAACAACGAGGCTGCTGAAGGCTCTACGGTTTGAAGGAGAACCCTCCCTCTGAGGAAGAGCAACAAATCATCTGCCCTTTGCAATGTCATCTCTGTTACCGTTGATAAGACTCAAACCGAGGGGCATCTGGGTGACTGAGTTGGTTAAGCGTCTGCCTTCAGCTCAGGTCATGATCCCAGGGCTCTGGGATTGAGTCCCGTGACGGGCTCTATCTCCCTCTGTCTCTCTTTTGCAAATAAATGAATAAAATTGCAAAAAAAAGAAAAGTTTCAGTTTGAGGTTTACAGCTTTATTTAATCACATTCCAAACAAAACAATAACTCACACTGAAGTGTAAACTACCGCAAATGTGCAAAGATGCCACCCCTCCCAGGAGCATTTGCTGTGAACCCCGAAACAGGGCAGGGGAACTTCAGGCAAAGGTGCTGAATCTCAGACAGGAGAGAGCAAAAGCAGAACCCCAAAGCTGGAAAAGCCCCGAGAGGTGCACCTGTTTCCTCCTTTATAGAAACCTGGGACACCAAGACATGGCTGGGATCAGAACTCACAATCCTGGACGCCCCGGTTCGGGGCTGGATGCACGCTGCTACTTATCTTTTCTAGAGGAGGAGGTGTGTGTTGTGACAGAGGGACCCGAGGAAGGGCAGGGTCCGAGATCTGGGTCCCCGTCGCCTCCCCCTGGGGTTGTGTCTCGGGGTGAGTGAAGCCGGGTGGAGGGCACAACTCTCAGAAAGAAATCCCAAGGCAGAAGCGTTTTCTGAAGACCGTGACCTTCTGCCCAGTCTTACCCAAGCTGGCAAACAGGGGAGACCGTTTTGGAGTAGCATTTTGGCTTTGCAGTTCCCTACCTGTGGACACGGGAAAACCCTTCCCAGCCCCCTACGTGCTCCTCGCTGTATTTCCAATCGTGATTTAAAGTCACCTCCCAATGATCAGCGCATCGGTCGTTGGAGGTGTGACTGATCTCCCCAGAGTGTGCCCCCCGCCCCGCAGTCAAACAGCTTCATATGCACGTGTTTTCCACTCGGAAATACTGGCTCGATTTAATACGCATCTTAATAGCCCACTGAACCGTAGCGACACAGATGCTCACCTTTGCCTAAGCGTTTCTGTTTTTTGGCTCTGTCTTTAGTCTTTCTTTCACATTCTTTTCCCTCACTCAGGTAGGCACCATTGTTGCCTGAGATCACAAGGACCCACCAAACAACTATTACTAATTATTCCCATGGAGAATTCAAAATTTTATAAAGGCGGCCAACATAGTGCATTCGTTTGCAGAAAGACGGCATTTTAGGAAAGTTATGGGAAAAGTCTCCGCAACCGTATTTTGTTCAAAGCTTGCATGGTTGAAGGCAGGGAAGTGTTGTTCTGATAGGAACCCAAGTGGAATTAGATTTCTGCTTCTAGCAGCCTGATCAGACCCCGGAGACAGGAAACGCTGGAAGGTCCATGTAAGACACCCCGCGAGAGACCTTCGTGCCCGCCTTACCCGAGCTTCTCCCCGGGGACCAGGCACAAGCTGGCTGGAGAGGAAGCCAGTTCCGCTCAGAAACGCTTCCACGACGTGTTCCGCCGACGAGGCAGCCCTCAGAGCGAACATGCGCAGACCCGGAAAAGCAGGGGCAGCAGGTGGGAACCCCAGCAGAGAAAAGACTGTCTCCTTGCAGTTTTGCTGTGGGCTCCGGTTACTGCACAGACTCCAATGCCTCCGTGAAAATATTGGGGCCGGGTTGGAAAGCTCCTCTGAAGGAGAGAGGGTGAGAAGCAAGGAAAAGGACGAGGAGGAGGGTCCGTGCAGATATTCCCAACACCCCACCTTCGCCAGTGGCTCCTGTGAGCCAGGGGAAAAGATGGCAGCCTTTCCAGGGGAAGAGAATGTTTGATGAGTTGTGTGGTCCCAAGAACTGTAGGTCATATTCCTAAGAAGAACGTTCGCGAAGGTCCTTGACATAGTGCTTGGCATGTGGTATGTGTGCTGGAAGTTTTTCTTAAATCTCAATCTAATCTGAGTGTCTCGGGCCTGTTGGGCTTTATTGTGTGAGTGTGACTTTCACGGTGTGCACTTTCCAGGGGCAGTTAGGGAGCACGGGCGCAGTGAGTGGGACTGCATGGTCAGGGGGCACCACAGCTCTGGGGGTAGAAGGACAAGGGAGAACAGGCGGCAGCTACTACCCAACACCCATCCATTCTCCTTTCTGAAGGCCCAAGCCTCTCTTTGGAGCTGGGCACTGAGCATTACATTTCCTGACAGTTTGAAACGGCCACACAACTAAGTTTCAGTTGATGAGATGTAAGTGAAAATTGTGCGGGACTCCCATGAAGTTTTCTTGAAGGGGAAGAGACATTTTGGCATCTCTGTCATACTTGTTTCTGCTTCCTTCCTCAAGGATATGTGATGGCTGGAGCTCCAGCAGCTATTTTGGACTGTGAGGTGTCCTTGGAAAGGAAAGCCATGGATGCACTGAGACTGTCAGAGTGGAAAGATCAGAGCACAGGTCCCTGAGGACCACTGTGGCAGCCCTATACTGCCCATCTGCAGAGTTATATGACATAGAAGCAAATTTCTGCCTTGCTGAAACAACCATTATCTGGGGTTTTCTGTTACATGTGTCTAACCCTAATTTCAACTAACCTAGAAATCCATTCCCTTTTGCCCTCCAAATGCCCTAAGTAAATGTGAATGGTTTACCATTTACAGTTACTTACATCAAGTATGGGGACAGTTGTCATATGATTAGATGAGGAAGATCACTTTGTTTTATGATTTCTTTGATTAAAACATTCTTTTTTTTTTTTTAACACATGCTCTTTCTGGTTTGCATTCAGATTTCCGAGGAAGGGAAAGAAATCGCCCTGCTTTCGACACACCGGTGGTGGCCAAAAGTAACACAGGATCCCCCAAAAAGAACAGCCTTTCCTCTCAATCCTCCCCCACTGGCTCTAGAAGTCCCGAGAAGAAAGTCTCACACTGGCTTGTGACACAGCTCTTTGCCCAGTGACACCTTTCCCCCCTGAAACTGCCTACCAGTGGCCTTTGCTTCTCACTCAAGTGCAGTCCAGACCTCCTCCCCCTCACATTCCATCCAGGAATGGATTTACTACGATTTCCTTGCAATGCCCCTTTCCCATCTTCCCGTATACCTTGTCACGCGTCTGCTCTAACAAGGAGGTCTTGTGCTTTCCATAGCTCAACTTGCCTTATTGAAAGAGCTCTTTCAATATCTGCTTGGTTTTTCATCACAGACCCCCTTCCCTGGAACCCAAGTGGGATTGCAAGGCCCCGAGGGGAGGTTCATATTTCATGATTCTTTGCGTTGCTCACACCTAGTGTAGTGTCTTCGTCTAGTGGGGCTGATAAAACAAAAATAGCACAGACTGGTGGGCGTGCAAGCACCAAACATTGAATTCTCACAGTTCTGGGGGGCTGTCAGTCTAAGCTCAAAGCACCAGCAGGCTTGGGGGCCAGAGAGGGCTGTTTCCTGGGTTAAAGAGTAATGGGCGGACCCCATAAGCAAGTTTCTGCAGGCTCTTTCTTAGGAAGATGGGACGTGGGGTGGTCCAGACCGAGGTGGGGACTGCAGCCACAGTGGCTGGTGGGGGCTCCCAAGGCAAGAGAACAAAGGAGACCAGCTTAGCAAACCCCTGCCCCCCAACGCCAGCCTGCTTTGAAGAGTCTCCCCGCGGGACAACACCCCTCAACTCATTAAATCACAACACAGAGCGCTCTGTCCTGCTTCCTTATTACACGCCCAGCACCTAGAACAATGCTCAGCATAGATTAGGAACCCTGTAAATATTGGTGGAGCACATAAATGAGGACACGCACAACACAATTGCCCATTGGTGACTTTAAAGCAAATCTTGGGGACCATCGCAAGTAGTTAATGCAAAGCAGGTGCGACCCTGGAAAGCTTTGGATTATGAATGAGCGAGCGCAAAACTCCCACCTCAGGATTTTGCTAAGCAGAGCAAGAAATCCGTAGCGTGGCCTTGACCTTTATGTCCTTTCAGCCAGAGACAGCAAAACCTCCCGCCCAGCCTCTGAGACGGTCAGAAACTCCTTCCTCTCTTTCCCTTCTCTTTAGGGTCTTGCTCTAAGTGAAGCAGATTAGAAGTCAAAATGCACCCGGTCTCAAGTCACGGTTATTTTTTATTTTTTTTCTTCCAGTTTCAGATATTTATGAATCGGTGCAAGCCCCACATGGGACACCGGCGTGGTTCTGCGTGTTTCGACGGGGTCCATCTTCTGCACGAGTGGGGAGCCGGGCAGATGGCTCCTGGAAGGCCTTCGTGCTTAGCAGCTTCATAAGTGAAACGTTTCGTTCGGAAGTCTGGACTTTGTACAGTCTGCTGTCATCTCCGTTCACGGAGGAGAACTTGTATGGATGTCGGGGACCCTGGGCGTGTCTGGGGTTCTGGGTGATTCCTCCCATCCCAGCTGGTGTCTGGATTGAACGATGCCAGGCCCAGGGCCTTCAGCGCCCCTCCTGCACGTGCCATGAGAGGGGGCTGAGCTCGAATGTGCCCCAGCCTGTCCGGGATCTCGTGTAACGGGGTTGTGGTGAGGGGCCTCGAGTCCAGAAGGAGGAAGGAATAAATCTATGAGGCCTGGACTAAGGAAGTAGTTTCTACTGGCCCCTGGAACAGTAAGGAACAAGACTGACGCCTGAGACTTAGCAAGTGCATACTCATTTTATCATGTAACAGCCCCCCAAAAGAAAGAGAGAAAGAAAGAGAGGAAGAGAGGAGGAGAGGAAGAAAGAAAGAAAGAAAGAAAGAAAGAAAGAAAGAAAGAAAGAAAGAAAGAAAGAAAGAAAGCACTATTGGGGCGCCTGGGGGGCTCAGTGGGTTAAAGCCTCTGCCTTCGGCTCAGGTCATGATCTCAGGGTCCTGGGATCGAGCCCCACATCGGGCTCTCTGCTCAGCAGGGAGCCTGCTTCCCTCTCTGCCTGCCTCTCTGCCTACTTGGGATCTCTTTCTCTGTCAAATAAATAAATAAAATCTTAAAAAAAAAAAAAAGAAATCAGCACTATTATTCCATCGTTTGAGCAAGACAGAAACTGAACTTGGGAGAAGATTAATGACACACTGAGGGTCATCAGTGATGAACTAGCTTTCTGGTTCATCCTCTAGTGTTCTTCATGATTAATTTATAAATTTATTTTGGTTTTAAATACAAGAGGAAGAAGTTACGCCATTCACACCAGAGTCATATTATAATCTAAGTAGTGTAAATAACTAATAAAATCCCTGAAAATTTTCCCTCTGGACTGCGCTCAAACTTATCTTGGTTTTTGACACCAAGGCTCAGATCCAGTGTCACAAGATAGGAGATGGTTTCAGTTGCTCCAGACCTGAGCCTGCGGACAGCCTGTGGGTCCACATACCTTGCCTGGTCTACATCGCAGCCCTTGTGTGTTAATTTGATAAAAAATGTTCCTGAGTAATGGAAAATCATTTTTAGAAATTCTAAGTTTTGATGAAGTTGATAGTGATGATATGATCAGAGCAGGCTTAAACATCCTGTTTTCCTTTCCTTTTTTTTTTTTTTGAAAGATTTTATTTATTTGAGATCGAGAGAGAGAGAGAGCATGAGAAGGGAGAAGGTCAGAGGGAGAAGCAGACTCCCTGCTGAGCAGGGAGCCCAATGCAGGACT
>CM053611.1:2719008-2765915 GCA_028646535.1 Procyon lotor
TTAACATCTGAGCTGTCTCAGGCCTCTGCACCATCACAGCAGCAATGGAAGGTTCTTTTCCTCCACCTGACACCCACGTGTCACCGGACAAGCTCCTAGTCACTCTTCAAAACCCAGCTGATGTGCCCTGTGTGCAGAAGAGCTCCCAGCACTTGGGGGCGGGGGGAGGGGGGGGCGCACAGCCGGAAGTTCAGTGAGCGATGCACGCCTACCCCTTCTACGAATCGTAGGACTAAAGGTATCAATAATAAACAGCCTCAGAATTTAGAAGAGAATGAGAACACGGGCAGGGGTTGCTGCAGCTGAAGGAAAAGACCTCACAGGGAAGCAGGAATGGGAGGGTCAAAGGAACCGGGTCGCTTGAAAGACTCAGCAGGGCATTCTGGACTGAGTAAGTTGGGGGGGGAGGGGTGTGTGGAATGTCAAATACTTCTCGAATACAAAGGAAGCCAGAGAGACACCCGCCCCTCCCTTGAGAACCAGGGAAACATGATACTGACAAGGAGATGGGTAGGAAACCTAGAACTGACTGCTAGACGGAACTAGACGGTGTCCACGCAGAAACACATCGGATGATTCCACTAAGCAGACGCGGGCGCAGCGCCCTGAGTGCCGAGCCGGTGCCGGCCAGGAAGCTGGCAAGACCGCCACCCCTCACTCTTCCTTCCACTCCGGGGGACCCAAGGCCGGCCCCACTCCCAGCCCCACAGTCCAGACCTCTGGAGGCCTGAGAGGCTGAGCGGCAGGGGACAGGACAAGGGCCAGCAGGGGCTGTCCCCGAGACGCCACCATTGGGAGCCCAGATCTGAGGCGGCGCCCCCCCCGCCAAGGCTCTCGCAGCTCACCACCCCCCAAGGGCTTGGACCGGGGGAAGCCTGTCTTCGGAAGCCTGGGGTTTGTTTAGCTGCTGGCAAACTTTGGGTTCCTTAAATAGTGTGCTGAGGACCTTGAGAGGGGCCCACGTGGCTCCTCCGAGGCTATTTTCTTCCCATTGTGATGGACATTCTGCTTCAGGAAGAGTTTGTTCCTGCTTCTCCACCCTCCTCCCCTTAAGTCAGCGACTACAGGTTTCTCGTGACCTTGTAAGGCTGCAGCTGCCGCGTATCCTCACATGCACCGAGGGAAGGCAGGCCAGCGGGCTCCGCGGCTCCGTCTACAGTGGCTTGGGGACCTTCCGGATGGCCTCCCAGCCCTCATCCCCAGGGGCCCGGGAGAAGCTGCGGCACGGCCGGCACCCTCCATGAACCCTCTGCGGGCTCTTAACTCTTTCCTGTTGGGCCGACAGCCCTGGGTGCTCCGCATTCTTGGAAGGCTGAAAAGGCACGCAGAAGGTGAGTGTCCCGGCAGGAGAGAGAATGCGAGGGGACTTGGGCTAGTGTTTCTGCACACTGTGTTTACACGCTAAAGATGAACACCAACCCTGCCAGACTTTCCAAGAGTACAATCCAGAGAACAGGGTAAGCGCATTCCAGAAAGATCAGAGGAAGCCCAGAAAGGCAGAGAATGTGCAGCCCAAGGCTGTCTGAAGGCCTGAACCACCCTGGGGGCAAAGAGGCATCACAGGAGAGAGGTCGGTCTAAACCCTTAAGGGCCTGGAGGATGACAACGGAGAAGACCCATCGATGCTTCTAGTGCAGGTGGCGGAAGGATGAGGACGTTACCACCTCTCCCCCAGGGCCCTCTCCAAAGAATGTCACCTAAAGGGAGAGACCCTGGATGTCCCAGCAAGCCTCGTTCCTTGGCCTTTCCCGCCCCTGAAGCTCCACTCGCTGCCCTTGCACACAGAAAGAAGCCTGCCCACTTGACACGGGGAACTCCAAGACACGCCCCTGGGAGTGAGATCACCCTGAAATTAACTAGGTGGCCCCCAGAGACGGTGCAAACGTCCTCCCTAGAGACCTTTTAAAATAGGCATCTACAACATAGGGTTATACACTTTGCACAGAGGTTCTGTGCACATGGATGCGATCAGTGGCCGGGTGTGATTAGTGAGGTCAGTTGGATGTCCCGCGCTGCCAAGGTACCCTCAGTCTTTGGGGTCATCAGAGCACCCCAGCGGGCCACCACTGTTCATGTTTATTCTCGGGGACAAGGCCGGGGCTTTCTGGGGAAGAGAGGTTCGGGGTAGGGTATCCAACTACCAGGTGGTCAGCCTCTTGGGGAGGAATCAGGGGGTCTTGGGCAGAGAGGGCAGTCGGGAAGAGGCAGGAAAACCATCCCCTGTGCAGAGAGAGAGAAAAGTAAGGAGCACAGGGGGACGTCACTGAGGACGCGAGAGCTTGGAGATCGGCCGGCCCCAGAGCCACACATCTCGTCCGTGGGTGGGGAGTTCCCAGAGGCGCCAGTCCACAGACACGGGCACCCACATGCCCTCTGCTGATCAGAGAGTGAAATTCACAGATACCGGTCTACATATGGACCGGAACATTCCAGACGGTGTCTGAAGAAAGATGAAAAGTACACAAATACAACTGATAACATAAAAGGACATATTTCTTACTATTCAGGCCCCGAGGAAGCACATTGGCCTGCCGGGTCATTAAAGATGCCTTTCAGTCCTAGCTATCTAGAACCTCGAAGAATGAGGCCTGTTCCCTGCTTTCAACTATTTTATGCTGACGAATTCCTCTTCTCATGTGTACTTTCCTTAGGTTAGAAGGAGGAAGCATGTCCTTTGAAAACAACGCCTTAGAAGTTCATTTCAGCTCTGCCTTGGAGTCATTCTTAAGTAAGTCTTTTCATCTCTGTCCTTAAATTGAAGCTACCTTCAGGAACAAGGTAGATATAAATAACTACAAATAAACTCTCTGTTTAGGAGTCTTCATTCATTCAGTGTGGTTGGCTACGGTCCCCGTGTTGTAGCGGATCTTCAGGAAAGAGACCTATATGGTGTCCTCTGATGTGTCTGTCAAAAGGGCAGAGCCGGGCCCCTGGAGTAAGGCAAGACGCCCCTCGGCAGCGCCACGACCAGGGAGGGGAGTGTCCAGGAGGCAGCTCTGGCCTGTGCACGTTGGGTCCTTGCATTAAACCAGGGCAAGGGAGGGAATTCCTCTCCCCCTTCCCTACAAAACTGGACCTTCACAGCCGCAGGCTCTTGGCACAACCCTAAGGCAGTGAGCATTCCACTGTGCTAACCTATGTCGTGAATGACCGTTCAGCATGTCACAAGCAGGGAAGCGCGGCATAAAAAGACCCTCAGAGTGAAATGTCAGTGGAGCCTTTGGCAGACCCCGCTGCCTGGCCGCCCTTGGGACCACCTCCATCAGGGTTCCCGATGAGGCAGCTTTTCTCAAACGTTTCTGTATCTGCACCAAACCACAAACACAGGAAATAACCCCGACACAAAAGGCCTTTTGTACCACAGAGTCTGGATTCTTGGGCATCATACAAGGGGAGCCATGACATCATAGAAGAAGTCCAAGTTCAAGGGTAGTAGATATTAGCCATTCTGTGTTCCCAGCAGAATGGTCAGGCTGTTCTCCTAAGCAGCACGATCACTTGCCACATTCTAAAATGTTTTCCAAGAAGTGCACATTTTCCCTTTCATTTTCCACATGGTCCTTTTGAATGAACCCAAGAGAAAAAACTTCTATGATAAACAGCTTTAAAAAAATCCCACAAAGAAACTTGAGCCCTTCTCATGTCTGAGTTGGGCCACAAATGAAAACTGTAACCAACAGACGCACATCATGAAAACAGCCCTAAGTTCCTGAGAGCGCACACCAGGAAAGGGACTGTGTCCACCATAAACTCTGGCCACGGGTCAGCCTTCACCCTTCCCTAGGTGGGTAGAGGTAATGGGGGGATTTATACTGTCCTCCTGTTGGCCCTCAGGGGGAAGCCCTTGCTGCCTGGGTGGCAGTGTGTCCTTGTAGTCATTCTATGCTAAGGGACAGACACAAACAAAAAAGCTGACTCAGAGGTGCCTATGTGGCTCAGTGGGTTAAGCATCAGACTCTTGGTTTCAGCTAAGGTCATAATCTCGGGGTCGTGGGATCGAGCCCTGCGTCAGGATCCATGCTTGGCAGGGATTCTGCTTGGGATTCCATTTCTCTCCCTCCTCCCTCCCTCCCCATCCCTCTTTCTCTTTCTTAAAAAAAAAGAGTCTGTGACTCCATGAAAGTTGGCAGCATCAGATCCTCCCTGCAACCTTAAGGTGCCTAAGCCCGTAGCACTGGCCATC
Organism: Procyon lotor; assembly: GCA_028646535.1. Taxonomy (NCBI): domain Eukaryota; kingdom Metazoa; phylum Chordata; class Mammalia; order Carnivora; family Procyonidae; genus Procyon; species Procyon lotor. Next base: position 2,723,192 of record CM053611.1, read on the forward strand.
CCAGCATCTGTCTGCACACCCCACAGGGTCATGGTCAAGACCACAGTAACCACGAGGTGCCAGTAGAAGTTGTGGTCCACGGGTATCAGTGATGCTTCAGGGGGGGTATTTTAAGGCCACTGTATTTCAAGATCATAGAAAATCCCTGAGAGGCAAGAGAACCTTATATTTATACACCACAAGTCTTTCAAAGGAAAGGTTTCTACAATCTTACTGTGACTGACCCTAAATCAATTGCCAGATATATATTTTTTAAACCCCAACTTTAGGAGAAGGCAATAAATCGATAGAGAAAGACTATTTCTCTGTAACACATTCACGTGTATATCATTGTTACACTTAAAAAAAAAAACCTAGCCATAGATTGGTTTCAGAGAGGAAACCGAAACATTAAAAAATAATATTACTCCACTGATTACAGTATAAGGACACCTGAAGAGGTTCTGTGGACTCACAAAGGAAATCAGTGATCACATAATGCCTCTGTCACTTCTCTGCCACAGATATTCCCTAAAACCAACCCCATTATATAATTTACATTAAAAATAAAAATTCCAAGCTATAATATAAGAAACAAAATAGTGGGGGAAAAAAATGTCTCAGTCAGATTTGAGGCATCTTGTTGAAAGAAACTAAAACTCTTTTTCTACTGGCCAATATGTTCTTTATAAAAAGAGTAGAAACCAGGAAGTTTGCTTTATATAAATGGAAAATTTGGGGCGCCTGGGTGGCTCAGTCGTTAAGCGTCTGCCTTCGGCTCAGGTCATGATCCCAGGGTCCTGGGATCGAGCCCCGCATCGGGCTCTCTGCATAGCAGGGAGCCTGCTTCTCCCGCTACCATTCCCTCTGCTTGTGTTCCCTCTCTCGCTGTGTTTCTCTGTCAAATAAATTAAAAAAAAATCTTTTAAAACTCTTTTTCTACTGGCCAATATGTTCTTTATAAAAAGAGTAGAAACCAGGAAGTTTGCTTTATATAAATGGAAAATTTGGACTAGAAGTCATCACATCTACTAACGCCTCCCAAGTTTAGTAGATGCTAAATAGTAACTTTTACCAAGTAAATGTAGAAAACATTATTTATTTGGTCTCTACATTTTAATGCTCATACTATTATGAAGGGAATATTAAAATTAAGCAAAATTGTAAGGTTCCTGTATTTAAAAGTATATGATTTTATGCTGTAATTTCCTTGAGAATTCTAATTTCAAATGCTTTTTCAGCACAGTGCTGGGCTAGGCTATATACTATAGCTTTGCTCTGATACCTAATGACTTATGTGTTACCCAATCTGTATAAAAATATAAAGTGGTGGTTATTTCACAGAGAAAAGCACCTTCTTAGCCTAAATACAGGTATTACCTCAGGACTGGATCTAAAAGAAAATGGTTAAATACTAAATTCTGGCTAACTTCAGCCTTAACATCAACAACAACATCAACAACAACAACAAAAAGGTCTGAATAGGTTCAGATATTTGCAATATAAACAGAACCATATTTCACAAGTCTTTGTGTTTGAAAATAACATTCATCTAACTTGAGAAGCAAATGACCTCTCATGTTAATACTCTGGCTAATGTTAAAATTCATTACCTAATGTTTTGACTTTTTTTTTGACAAATGTATGAAACATTTGCCTAATAATGGCATCGTGCATTTTTCTAAAAGGCTCTCTGCCAATAACATTAACATCTCTGATTCTTCAGAGATGAAGCACACTCATCTTTCATGCTTTATGTGTAAACAACTCAAGGCTCAAAGCATTATTTTTTCACTTGTCTTCTTAGGGAAGGTTGATAGTCCTTGGTCCTGCAGGCTGCCGGCGGCCATTCGCAGGGGCAACTTCCTGTTCTGACAGGAAGTAAAGAAGAGGACACTGACCAAGATATTTTCACCTATGTTTACACATCTCCTTTGTAACTGGTGTCCTTAATCCATGTTCTGACACACCTACTGACCGACCTGACCGAGTCCTCAGTCCCCCGTGCCTGGTCTGAATTGTTAAGTTTTTATTGCCCAATGCCATGTTTGGATTCCGAAGCCCTGTTTCATTCTATGGATTTGTGTGTGTGTGTGTGTGTGTGTGTGTGTGTGTGTGTGTGTCTGACTAACTCTTTGACTGCCCTTTGACTCATTCAACTTTCTCCTACGTGTGAGTTCTCATGATTCCCATTTCCCTGGTGTGCGTCCACCCTAGGCCACTTGCTATAAATCTCCAGGGTTGTGCCCTGACGAACGTTAAGAACCTAAGAGAAAGACTGGGACGCTGAGAAAAAGTGATGCCAACTATAAAACAATGGAACAGTTCACAAGTAAGCACAGCCTATCAGCACAGGTGCATGGTATCCACCAGAAACTGTTCAGAGGAAGCAGAATCATCCCTCCCCAGGCACGGAGAGTGATGACATCCCTGAGTCTTTCTTTCCCACACTCTTAAAGACACTGTGAGCCTGGAAAGTGACATTCTGGTTGCAAGAGGGAAGAGATTCTAAAATCAGGTGAACTTCATTCTTAGGGGTTGGTTACTTTTTCTTTTGAGTTTTGGTAACACTCATCCTCCCTATTTGTAGAAGGGGACTGATTCTGGAGAGCTTGAAGGTCCAGAGCAGGGAAGGCAAGAGTTTTCCTCTGCCCACTGTTCCACCGACCGTGCTGTCCTTCAAAGGAAGCAGCTTTATGCAAGGGTCTCAGGCTCATATCCCTATTTTCCAGCAATGGCATATTCACTCTTGCTTCATGACTTTTTTCATGTTTTCCTCAACCAAGAATTCACTCCTTCCTTTCCTGTCAGGAAAACTGTGTTCTAGGGGAGCCTGGATGGCTCAGTTGGTTAAGCATCTACTTTTGGCTCAGGTCATGATCCTGGGGTCCTGGGATCAAGCCCCACATTGAGCTCACTGCTCAGTGGGGAGTCTGCTTCTCCCTCTTCTTCGACCCCTCTCCCTCACTCATGTTCTCTCTCTCAAATAAAAAAAAAAAAGAAAATCTTAAAAAAGAAAAGAAAACTGTGTCCCATCTTCAAGGACTAGTTCCTATGTCATCTCTCATTCATCTTTTGTTGACTACCTCAAGCTCTTTATTGCCCCTAGAATTCTTTCCACTCTCTATGTGACATGTTGGTTTGATGACATTTTCTTCTCTAGCAAAATTCTAAAGTCCTTTTAAAAATTTTTTTTATTTAAACTTTTTAAAAAATTTAAATAAGTGTATTATTTGTTCCAGAGCTAGAGGTCAGTGATTCCTCACTTGCATAGAACACCCAGGGCTCAGTCCATCACGTGCCCTCCTTCATGCCCATCACCCCACCTGCCTCCCCTCCAGCAACCCTCAGTTTGTTTCCTATAGCTCGGAGTCTCTTAATGGTTTGCCTCTCTCTCTGTTTTCGTCTTATTTTTTCTAAGGTCCTCAATTAGAGTGACTTAAGTAGGCTTCTCTGGTCCACATGTTTTCTCTTGCTTCTATGCTTGGCTCATGCTATCCATCTCCCTCTGTCTGGCTCCTTTATTCCTTCCCACCCCACCAACTTGACTAACTTCTAAAAGACCTTGAAGACTCAACTACACCCCTGCTCTGAGAAGTCCATGATCCCCTTCTCCACTCCTACGAAGAACTGATCGGCTCCCACACTGTGCCATGACCGGACTGTACCCACATCTCAACCACAGGGAGCGCTCTGCAAATTGTCCCATGACTTAGGTTCTCCTCTGGACCCCTCAAGAGAAAAGGTTCTGTTGTATTTATCTCTGCATCCCTTACGTCTAGTACCTCTCCCACTGCATATAATCAATATTTGTCTCATTCCTTGAGAATCTGGAGTCTGGAGCCGAAGCCAAGGTAGGATTGGGAGGCAGAATCGGGAGTCCTCGGGGAGGGCGCGGCCGCACTAGGGGGCACAGGCAGTGCTGAGGAATTCCACCCAGGTGCTGGTTTCCCAGCCAGCGGAGGGCAGGCAATCCCCGATAAGACTCCCACATTTGTTTGTTATCTCATTCAATCCGCTGGCACTGAGGAATTTATCTCTTTGTTACTCGTAGCAAGTTTCCTTTGGGGTCCTCCCCAGCCCTTTACAGAGAAAGTCTGCTGATCTGTCCGAGAGACTTGAGTATAAAATTAGGACGCCAGAAAGGAGAAGCTAGGCCTCTAATGACACCAGGACCGTGCTGTCACATGCTGACTAGGAGGCTTAGCACCTGAGCGGATCATGCAGAGATCCGCTAGAGAACTCAGACCTCTAGACTGCTCACTTTTTCTTTTAGGAGAGCCACGCGGTGCCTTCGTTCAGAGAGCCTCAGAACTTCTTAAATGTGGCCTCGTCTGGGTAAATCTTCACGGCCTCAACAAAAAATTTTTTAAATGGGGGCCTCCAGCTTATTTAAAATTATACCAGCATCGTGGAGCCATGAATCTTCTTGAAATAAAAAATCTAAGTTTTCTCAGTGGTGACCTAGGGGAAAGAATACTGTGCCCTCTGTCCATCCTTTGTTTCCTCATATTCTGAGTCAGAGTCAAAAACACATTTTCCCCACTGCCTTCTGTCCCCTGCCCGAAGCCCCAGATCTCTGTTTTGCAATATATTTCTGACCTGCGCATCTGCTGGTGGCCATGTCTGGGCAAGAGCAGCACGAGGCGAGAATAAATACTACCAACTGAAATGATCTCTAGCCCTGCCCATTAGTCACCCCCGCTGACCAGAGGTCAGCGAACGATAGCCTGGGGGCCAAATCCAGCCTGCTGTCTGTTGTTCCATAAACACGGCTTCTTGCAGATGGCCTGTGGCTGCCTCTGCACCCGGCAGCACACTTGATGAGCAGGACAGAGACCATCTTGTCTGTCCCCATTGAAAGAGTTTCTTGACTCTCGTTCTAGAAAACTGGAAAAGGGGAAAGTAGACTTTTTCTTTATTAACTGAAGCCATGCTTCCAGATGTTTACAACAAGGTCTGTAGCCTGAAAAGGTATCCAAACCCTCCACCATCCGTTTTTATTCATTCGAGAGCCATATAGTGCCTATCTCCGACATCCTCTAAATTGCCGAGACGTGATCTCATTTGGCCTTCCTCCATCTTTCTTTCCTGAGTTCCTTCACTGGTTCAGGGAGCTGTGTCCTCTAACCAGGTCACTGCTCCCCTGACCCCCTCTGGGTCCCGCTGGCCTTATCTGGCAGTCTTCCTGGCCGCTCAGTGACCCTCAGGCTGCCCTTCCTTTGATCCCCACCACATAAAACAACCTAATGTTTCTCCAACAGCTTCCCTTTCAAACCAGAGCCACATGTTCTTGCAGAGGACAGCTGGAGTGAAGGTCATGACTTCACCAGACCTCACAGTCACCAACCTTGTCCTTAGCTCCCCACCGGTGATGTCTCCGTGCTGGCACTCAGTCTGTCCGGCCCAACTTGTAGAAGGAAAGAAGTCTGCCTCCCCGTCCATGCCCGTGGTGTGCTCACAGTTAAATAATAAATCTCTAATGGTTAATTCTATGTGTCAGAACAGAACAGCTTCATTCATGACACCAGCTGCTGGTTGAGGCCTCTTAGCCTCTCAGGGCAGCTGACATCTGTGGGCACTCACCCCCATCACGTCACTTGGCACCGGGGACAGGTAGAGCCTGTCCTTTTGAGAGGTGGTCTGATTGTAGGATCTATGTCTAACGGTGAACGATGGTGTAGGGAGGAGCTGGGGAGACCGGGCTCGATGCTGAACTTTTCGACTTACGGCATAAGTCAATACAGCATTTTAGCAAAGTGACGTCACCTCCCTGCCCCTTACCTTCTCATTTATAAAAAGGGGGTAACGATGTCTATTTCACTGGATTGCCGAAAGAGTCAATAAAAAAGTATATAAAATGTTTCCAATGCTTAGTATTGGAAGTACCAGCCACTCCATGGTACTTACTGTGACTCAAAAGTGTGTGCCGCATTTAATGTTTATGTGCTGGTTTGTATCTCAGCAAAAATCATTACCTACTGTGTTGGGCACTATGCTGGGCACTGGGAATATGTGCTCTAATGATCAGAACCAAGATGCTCCCTGAATCTATGGAGCTTACAGATAGGCTATTTGCCTACAGGGATGCACATGAAATGGCCAAATGCCTGGAGGAAGCTGAATTTTGGACGTGAAGATGAAACTGATGACCGAGAACACGAAGTAAGCGAATGAATGAAGCACAATGTTCACGTTTCCCCTCATTTTAATCTGGCGATGACAGATAAGAAACATCATGTTGGTTCTCTACCCTCCCAAACGGATGACTAAGTTCAACGGCGAAAAGAAGACAGACTTCCAAAAGCCCCATGGGAACCTAGGATTGGCCCAGAATGGCACAGATGGGAACGAATCTGTAGAAAGTTACCATGAAAGACATCTGGTAAACGATCCGTTAGCCTCTGCTTGGTTGCCAGAGACAGGCCCTCAGCCACGTTCCTTAAGGTGAAGGCGGAAGTAGATCTAGTTACATAGATCAGGGAAAGCGAAGAATAGAACATGTAAACCTTGGTCGAGGAAACATGTGTTACAAACATATGTTCTCCTTGCTGTTCCCAAGGACACGTACTTGCCAGTTCCAGGGCTGTAAGCGTGAAACTAACCAAGAATCAAAGGGCCATGCTGATCGCATTTGCTGGGGCTCTTCTCAGCTCCTCCTCCCACCGAGAGGTTTTCCAGGCTGAAATCGGGAGACACAAATCTTGCCTGATCTAGCATGAGTCCTCTCGCTCGACAGATTCGCCGACAAAGACACGTGGGACAGAAAAGCGTCAAGTCACGTGGCACCAGCTGCGGGAGGCTCTGTCGGTGTCCCTAAGCCTGGCTTCCAGGTTCTCAGTCCCACCGGGATTAGGACTAGAACTGGAAAGTGCTCAGGGACCCATCTTACAATTCTTTGTAAATCAGTCGTTCAAATTATTCAATACCAACTCCGCACCCTTCCCTGTGGTGAGCAAAGTGAAGCGCTCCGGGCCCATCAGCGAAGAGGGGAGCCAAGAACCCCCAGGGTGACAGTGGGTGATTCTTCATAGGATCCCAGTGCACCTGTGACAAATGTCTGATGTTGCCAAGCCCGTGGACGCATCGCGAAAGCCCGGTGCTTGGAGCCACCTTCCCCAGCGGGCACGACACCGTGTACAAGGAAGGTTCTAGCATCAGCTGAGCTTCTGACTCAGTGCGGTGGCCTCACAGCAGCCCAGAGCTGCTGAAACGGGCAGCAGTTTCCCCAACACTCCTAGGCAGTGACGGGCTTCAGAAATGGCCTAGAGGCTTCTGCCACGCGTTTGGCCCGTCCAGAGTGGTTCTCCTGGAAGGAGGCCAGGCTGTCGCTGAGAAGCCGGCAGAGTGCGTGCCAGACTTCCAGTGCCCAGCAAGGAAAGGAATTTTCATATCCAGGAATGAGGGAGGAGGGGACACGAGCAACTGGGGAGACCTCCATCGGCGCACTGCTCTTGCACCACGCGTGGAAACCCCTCCCGGATTGCAGGGCTTTAGGAAGAAGATTCTCAACTGTTTGCACCCCCCAGAGTGGAAGATCCTGGGCACTAGAACGGATTGGGTTTGAGGTAAAAGCCTGATGTGACTCAGACGGCTGAAGATATGAGTCACCCGAGCGGCTGTAGCCTTTGGGTGATTTAGTGACTTTTGTGGGAAGGTGCAGAGTGGCCCATGCATTTTACCATTTTTGGTGTTTTCTTAATATTTACTGGGAAATAATTTAAGTATAATTTTGTTGAATTCTACAAATGCATACTACAGAAGCTGTCATCGTAAGTAACTCACATGATTTGAGATTTGACAATATGAAGATATAAATAGTATTTTTTAATTTGCACTTTTTAGTCACTAGTATATTCGACTCTTTCATAATCTTATTGAAACTTATTTCTCTTTTGTAAATTGTTTCATATTCCTTGCCCATTTCTTATATAAGTTTACTATTAATGGACCTGGAATTGCTCTTTATATATTAAAGAAAACTCTTTACTACATAAATTTTCCAGCCTTCTGTTCACTTTTATTCTATTTTTACTTAAAAGTTTTAACATTTTTATATAGCTAAAGTGACTGATTTTTTTCCCTTTAAAATTACTTTTCATGGCTTTTTGGCTTAAAAAGTCTTTCCCTACTTCAAAATTAATTGAATAGACATATTTTTATACTTATTTTTGGGTGTGGTTCATTGATCACATTTCCCTGCTTAATCCATTTAGAATTCATACTCTGGTAACAGTTTTACATGTTAATAAATTAGTATGGACTTTCTCAAAAACGTGGTTTTACAATCTGTAAAAGCCACAAATTAGTTAGTATTCCTTGCCCCAGTAATTCTGCTTCTAAGAATCTCACTTAAGAAAATGACTGACATGTGGTCAAAGATTTCTACATAAAGACAGTTATTCCAAACCTGTTTATAATCAGTGGAAAAGGAGATAACTTCAAGTCTCTCACTGGTGGCGGAGTGAGTCACTCTTTTTCAGCTGCACTAATACAGTAACCACTACTCACACGGGGCTGCTTAAATTTAAATGTATTAAAATTAAGTAAGATTAAAAAAATGTCAGTTCCTCAGTGGCATTAGTCCCATTTTGAGTGCTAATGGCCGCGGGTGGCTAGTGGCTGCCACACTGGATAGCACAGGTATAGAACGTTCCCATTCTCAGGAATTTCTATGGAATAGTACTGCCTTATGGCTATTTAGCTCAGCTTTTTAAGGAATACTTAATAATATTATATATATTCATAACATAAGGGTAAGTAAAATTATCAAAATACAAGATATTTGGGGGTAACACAAATTCAGCTTGGTTGCGATAATTTTAATTATTAATACCGTCATCAAGTGATGTTTCTTTCCCCACAGTGGAAATCCAAACCCTGGCCTCATGAAGGTCATTGTCTTAAAGCAAAAGAAAAAAGAAAGAAAATAGGAAGATTTATAGGTACATAGAAATTTCATGACACACACAGAGAAACCTAGCACGCGGCACCCACTCAGTACCTGCTAATTGATTCAAAATCCAAGTGGGAATGATCATGCTGGCTCAGATGCAAGACCTAATTAACACTACATTCTTTGGTCAACAGTGGTCTCCAAAGAAGCCACCATTCTCCGTCTCTCAGCATCTGTTTTCCAGCCAACAGAGTCACAAAAACAACAATGGCACTTAAGAACTTAGAGTGCGTAAAGCAAAGAAGTTAACAAAATATTCAGTAAATAGGAAAAGGTTGTGACGCCTCTTGAACATCAATAGAAAATCAACCACTACAAAAGAATGTTTTATGTATGTGTGATTAAATGCTTTGGGAAACACTGCCCATAAAGAAAACCTCAGGGTAATTTGTACCCAACCTCCCCACCGTGAATAACTCAAAAAGCAATATACAAAATGTACATTTTTAAAAAATATTGACAGTGTCAAAATAGTGAGAATAAAATATCTGGGAAAAGATGAAAATTTAAAGAGGCAGGCTCAACATTTGTGATCACTTTTATCTAAAGGATGTTTTTCAACATCCTTCTCAGCATCTGAGAAGCTGAGCATCACTTGAGTAGCAGAGGGGGTCAAAAGTTGAAGTTCAGAGCCCACCAGGGACGGTACTCTGGTGAACATTTTGTGCTCTACAGAAATAAACCAGTCTTGAAAGGACTGCAGTCCAACTTTGAACCCTCTGGGCTGCCCAGAAAAATCTCAAGCCCTGAAAATGGACTAAAAGGATCCCTGACTGGGGCACCTGGGTGACTCAGTTGGTTAAATGGCCGATTCTTGATTTCAGCTAAGTCATAATCTCAGGGTCGTTGGATCAAGCCTTGCATCAGGCTCTGCACTTAGCAATGAGTCTGCTTCAGGATTGTCTCTCCTTCTGTCCCCTCCCCATTTGCACATGCTCTCTCTCTAAAATAAGTAAATAAATCTTTAAAAAAAAATTAATTTATAATAAAAAATCCCAGATTATAATGCCCCAGGTACCTGACAGAAAGAAACACCCCAAACTTTATTTAGCAGAAAAGATCATCATCATACGCCTTCAACTATTTCTACAAACAGATGTTTGAATATAATGTTCATTGTGCAATCAAAAATGACCAGTCACACAAGGAGAGAAGAAAAACAATAAAAACAGATCCTAAGGGGCTCAAGTTTGGAATGGTCAGATACAGACTTTAAAATAACTATGTTTATGATACTCGAGAAAATAAAAAATATTACTAAAAACTTTGTGTAATAACTGAACCTTCTAAAAAGTGACAGAGCAGATTTGAAAAGAAACAACTGGAAATTCTAGAACTCAAAAATGCAACAACTGAAATAACTCAATGGATGAGTTTGAGAGCAGACTGGACATATCTGAAAAAATAATTTGTGAACTGTACAACAGGATTGGAATGAAGTATGGAAAGGCAAAAGTTGGAATAAATAGAAGAGAGCAAGGGAAACAGGATATGGAGAAATTTTCTAACACTGGAATCCCAGAAGGAAAAGTGAGCCAAAGTGATTTCAGAAATAATGGCTGAGGATTTTCCCATGAATCTACAAATTCATGAAGTCCTAGGAACCTCAGGTAGAAAAAAAAATCTATAATAGAGACCATAATATTAAAACTACAGAAAACCTAACATAAAGAAGAAAATCTTAAAAGCAGTCAATGATAAAAGATTACCTTTAGAGGAGCAACAGTTAACATAATTACTGACTTATCAACAGCAACAATGGAAGCCTGGAGACAATGGGATCTATCTTCAATGGAAAGAAAAAACACTGTCAATGCAAAATTCTATTCCCAATAAAAATATCCTTCAAGAATGAGAAAGAAAGAAAGCATTACTAGACAAACAAAAACTAAGAGAATTCTTTACTGGCAGGCCCACATTTAAGAAGATATGGATGAGTATTCTTCAAGCAAAAGAAAAGTAATCCCAGATGGAAGGTCAGAGATGCAAAAGGAAGGGAAAGCAATCAAAGTGGAGAAGTCAGCAGGATGAACCCTGTACAAGGATGTGATGTGGAAGAACCACATGGAACTGACCGACAGGGCAAAGATATCTTGCCCCAGGACAAGTCAGAAATTGTATCTGGCAATCTTCTGAAAGAAAGTAGGTAAACTCTATTTTTGTGCAGAATATATTTTTTACTATTTTGGGGTGGAGAAAAATAAGATGCCATGAAGAAAAAAATCAACAGATTCTACAGGATTTTTTTTTTTAAAGATTTTATTTATTTGATAGAGAGAAACACAGTGAGAGAGGGAACACAAGCAGAGGGAATGGTAGCGAGAGAAGCAGGCCTCCTGCTGAGCAGAGAGCCCGATGCGGGGCTCCATCCCAGGACCCCGGGATCTGACCTGGGCCAAAGGCAGACGCTTAACGACTGAGCCACCCAGGCACCCCTCTACAGGATTTTTTAAATACAAATGGCCAAAGAAAGAACTTACAGAGTAGTAACTGAGGGAAAATATTTACAATAGTTTATCAGCTAAAATCAGGTTCAACTACATGTGGAATGGGATCTAGGGGTGGAAAAAAATAGGGTAGAGGGTTTTTTTGAGGTATGGGGTACTATTAAACCACATGCTTATTATTAATTGATAAAAATAGATAATAAATTAAGACAGAAAAGCTAAAAGAACTAAGTGTTTGATGAACATAAAGTTGTAATTTGGTCTGGCAGCCAGTAGCTTTTTCTGTTTTCTGTTATGTGACATGAAACTATATTATAAAAGCAAATTTGTGATACTTATGATACCAGAGTAAGATAAGGAATAACTCTTTCCAGTGGTTTGTTAAAAAAAAATTTTAATAGGGGCACCTGGGGGACTCAGTTAGTTAAGCATCTGCCTTTGGCTCAGGTCATGATCTTGGGGTCCTGGGGCTGAGCCCCACATTGGGCTCTCTGTTCAGTGGGGATTCTGCTTCTCCCTCTCACTCTACCTCTCTGTTCTCTCTCTCTCTCACTTGCTTGCTAATATATAAGTAAAATCTTTTTTAAAATTTTAATACTTGTATTTTCAGTATAGTTTAATATGCAGCATAAGCTACATGTCCCTTAATGCCCCTCCTATCCCTAGAATTTTAACATTTATCCCAAATGTTGCAAGAATATCCTCAATTACTGAGATAGAAGTTCTTTGTCCTAAGGATAGGCCAACAGGGCTGCCAGTGACTCTGTTCCATTGCTCTGAAAGGACATAATTACAGAACAGAATTATTCCATCAACGATAGTGCTGGTCAGTGCCCCTCTCAGTGTATTCTTGTCTCACATCATCCACTCTGCCAGCCCCCTGTATTTCCAAGTGTTCCTAGAGCATTCCCTTCTGCTCTCTTAAAACCACCATCTTGAAATGATAGTTTGTCAATGGCTGAACCGGATCATCAGTCCAGGAAGGTTCTGTGTAGCAGGAATAGCTGGATGGTAAAGTGGACATTTGGCATCAACTGAATCTTATTCACACAGCACATCATGGTTCCCGGCAAAAGTGAGAAAGAACGAAATTGGCAGTTGGCCCTCACTTACCTGCCGGAGCTTGGTTCCTACCATAGAGGCACTGCTGTCAAGCACAAACACCACGTTCTTGGGCAAAGGAGGTAGGTCTTTGGGGGCAAAGTAGTGCACAAAATAGCCATTTAGAACCTGGTGGAGGGAGAAGAAAGTGAAAATGGTAGTGCCCGGAACAGGCAGGAAAACTACTTAAGATGGACGGTCTGTATAACTTCTGCAAGTCAGAGCATGAAACACATGAAACAGATTTCATAAAGATAAAACCATCCCTTTAAAACTTACTGCCTATGTCTACTAATTCAATTTTAATTACCCACCCCCTATGGCCCTTGCCATTTGGAATTCCTGCTTCCTTCAATATGTGGTTTTTACAAGTTGAGATGTCAAAGCCGTCTACATTCTGGATGCAGGCTAATGCATTTTAATATTCCCACCCTGTCTCTGGAGCAATAAAACCTAAAGGGAAATGAGCCATGGACCAGGCTCTCTTAATTACAACTGAAGATGAACTAAAATTCTAACTTCATCTAAAACACTGCAGGGAAAATTACATTACAGATTTCATTTGCTCTCCAAGTTACTGAAGCAGGAAATAGGAAGGGAACACCCTGATCCCCTTAGAGACGTATTTTAAGTTAAAATAAATTTCTAGCGACCAGAGTGTTCTCCCTCCCTTAGATAAGAGCTGGACTCCCTCATTCTGAGTCTAACTAAAAGTATCAAGCAGCTGACACAAAATGGCAACAGTGAGCCCATTACCTGGATGTCCCCAATGCTCTGTTCCCTGTTGACATCATATCTAATGATGAAATCTCCCAAAACGCCATTCTGAGCAATCCTGGCTTGTTGGACCACACTAGGCTTAAAAGTGACTTTGGCAAAAGTGTCATTTTGGTTGATAACAGTAGAAGGAGGCAGCCCAGAATCATCTGCAAACAAGATAGAAACGTAATTCATAACTGCACATATCGATATTTTCTGGAAAAGAAGCAGAGCTGTTGTGCATGGACACAGACGACCAGACTTTATTTTATTGCAGGTTTCTATTCCATATGAACTTCACAGACTTCATACTGATAATACAACCCAGTGCAAGAGATGTTAAGAGATTTCTCCTTTATGCCTTCTTTTTCACCCTTTATGTGAATTTTTTAAACACACAATAGTAGAGACAATAGTAAAATGAACCCCCGTGTACATTTCGCTCAATGATTATCAACCTCTCATCAATCTTTTATACCTGTTTTTATGAATGCCCTCACCATCTCTTGCTAGAGTATTTTAGAACAAATCCCAGATATCATATTTAATCTGTAGATACTTCAGTATGTATCTCTAATTATAAGAACTTTTTTCTGCATAACCACAAAACCATCATCACAAGTTACAAAATCAATGCTCAATGTCATATTATCCCCAAATATACTCAGTCTGTATTGACATTCTCCTGATTCTTTAGAAGGTGTCTTAATATGGCTGATTCCTTCAAATCCGGATCAAAAAAAGACCACACATCACATCAGGTGTATGTTTCTTAAATCTCTTTTAATCTACAAGTGTTTCTTCGAATGCTACGTAAACATGTTGTAAAGCCCTGGTTATTTGTCCTATGATATTTCTCACATTCTACATTTTGTGACTGTTTGGTCTTATCTTTTAACTTGCTCCTCGATTGTCTTGGTTTCTATCCGTGCCTCGAACTGTAACTTTCTGTAACTAGAAAAAAATACTGATATCAAGGCCGAGAGCTCATTTAATTGGTCTGGGTGATAGCCTGAGCATCAGAACTTTAAAAATCCCCCATGTGAGTCTAATATGCAGTTGATGTGAGAACCACATCTCCACCTTCTCTGCATCCCTGTGTTCTGGTAGGAAAGTTAGATGCTTGCTTAGACACAGGTCCATACCACTGACAAGAACACTTTATAGGTGATGAGGTGATGCTGAGTGCTTACCATTTTTTCACATCAGAAGCACACAGTGTCTACTTGTCTGCTTTGAGCTGTAGTAAAAAAAGATGGCGGCCTCCCATATTGTCAACTGATCACCCATTATAAAGCTCCTTATCAATCTTTCACTTCCTAGTTTTACCAGACACTGATGATGTCTGTCTGCATCTACTATTTCATTAGAGTTGCAAAAGGGTGGTGTCTAATTCCTTTCATATGGAAATCTTCCGGAAGAAACACCTCCTACCACCAAGCATTTGGTTACTCTAGCATATTGTTTGTCCAGAAAGGTAATGGTTCTTTAAACAACAAAACAAAACAAAACTGCTCCCAAAGTTTCTCCCAGCATACATATTCAAATATAAATTAGAATTACAGAAAGATAAATCCATAAATGGATTTTATATGATTTAAGAAAAACTAGTGGGATGAAAGATTAAGAACGGCACAGCCCATGCTTTACTCCTGACCTTCATTTCCTATTAGAACAGAGAATTACCTCGCAGAATCCCCACCTTTACAAATCCGAACACCACCATGTCTATATACTCAACAACAGAAATTCAAAATTTTTAGTTCTACGTGCACCAAGAGGGATAATAAAATAAAATGGAGGATACATAAATATCAGTATATACGGAAACTTTATCCAGATACTGAATCAAAGCTAGGCTTAAAACTGCTGCAAAGCATCTGATCATTTTTTAAAATCTATTCAAGTTGACACCATAGACAGAGTGAGCTGACCAGCAATCTTCCATCCCTAATTAGCAAAATAAAATAGGAAACAAGGCATAATTCGCCCGTGATAGTTTGTACGTAAGAACAAACTTCCTCTTGCTAAGGGTTCATTAGACATTAAAATCAAGGAAGTTTAAACATTTCCTTCAATAGAACAGGCAATTATTTTTCAAAGACAATTTAGTTGTAACCTTAACAGGAAGCACAGGGCAGAACTGTTTCTATTATTTGCACCCATGGAGAGCAGAGGTATCAGGAGTGACCAGAAAGCCAGCAATTAGGAGATTTTATTCTTACTGAAGACAGTTGTATGAAAGATAACATGCTTCCAACGGATCTGCCCATCTGAAGGAGCTGGGGAAATCTCAACGGCACGGTGACAAGTGCCGGCCTCCAGCTCACCAGCCTGGTCGACGGTGCCTGAGATCCACTATATAGAGGAAGGGGGAAAAGGCTGAAAATGGAAAGGTCTTTGAAATAGAAGGAATGTGCATGCTCTTCAGGGTCGATTTCTCCCTGGTGATTACTGGTAAAGCACCAAGAGTGAGAGGCATGATAACACAGCTGAGAACAACTTGGAATCATGAATGAGTCAGGACCTGCGTTCGATACTAGCTCAACCTCTCATTACGTGTGAGACTTTGGGCAAGTTATCAAGCTTTGGTTACCTCATCTGCAAAATGGGCTAACGGTCTACCACGCTATTGAAGAGATCAAGTGATGTCATGGACTGTAGTCCCTCCTTATCCCTCCAGTATCCCTCCCAATAGGACGGTCTACCAGACTCACGCTATTAAAAAGATCAAGTGATGTCATGGACTGTAGTCCCTCCTTATCCCTCCAGTATCCCTCCCAATAGGAGTTACATGAATGTGGTCTCTCAAAATTTCTGCCTGTGCCGTCCTCACCCTTTTTGGGATGACGTGAGAGGATAAAATGGCTACGTGCCGGATGAAACAAGGTGAGGCATGTAGGCACTGTGACGTAGCGTGAAGTCAGAGGGGGGATCTTCTGCTTCCAGGACTGGGGGGACCGGATAATGGTGACTGCAGGACACAAGACCATGGGTAAGGGGGAATGGCTATACTTAGGCCATTCTGATGCATGACAGCAAATGCTATTATAAACCTTAAAAATAAGTAAAATGGGAAAAGGGTCAGGGAATTAAATATAAGACAATACAATAGATTGAACTTGGGATACTACGTTCAGTGAAAAGGAAAGAATTATGCTATTATACAGCATCTCACAGTCATTTTGAGCGGGAACATAGATACAGAAGAGAATACTCTCTATGCTTCCATGTATATACAGCTCATGAGCAAGCACGACTGGTCCACGGGACGCAGAATAATGGTGAAAAATGGTAGCCACCTTTTGGGGGGGGGAGTACCTCCTGGGAAAGGGTACGGGAGTCCTTTGGGGTGGTGAAAATACTCTATGTGTTGGCCTGGAAGTAGTTTTCTGGGTGTATACACAGGCGAAAACTCATCAAGCTTACACATGAGGTTTATACACTTTATTCTACGTGTACACCAATTTTTAAAAAATCTAAACGCTTTGGGAGCTGGATGGTGGAACAGACTGAACAGGCATCCCCTAGCATGGAACGGAATGACATCACTTGCCAGACAGAGCCTATCTGCGCTTTTCCTTAGGATGAGTCTGCTAGTATGGGCATTTATATGGGGATTAGGTGTATTCAGAGTAATTCCAGCTGGCAAATTAGGACCGGGGTAGGGTTACTGGGAAGCACTCCTTGTTCAGCCTCAATAAGCTCTAGGAAAGATGTGGGCAGGAGCAGCAGTCATAACCCATCTCACTGGAAGTGTTGAAGCAAACCCTGGATGCTACGATCACCTGCGGGGATGGAGCAGAGCACCTCTTGTGACATGGTCTGCGACCCGTGGCAGCAGCATCACCAGTGAACTTGCTAGAAACACAAATTCTGAGACCCACCCAGAAACTATGAATCAGAAACTCTGGAAGGGGAGACCCAGAAAGCTATATTCTAATAAGCCTTGCGGTGCACTAGATTATCTCCACCTCTAAAATTCTACATTAGATTTGACCCTCTTTATACCATCGGCGTGTACCTACTCTTCCTTGTTTCCAAACTCTCTCATTGAAATGCTCTTTACAACTCCCCTGAATTAATACCATTCATGGTTGGGTGAAGGCACTGAGGATTAAAAAGTATAATTTCTCTCTTCATAATTCATTTGACTGGGCTCTTTGATATAAGCCATGAGAAAGATAGTGTATTATTATTTTGCTTTCCTACTGACCTCTGATGTTTGCTAGTTCCTGATGAAAATTCATGAGATTCCTCTAAATGGGCTTCTTTTCTATGCCCAAAGAGTGGGTTGATTCCCACTTCGGTTGAACAACAAGACGTCTAGCTCCTGGGGCTGACTTCCACCCATTAAGTATCAGACAGTTAATGTGACAAAGTGAATTTTCCACTGACTATAAAAAAAAAAAAAAGTTTGCTGGGAAAAATTCCAGAGCAATAACTCTAGAAAATAAAATCCTCTTTTTACTAGAGAAGGAAAAAACCTTTTCGTCTGCGAGGTTAATCGAGGCTGCCCCAGAGTTACTGACCAACATCCCAACCCAGAATAATACTGTTTGGCTTTTCCTTATGTGAGTCGTGGCTCATCCTGCTGACGGCCACAAAACAGCTCATGAGCACAATGAACTCGATTCGCAGGCGCTCCACTGTCACGGCATGTGTTCTAAACATAATGAAGAGTGCAAGGGAAGAGGCTGGGAGCGGACCAAAAGAGTGAGACTCTGACCTACTTTTCTAATGAGAGCCCACATGTCTCTTCCTGCTCTTGGCTTTCTCTCGTCCGTGCCCACTTGGTTAGGGGAAGGAGTGCAGTGCTGTGATTACTCAGAACTGGAGGAGCGAATCTCATGTAATCTTCCCATTTCGATGCAAGTATCCGTGATCCCGTTCAAGACGACCTTCTGTGGCCCAGCAGGGCCTCAAATGTGTCCTTGGGAAGGTTCGCTAACTGCTCCTTCTCCACGCACTCTTCCCTGCCCCTCAGGTCACCAGCACCCCCAGGATACGCTCTCCCTGTCTAGAGTCCAGTATTTTTGAACAAGAGGATATGAGTTATTCTCGAAGGTGCATAATACCGAAGAAAGTGGGCTCTAAGGTTTGACAGACTCAAAATGGCTGACTTAAGATCTCTGAGCCTCAGTTCCACATCCACTCAACTGGAGTAAATCCACGTCCGAGAATTGCTGTCAGAGTGAAGTGAGATCACAGACATAAGGCACTGAGCGCTGCCAGGCACGTAGTAGGCGCTCAACACAAATGAGCCTCCAGCCTCTGTTCCTTCTGAAGAAGCTCCTTATACTCTTTGTCTAGGATGAAGGCAACTCATGAGGGGAAAAAATACTCTTGGGTAACATACAGTTTACATTTTTGCCATAACAGATTTCTCCATACAACTGGGAGCTTAGTGAAAATAATCATTATTTAGAGGAAAAAAGATAAATCATAATAAATATTCATAACAGGGAGTTCAAGAATATTTATAGAGAGGACAATCTTTAAAAAGCATCATGGAATTGGTTGCTTCCCAAGAGGCCCCTGAAATTACATACAGAATTTTACATAAAAGTATACATGTGTGTATTTTTTCTGGACAGAGGGCCCATAGCTTTCCCTAGACTCTCCAAGGAGTCATATAAGGTTAAGAAGCATACACACAAATGCTATTAAATATCCCTCCCATGTATTATGTCTTGTAATGACAAAGCCTTTGATATATTTTAGAAAACACGTATGTCCTTAGTTTTGTCCCAGAACATGGATGTTATTCACAAATAAACATTCTCCTCCTAGACAACCACTTGGGGGAAAAAAGGAAGTCAATTGCTATGTAACGTGTCTAAAGGTGAAAAGATTTAGGAGCAAAGAACCACAGTCAAGGGCATCAGCTGGAAGCTATGCCCTTTGGGGTCAATTGACTCTTTCCTGCCTCCTTCCTGTGGACCCTGGGTTTGCCGACTGTCAGAGGAAAGAGGCCAACACCTGGTGCTTTCACAAAAGGATTTCCAAACAAACACTGCCTACTCATTTCCCTTGGACCAGGGTCTAAACTATCTATGTTTGTTTATGTAACCTGCTCGCCTGGACCCCAGTGGAGAGGTTTCTTCAATATGGGACAGTCAAAAGTATTGTGAATAATTGGGCAACCTTTGATGGTAGCAATAAAGACAAAATTCTGCTGCTCCCCCTGCTGTGTGCTCTCTCTCTCTCTTTCTCAAATAAGTAAATAAAATCTTTAAAAAGAGTGGGAGAGTAAATCTTAAAAGTTCTCATCACAAGAAAATAATTTCCCTGTGTGGCGATGGATGTTAACTAGATTTAGTGCGGTGATCATTTTGCAACATATATAAATATAGAATCATAATGCTGTGCAACTGAAACTAATATGAAGTGTGTGAATCACACTTCAATGAAAAATATATATTGGCGAGGTCTCGGGGAAAAGTGGTAAAGTTGGGCAAAAAAGATGAGAAGGAATTTGGTTAAATACCTTCATAGGCCCCCGAGTATCCCTTTCTTATGGGAAAGGAGCTTTGTCCCCTAGATGAATAATAGCTATTTGAAATCCTTCTGGAAAATAGCATCATACAGACATGGCGGCAACATGTAGCATCGAATACTAACGCAGACTGACAGCTGAAAGGGTTCCAATACAACTCTGTCACTTTATAAAGTGGTACTTGTCCAAATTATTAAAGAAAGTTTGCCTTCTTCACTAGTTACTCACTGCTCTTCCTTCCTAAAATAATACCTTCCCGAGCTTCAGTTTTCCCTGTGTGACTGACTATCCCAGAGAAACTACACATGAACCAAGTCAACTCTCACACATTCTACACACACTTACGCCCTAAAAGCATGTGTTATATCCCTTCCCGGTATCATTTTGAGTCCATAGAAAACCTTAAATACTAGCTCTCTAAGTATCTGAAACTGAACCAGATGGAAGCCTAGCAAAAATGGGGCCAGAGCAGCAATGGGATCTAAGATCGAGAAATTTCTGTTAAATGCCTCTACACTGCCCTCCTGCACAAAGGTGGAATGTGGCTCAATCACTGGGAAAACCTTCACGACATTTCATAGATTTAACCTGACAGAGGGTTTTCTTTTGTTATTATTTAAAACTGCCAACTCTACACACCCACCAGGATGACTACTATCAAAAAGAAAAAATAACCAGTGTTGGAGAGGATGTGGGAAAACCGGAACTCTTGTGCTCTGTGAGTGGGACTGTAAAATGGCACAGGACCACGGGAGACAGTATGGAGGTTCCTCCACATATCAGAAAGAGAACTACCAGATGAAGCAGCAATTCCACTTTGGGGTATATGCCCAATAAAACTGAAGGCAGGATCTCGAAGAGCATGTACACCACGTCTATTATAAGCAGCACTATTCACAGTAGCAAAGAGTGAAAGGAACCCAGGTGTCCTTCAATAATTGTGGTCTACGCATACGATGGACTATTTTTCAGCCATGGAAAGGAAGGAAATCCAGCCACAATATGGCTGACCCTGGGGAGCATTACATGAAGTGAAATAAACCAGTCACAAAAAGATAAATACTGTGTGATTCCACTCACACGAGGAGCCTAGAGTAGTCAAACTCACAGAGACAGAAAGGGAATTGGTAGTTGTGAGGGGCTGGGCCGGGGGGAGGGGGCGGTAACAAGGAGCTGTTGTCGAATGAATACAGAATTTCAGTTTAGAAAGTTGAAAAAGTTCTGGAGATTGGTTGTAGGACAACGTAAATAAACAGCACCGTTCAACTGTACTTAGAACTGGTTACTTAAGATGGCTAATTTAACGTTATGTGCTTTTTACCGCAAATAAAGACATTTTTGGTTTTTAAGACTCGCTGACTGGAAGTTCTTCGAGGACAGTGACCGTGTCTTACGGACACCTGTAGGTTCCAGGCGTCCAGCAGAGCTGCCAGGTACGCGGAGAGAACTCAGGCTTGTTGAACAGTTAACATGGAGAAGATGCAACACATTGGCCCGCGGTTGGGCAGATGAAGGGGGGAGCCTTTCAAGAGAATCCATCTTGAGAGTGTTTCGGTGGGCCCGGCAGATGCTCTCAGTAACCCACGTCACATGCCACGGGCACATCTCTGGCTTCAGCCACAGCTATGGCGGACAGGGCCACATGCCGGACATCATTCCACCTCATACACCAGACAGGCAGCAGGAAAAAGGAAGAAGAGGTAGAGTGCGGTCTCCCCAAGAAGAGTAGGCTGCTCACCAAGTTCAAGTTCAAGAGAGAAGGCCACCCTGCTGGGTCTCTTGGAGCCCTCCTGCTCACGGCTGGCCTCGATTGAACTCCAACCCACGTCAGAACGAACAACATGGTTCTCGTATCAGCATTAAAAGCAAAACAAAACCAACTACGGAACCAAATGATTCATACCTGAATAATTTTTGTGCTGAACAATGCTGGAAACCCTCGCATAGCAACCAGATTATTATTTCCTGGCAAATGTGTAGATGCCAAACAGGGCTGTTCCCTTCCAACGGTAGAGTGGAGACTGGATCTGGGGGAAGGACGCAGAGCAGCAGGGGGTTGGAACAGGGGTGAACTATCAGTCACAATGCAGTCCTTTAAGAGAGCAGAGCTGCCAGATTTAGCGAATAAAAACACAGGATGCCCAGTAAAATCTGAATTTCAGATAAACAACAAAAGATTTTTTTAGTGTAAATACGTCCCAGAGATTGCACAGGATATAACTGTCTATCTGAAATTCAAGTTGAACTGAGCATCCTATATCTTATCTGGCAACCCAGGAAAGGGAGATCTATGTGTTTGTAACCAGTCTTCTGGAACCAAATTCTGCCTCCAAATCCCTACTTCACAACAAAATGTGCCATTTTACAGTCCCACTCACAGAGCACAAGAGTGAAACAAAATAAACAAAATCTTGTCCAAGATCTGGAAAAATTAACCAGCTTAAACCAGGAAACTGTTGAAGACCTAGTTGCATCCTTTTATTTTTTCAAGTCCTTTGCTCAAATCTTAATTGGATTGTTTATCTTTTCTTGGTTGAGTTGTATGGATTCTTTATACAGTCTGGACACCAGATGCTTTGACATATGATTTGCAAATATTTTCCCAATTCTGTAGGTTGTCTTTTTAGAATGTATTTTAAGGGCACAAACTGATACTCTTTAGCTTTCTTCTGTGTTCCTGAGTATGGGGGCCCCTCAAAGATGAACCCGATACTGGGAGAAAACGAAGACAGTTACAATGGTCTCCTAGCTCCCGAAACTAAAATTTCCTTTTAATGTCAGATTAAGGTGATTTACATGAGTCCATAGGTTTTGACAAAGATGAGGAGTTGAGATTAGGAACTCCAGCTAGGAAGCTTGGAAACAGAGTCAGCAGCCCAGGACTAGAGTTTTAGGGAACAAAGAGGTAGGAATGAAGTTGAGTAACACTTGAAAACAAGAAGACAATCCTCTGGTTTCCATTCCTGGAGACTAATTTAATTGGCATGGCTAATAGATCTCCAAAAGCTCCCTGGTTGATCATAATGTGCACTGATGTCCAGGACCCTCTGAGCCAGATAAAGGAGCTGTGTAAAACTGACATGTCCACACATGAAGCCAGGCTTCAAAAGGTAGGAGCCTCTGTTCTCACTGTGGTGTGGGGAAGAGCGGGGAAGAGCAGGAAAGATCCAGAAAGCCATGGCAGGAATCAAGGGAAAGAGAGAAGCTCTTTTGACCCTAAAAATGCACTGAATGATCACATTTATCTTTTCCAAGAGAAGACGGGATACCTAGTTTGAAGAGTTCAAGACTATACTAGAAAGACTGCGCCACCCTCACTGGGATGGCCTGTTGATACTTTTCCATTTCCAGTTCCATCTATGCTGATGAACAGAAGAAGCTGCATACAGGAAGAGGTTATTTTCCACCGTGTGAGTAATTCTATGTTGGCCTGTATCCAATAGTAAAAACATGTTGGTGGAAAAGAGGAATGATATATATTTTAATAAGGATCAGAAGTATTTCGAGGGTCCCGTGAATGTAAAAGAACAATCTTACTTATTTTAAAAGATGTTTCTGCAGGTTCAGATCTTGACATAGTTGATGTCCCTAAAGTCTGCTAGTAAGTTCAAAGTAAGGGTTCCAACATTTATAGGGCATCAGAATCACCTGGGGTGCTTTAAAAATTACAGCTATCTGAAGAGACACACAGCACATGGATTAGCTGCTGCCTGGGGCTGGGGTGGGAACAGGGAGTGACTGCAAAGAGATACAAGGAGCTTTTGGGGTGATAGAAAAGTTCTAAAACTAGATTGTGGTGATGTTTACACAACTCCACAAATTTACTAAAAGTCAATGAATTATGCACTTAAAACGAGCAAATTTTATGCTATGTAAACTAAACCTCAATAAAACCATTTTTAAAAAAGTGAAGACTATAAAGGGGAAACTGAAAGTCATAGAACCATACCTATTTAGTGGTAGAAAATATGCAGCATTATTCTTTAGCTTTACAACTACATAAAGAAGTCAAAAGCCCTCATATATTTTTTGGTTTCTCATATAAATTCATAAGAGTATCAAACCCAAAAATACATCCACCTAGGCCTTACCCTGAGAAATTCCCATTCATGTTTTTGAGGACTCAAGCATCTGTATCTCTTTTTTAACCTCTCCAGGTGACTAACGGGTATAACCAGGTTTGAGTGTCACTGATGTAAAGCAAAAGGGAATAAAGCAGGCAAGACACCTTATTTCTTTATCTCATTCTATTTTATTCTCAGCTATCAGGGATCTTATCCTAAATAAAAATTTTCTGCCAAAACCAATTTGGAATCAGGGAAAGGGCAGTAATTTAGGTGCCCTGGAACAACAAGAAGTTTGAGATTTTGACACAGAATGTGAAATAACCAGCCTTGAAGCAACCACATACATGGATTATCTATCTTGGCATGGATTATCTATCTTCAGAAGCTCACACATCCCACGATGTTCCAGGAAAGTCTTAGTTTCAGAGACTGTCCCACTGAGCTCATAAATCACCAGGATGTTTTACAGAGGAGAGAAACTGAGAGCGGGAAGGCATAAGAGAGAGGAAGTCTTGAGTTTCACTGGAAACCAATTTAGAGTCTTTTAGATTTTGAACCATGTACATGAGTTAATATTTTAGTGATCCAGTAAGTATAAAGATTTGGCTTCCAAATTACATCTCAAAGAAGTAGCTTATACACTGAGTAGGAGCCCAAGAAATTATAGTGCAATGGCTCTGGGCCCAATCTTGATATGCCAGATAACTAGACCTTAGAGGGAGGTTCTATTGCTTTAAGTCTTTTTTTTTTTTTTTTCATTCTTACACAACTAGGGAGAGACGTGGAATGTGGACTCACACCCTCAAGATTTTACAAGCTTCTACACCCTCAGCTCAGTCGGTGAAGGCATGAATTTGGAGTCAGATAGCTCTGTGCTCAGATCCTGTGTCTACTTAAATATGAATCCTTGTTCCTAGTACTTAAACTCTGTAAACCTTAACTTGTTCACAAATAAAATGGGGATAAAAAGTACAACCCAAGAGGGCTGTTATAAAGACTGAATGAGATATAATACAGCAAGTGCTGAGTCTAGTACCAAGCAGTACTAGACAGTAATCCTAATCCAGAAGTGCATCCCAAAGGATGAGACGGGTCCGGTGGTCAAAGATTTGCTTTGAGAAATTCCAGAAGTCTGATCTCTTAGCAGCAGCCAGATCTAGGAGAGGAATGTACTACATGGATCCACATTCACATAATTATAACTCCTGTTCTGGTGCAAGCCCGATTCTGGTTTGATCTCTACCCTGGATTTCTTTTGGTGGCATGCAATAGTGTCCAGACAAAAATCACAACATCCTGTGCCTCTCCGGGCTGGGGCTGCCATTTTGCAGGGACAGTAACAGCTGAGCGCTGAAGGACAGGAATGAGCAGCCAACAGGGAATCGGTCCACTGCACCTGGCTTGGATACACACTTGTGAAATCTCCACACTTTGGAAGGCAGTATATCCGCTTTGGTACAAAAAGCTAGGAAAACAACTTTCTTAAAAATAAACAGATTCCCAAGAGATCAATGGTCTGGAAAAATTCCTCTGAGATTCTCACAGGTCCAGAATATAAACAGTAAGCAACTTTTTGGCTAACGATTGCTGATTCGCAGAGCCTCCAAATATAACATATGCACACAGACCACAACTCATACACATCTCTGAAGAGCTGCGGTGGTTCTGAAAATGAGGCAAAGCACACACGTTTTGTTACTGCAGCAGGACCACCTGAGTAGTCTCCCACCGCTGAGTACCTCCACATGTGGCTGAGCCCCGGGCCCGATCCCAGACATGTGAGCTACAGCGACCCCAACCTCTTGGAGATCCCAGCAACTCGTAGAGAATCTTCTTTCTAAAAACATCCCTCTTTCACACGGCTGAACATAGGATAATTTCCCTATAGATTATGATTAGGATGAAATGGAATTTTAAAACATCCTTTGTTATTAGTTTGGGTGTGTATTTCTTTTTCTTTCCTAATTTGCAAGCACGTAATTAGCTATCTACTGTTTAAAAGGCATTGTGTTAAGTACCATAAGGAGACAAAGTAATTGGACACAGAACTACCTTCCCAACCACTATGCTCTAATAGGGGAGATAAGATTTGCACAGAAAAAGTCAATATAAGGTGATAATAGTAATAATAATAATAATAATAATACTTCATTTGTAAGCCCTTACTCTGGGCCAGGCACTTTACACACACACACACACACACACACACACACACACACACTTCCCAAAGACCTTGTGAAAGAGTTACTGTCCCTGCTTTACAGAGCAAGCTGAGTCTTCCAAAGCTTTTTTGTCAGCGTTCTAGTTAACAGCTGAACTAAAACCCATTAACCACACACATGGTGGCCTCTAGGACATAGAATGGTGTATTATATCTCACACTATTTCTCAAATTCAAATACCTTGGCAATATTTTTAATTTTCCAATGCAATCTAGCTTGAGAGTATCACACTCAGTCTTGGGAATGAACACGTAACCAAAGACCTGAGTCCCCCACAGAACCAGGACACTCTCCAGTCTCTGAGATGAAACTCACTGTCCCGTGGACAGTCACGGAGGGAACTTCGTACGGGCGAGAGTAAAGAGCATCTTCTGCACGATTTGCTCTTCCACACACCAGCCCTGGGTCTTGACAATTTTCACATTATGTTAAATAATAACATTCCCTTTTCCCCCACAAGTCATGTCCCTACTCTCCTCTCAATCTCATCCCTAAGTATTCTTGGCCAAGCAGCCTTCTTTCTCCTTGTGGTCACAGGGGCTGAGTTCAGATTCTGAGTTCAGATTCACTGCTCAGCCATTCCCAGACCTCAATGTCACAGATACCGAAATCGAGGGATTCCAATCCTGGTGCAACTTTCTGACACGTCTGTCTCATTATCGGATTGGACATGAAGCTGACCAGTCTACTTAGGGTAAGGCTCAACACCCGTGAATATTTCATATAAACCATCAGTTGAAATTAATATAGTAATTAAGGTTAGATTATATGGAATTTATCATTATTATTTCAACAAACAGAATACGATTTTAAAAATCAGAATTTGAGAAAAACCTAAACGGTGGTCCTGGTAATGAACCAAAATGCTCTTGCACTCAATCAAATGTATGGTACACAGTTTTCCCTGTTTAATTTTAGAACGAGTCTCACACATCATTGGAATGTATATGTTAGTGTTTCAAAAATGGATTTTTAGAAAAATAACCCTGTAATTCCTCACCCCCTTGTATAAAAGGATTATTTTATAGAACTTTCTAGACATTTGTCAACTTCACATTTAACAAACTTAACATATTTAACATTACAGAGTGTGTACAAGTGTGTCTTTTTCCCCCATCACATGCTGCGTTATTTCCATAACCATATTTTACTAATCCTGTTTGTATGGCTGAATATTTAGGATGACAGAACGTTTTCGCTACTGCAAATGTCACCAAACTGGGTTGCATGTATTACATTCCCAGTATTTTAGATGCCTCGCCTGGATTAGATGCCCAGACAAGAGATTACTGTGTCAAATGATGTAAACACCTTTAAATCTCCGGATGGAACCAGCTTTTAAGAACAGGACAAGGCATCGCCTTTGTTGTGTTGCTGTCTTTCACATTCTCGCAAATTCTCAGAGGCTGTGTTGAAGGGGTGCCATCTGTTTTATCGATTCCTCTAACGCCGACGCCCTGCTCCGAGTCAGCACGGGAAACCCGGCACTCACACTCACCTTCCCCTCTCCCGCTGCCCTTCTGCCTGCTGTGCTGTAAGGGCAGCACCTCCAGCGACTCGATGCCGGACCTCTCCAGAACATTCACCTCCACCGTCAGCCTCCCCACCAGCTGCTGGGGACGCACGCTGATGACGTGCTCGTACTTCCCCAGCCGCCGCTGCAAGAGCTCTTCATAACTGAGGAGGAAGGCGGCTTTGTCTTTGCTGGGAATCACGACAGAGGCCCTGAACCTATCAGTCCCCTTCTCCCTGTAAGGAAAAGAAAAGGGAACACGGGGCCGGTCAGAGAAAGCCAGGTTCCCTCAGATCCCCTCGGGGCCCTGGCCACTCTCTCTACAGAGTCCTTAGAAGAAAAACTATGCGTTGGGGAGAGAAGCAAAGACCTGCACTAAAGGAAGGTTGCAAAGTTTCAAAGACTACTGAAGAGTACAGAATTCAGCTGTACTCTCCTACCTCTCCCTGAGTCGGGCTTGAGAGGGCCGAGGGGAAAGGGAATATTACAATAGGTGAACTGCTGGAAAAGAGTGTTTTGGGGTCAAGATATGAATTGCATTCTTCTCTTTACAGGAATGGCCAATGAGCCTGACACTTGACGTCACTTTAAAATAGCTAAAATAGTAAGTTTTTACAGGTGGTAAAGTTTGGTGGATGTGGCTAGGGGTAAGGATAAAGAATAAAGGATTGCCAAGCATATAAAAATATAAGCCATTCCAAATGTTTTCAGTGCTTGGAATGAAGGTTCTCTGATTCAAGATGGCAGACTGACCATAAAAGGATAGTAAAGGATTAAACCCAAGGAATGAGTAGTAGGGGCAACCATCAGTGGATACCCCACTTCAAAACATTTCTGGAAGATGGGGAATTCCATAGAGCAAGAACGCTACGGCTCAGACTACATAGGAGGGGCTGCAGCAAAGGATCAAGATGCATACCATCTACAGAACATCAGAAGGATGGAAAGCTCGGCTCACCATAAGATGTAAGTGGGAAGGGCACCAAATACAGGAAGGAGACCTCCAAGTCCACATATAAATGAGTGACTAAGATGACAGACTTCCTACACTCCTCCTTCCCCGAGCTAAAAATAGACACAACTCTTAGGAAGGAAAGCTTCACTGACAGATGGGAAGAATGCCTGAAGAAAGACTGACACTTAAATCCATTATTATAAACTCTCAAAACATCAGGTAGAGGAAACACAGAAGAGGAGCAGTATTAGACAACATCAGACATACCATTAGCAACGCTGGATGTTATAAGACACTAGGGGCAATGTCCTTAAGTTGAGATGAAAAATTATTCTCAATCTTAAACTCCATATGCAGTCAAAATACTAATCGAGGTCTCAGAAAGTTTGCCTCTCATCCATCCATTCGGGGGAAGTTACTTCAGAACATACTCCAGCAAAGTGAAAGTGAAAAAAGAAAGAGGAAGATAGGGCATATAAGGAGTCATAAAAGCAACCCAGAAGAAAATGAAAAGAAATCCCGGGCTAAACATTGATGACAAGACTGCAAAGTAATGACAGTATTCCATGGACCTGGAGACACCATTCTTCCATAAATGACAGCTCTGAAATCAGGATGTGTCTCCCAATCAATGATGCCTTCCAACTGTTGGCAATAACACGGATGTCACGGCTTGCAGAACTCGGGTCATTGCTATTCAGTTAGTCACCATTTCAAAAGAGTTATGTGCCTTGCTAGATGTTAACAGTGACAAATTAAGTTTTATCTCATTAGAAAAAAGAAAGATAATTAAAAACTCCAGGAAAGACAAATGCATATGTTGTGATCCAACTGAACTAGACTGTAGCATAATTATGAACAACCTATGAATTGTGATGAAAGGTAATCCTCATAAAACGCATCTGATAAAGACCACTTGGGATCCACCTGCAGTCCAACAAAGTTAGGTTTTAATAAACTGCTGCAGTGAGGGAGATTACATACCCAAGGCATCATGGAGAATCTGGCCAAACAAAGGTATAGAGGATTGGGACAAAAGTGGAATGCAGATAAGGTTAAATGAAGCAAGGTTTGGAGGCTCGAAAAAAAGCAGGGCTGTGTGTAAAGTATCATCCTGAACTGAGAAGCGAACTCAAGGTTCTCTGTCCTTCGGAACTACAAAGTTAAGATAAATGCGGACCTTTGTGGCCAATAATGTCTTATCTGAAGCTGTGGACCTTGGCTGCTTTTTATATCAAAGTAAACCCGTGACTCACACCTTCCAGGCAAGAGTGAGATGTTCCATTCTTACCAAGA
The DNA here is from genome assembly GCA_028646535.1 of Procyon lotor. NCBI lineage: Eukaryota > Metazoa > Chordata > Mammalia > Carnivora > Procyonidae > Procyon > Procyon lotor. The sequence continues at coordinate 2,752,986 of CM053611.1, forward strand.
AGATTTCCAACAGCAAAGTTTCTGACAGTCATGATTTTAACGAACAAGCTTTCTCAAAACTACATCCTTTTATTAACGAAGAAAAACAGGTTCACATGTTCACACCAACTTATCTGGACACCAAGACCATTTTTCTTCAAAGGGAACAGATGACTTTACTTCAGATGGGCTGGTAGAGCGGGAAACAGAACCTCAGTACACAAAGTGGCTCTGCGGTTAATGACTTTTATGTAATCATTAAAACTCAAATACCGGTCATTGGTTTTCAATGTTTAGATTCAAGTTATAGACAAAACAAAGAAATATATATATCATTACACATCAGAATTTAAATGTTGGTAAATCTGACCACGCAGAAGTACATGATCATGTAGAAAAAGATGGGTACTGGAAATGGGAAAGGAAATGTAGGGTTTCAGTGAAGGAGGGAATTTAAGATAGTAGGGCTAGTCTAAGATGGTGTAATGCGGCATACGTTGATGAAAGAAGAGAGAAGAATGTAAAAATGTGGAATGCAGAGGGAAGGTGGGAGCGTCCTACATATGCTAAATCCTCTTCCTTCATGGCAGAGAATCAACAGACAATGTCTGATGTTTATCAAGAAATTAAAAAAAAAAAACACGGGACGACCATAAACTTTACAGTTGGGGAAGTCGCTACAAAAAGAAATTACAGAAATACTAGAAGCAGATGTTTCTAGAAGTGAGATCTGGGGAGTCAGAGTGGTAAAATGTTCCTTTTCACTCGAAACCTTTTCCTGCTATATTGTTAATTATTGACAATATGGTAACAATAAAAAGCAGATAAATCCTTGAAGGAAGGGAAAAAAAAAAAGGTTGGCAAAGGAGTAGGAAATGAGGCCTTTTGCTGAAGTGGATTTTAATTCCTTGACTCAATGGCACTTACCCATTATCTTCTGAGGTTTTATTCCTTTTCTCTTTTACCTTATCACCATTTTTCTTTTCTCTCCCTGTAATTTCTCCCCGATACACCTTGTCTCCAATGAGCCTGAAACACAAGAGACAGCTGTGTTACCGACTTGCGGTTCCAAGACAAATTCAAACATGGATCTCATAACCATGACAACCTCAGAAAATATTTTTATGTGACTCTTGGATATCCAGAAAGAGTGCATTCCAGACCAAGGCACTACTGCTGAATCATTCATTTCATTCTAGGGCAATTTTCAACCGGTCCAAATAGTTAGGCCTGACCCATGCATGGTACCCCTGGGATTCTCCAGGAGGAAATCAGATCTGCTCAAACAAATTTCCATGAAGATTCACCAGCTTGAATTTTGCCCAGACCCAAAATGAAACCCCAAGCCCACCCTACTTTACATGTCTCTACCTCCTAGTTCAGAAGAAGAAAGAGTTCACTTTGTATATCATATGGATCACGCTATCTCATCATTCAGACCTCAGCTTAAACACTGCCTCTTCTGAGCAACCTCCCTGATTTCTCCCTGCCTAGACAAGCCCCTCTTGGTCCTACCTGCCATCTTTAAGCACTTGCTGCGGGCTGAAATTATCTTATCTATTGACTTGTTTACTTATTTTTCCCCACTGCAATTTCTGCAGCCGAGCAACACTGTCTTTTTCAGGGAAGTATACTGATCACTTTGAAGAGCTCCTGGCCCAAAGTGGGCACGCATTTGCTGGAGGGAAGGAGAGAAAGACAGAGGAAAAGGAGAGGAATGGAAGATGGGAAGAAGACAGGAAAAGAATGAAAGAAGAGATTGTGGAAAGGAGAGAAGGAGGAAGAAGGGATGGTAGGGAGAGAGAAAGGGAAGAAGGAAGGTAGAGAAGGTAGGAGAGAGGGAAGGAGGGAGTCAGCCTTCCGAGCCACATGCCATCCACTGGGAGAAATTCTCATGCCCGAAGGCTGTGGAGCTCGAGTCCTGTCAGGCTCACCCTCGCCGCCCCACACTGGCATCTCCATTCTAGGGACCCTAACCAGAGTATCGCTCACATGGTGAAGTTGGTGATGAAAGCTGCGCCTGGAATTTGCATCTGAAACTCAATTTCCTGGTCCTCGGAAGCTCGATTCAGCATCCTACAGGAAACGGTAGTGAAGGCGTAACGAGAAATAATGGTAGACTTCACCGAGAATTCCGTCATCAAGGGTTTGGTTTTCTGTTGGAATTAAAACATGTGGTATTTTCAGTGACGTGTGAAAGGGTGAATGAATCATCCTGGGGTACGTGTGAGGTTCTTTTCATCAGAGAAATCATCTTCCACTTGGCAACCTTTGGCATGTGATTCCTTTCTTGTCCCGGTTTTCCCCCCTCACCACTCTCTCCACGCGTAAAATAACTGTGGTTGGACAACCAGCTCATGAGACAGAAGCACACCTTTTAACCTAACTTTAACAAAGGGACACAGGGAAGATTTCCTATTTAATAGAGAACACACACTGTTGAAGTAGTTTAATCAAGTGCCGGAATTTTAGAATTTTAACATACTTCAGTATGTTAAGTACGTAATGCTTTTCTGTTAGGAACTTTTAGTTCCCATTTATAGGATCATTATACTGATGAACACAACAGGGCACACCTAAAAATAATTCTCATATTTTCAGATTAAATTCAATATCCACTTAGATAAACTAGATTCCAGAGCTTTCCCATGGGGACTACAATCACATTACCGGAAAGTAGGAATCAATACTAAGCTCAAAACAGTATTTGGGGAATTAGAAGCCAGAAAAAGGAAAGTGTGTGCTAATTAAATTTATCCTGGAAGCCTCTGATGAGGGCAGTCGCTACATGGAGCAGATTTAAAAGCGGGTTAAACTTTTCAGTGTATTTCCAGCCTTCACAACAGCGCTCCATCCGAGGACAGCTGGCAGCAGATGTTGAAGAAGGAAGGAAGCATTAATAAGGAAAGTCAGCAGAGTGGTTCTCTAACTCCAAGAACTCGCTGAACAACTTACAGGCACGGACTGAACATTTGTGTCCCCCGTCTTCCCCCAACACAACCACCAAATTCATGTGGTAAAGCCCTAACCCCACCCATGGGATGGCACTTGGGATGGGCCTTTGGCGGTTGAGTAGGGTTTGATGAGGTCATGAAGGCCTTCCTGATGGGGTGAGAGCCCCACAAGAGGAGACACGAGAGAGTTTGCTCTTGTTCTCCATAAGGACACAGAAGAAAGGCCGCATGAGTGAGAATGAGGACACCTACAAGCTAGGAGGAGTCTGCACCAGAAAATGAACCCTACCAGATACTGATCTTGGACTTCCCAGTTTCCAGAACAGTAAGAAAATATGTCGCTTATGTCTATGGTATTTTGTGATCGCAGCCCAAGCAGACCAAAATGAGCCATTATCTCTTTATGGACTTGGACACACATTCAAGGTAGGTGTTTTTTATTCCCATTTCATACATGAGAAGAAGTCAAGTTTGCAAGTTTACATATTGGCCCATCAACAGTAATGGAGGTGAGACTTGAACTCAATCCCATATGCTCCAGAGTCCACACTCACCACCGTGAGGGTCTCTGTGTACTCGTAGCCCAGCATGGCCTTTAGCATGCAGCAGGCTCTCAATAAATGCTGAATAGAACCGGATTACTCCGATAGGATTCTACTTTCCCCTCTGGGAACTGACCTACCTAGTCAATGTTTATCTCGACCTGCGTCTGCTCTCTAAATTTCTTTCCAGCCCTAAGCTAATTTTCAAAATAAATATAAGATGATGACCAGATGATATCAAGGCATTTTGCTTCTTTGATATACAAGGGACTCTAAAACCCCATTTCAAGAGAATTTCACAGTGTGTCGTTCTATTTAAACACATTGAAATGTTGGTATCAAGTCATACCTTTCACGGCAAACCACCAAAAGCTGGAGAGATACTTCATATAACATGTGAGCGAGGTAGGACTGAGCGCCCTTCGGTACAAAGCACATCTGAGAACACGAGCAAACAGCCTCAAGATGGGAAACCACATGGAGCAAGGCCAGAATGGGCGAGTGCTGGGCTAAGGGGTCAAGGGATTATTCATCTTTGTGGCTGAACTTCTGGTTTTGGTGACCCAAAAGGATAAAAACAAATGGCAACAGGCTCAGGAAAAATGTTAAGAGAATGTGTATCTTTCTTGGGAAGTTGGGAAAAGATATGCAAATAGGTTCAGTAAAGTGATGATCGAGTAGGAAAAAAAAAAATCTAAACATATTTGAAAGAATTTTTCACCTGCAAGAGGAAAAGAAGTTCTCCGATTTGGTCTGAGAAGGAATTATATCAAAGCAGTGGTTCTCAAGTGTGGTCCCAGGACTGGCAACATGAGCATCACTTGGAAACTTGTTAAAAATGCAGAATCTCAAACTTCATCTCAGACTTGCAGAATTAGAAACACAGGGGACGGGGCCAGAAATCTGTATTTTAACAAGCCTTCCAAGGGATCCTGATGCTCAAGTCTGAGAACTGTTTTAAAGTAACATGAGGACATGGCCCTCTTCATATTTCTTCATCTCTAAGTTAAGGGGGCTTGAATAAATCACTAAAATTATGTTCATACTGAGATCCAAGAATATAAGGCAAAGCCTTAAGTAAGGAATGAAACTGGGTTTTAGGAAACTATTCTGGAATTTAGAAATTGATTATAAATAGTCTGCATGGAATTCTAGTCTCCTTGGGACAATATCAGTCTCTCCAGAAGTGATTTGATTAAAAAGAGATTCTAGATGTGGTTTAACCAAAGGCTTCTGTTAAATGATCTTGTTAAAAATTTATATGTCACATTTCAGGGTGCCTGGGTGGGTCAGTTGGTTATGCGTCTGACTCTTGATTTCAGCTCAGGTCATGATCTAAGTCAAGTTTGTGGATCGAGTCCCACATCAGGCTCTGCATTGAGCATGGAGCCTGTTTGAGATTCTCTCTCTCCCTCTGCCGCACCGCCCCCCCCCCCCGTTGCGCATGTGCTCACCCTCTCTCTAATATAAATAAATAAATCTTTAAGTTGCACACACACACACACACACCATATTCCAATAAAGACAACGAAGATAAGGCTGGGGAAGGTCGTAATGATAATGATCTCAAGAGCACAATAACTTGCTGGCATTTTTTTGATTAAAATTTGTGTCTCCTCATCTTTCCAAAATGGAACCTTGAGATAAAGCATAAACTGAGACGACTGAGGTGCAGTGTTTCACTTTTACTTAGGTTTCCCTGGAAATAGGTTTTCTTCCTAAATTACCCACATTTTAACATATTCTTTTATCTCCAATATCCTTATTTTCTTAAATATGTGAGCTTGTGAAAAGTCTCAATACCGCTGAGCACAACTCTAACTTCTATAGATGCATTGGGTAAAAAGGAGCCAATGCTAAAAAAAAAGAAAGAAAGAAAGAAAGAAAGAAAGAAAGAAAGAAAGAAAGAAAGAAAAATCCCCTGAACTGAGAAAATTCTAATTACCATTCTCCACTTTATTTAAAATGTAAACCAGTTTTTTTAAAAGTATCAAGTAACATATGCACATGGTAAAAGCTTCAAATTACACAGAAACAAAAGGAGTCCCAGTGGTCTCCCTCCTGCCCCAGACCTACAGTTCTGTCCCCCAGAGGCAATACTTAAATTAACAGTTTTTGGTAGTCTCCTTCCATAAATACATGGTGTATTGACTTGCTTTAATTTCACCTAATGATACAGTATGTTCATCCTTGTGTATCTGTGCACGTTCCAATTATCACACGCTGCATAACCACTGTAAAACTTTGTGGTTTAACAACAGCAATCATGGCATTTTCTCTTGTGGTTTCTGTGGTGAGGAATTCTAGAAAGACTTGGCCAGGGCGGGGCGGGGGTTGGGGGGGACGCAGTCAGAAGGTGGCGGGAGCTGGAAGACTGAGCTCCTGGAGCAGGTCAGGGCTGGCTGACATTCTTCTGTCTCATGTCGTCCCAGGACCCCTCTGCATAGTCCACATGGTCAAGGTCAGGCTAACGCACAGCCCGGACTACCTCACCCATTCGTCCAACTGATGACGCGGAAGCTAGAGGCTTCATGTGGGCACATCTCCCAACATCGCGGCAGAAGCTATATCCCTTTTTATGCCCTAACCTTGAAAGTCACATAGCATCATTTCCACCATACCCTCTTGGGCAGAAGAGTCGCAAAAGTACATTTGATTTTAAAGGCAGAGGGTCCGGACCTCATCTCAATGGCAGGAATGGAATATCAAAGGGCCACTATCTTTGAAAAATGCAATCTGCCACTCTACAAACCAATCCCTCTCCTTCTGCTAATAGATGCACAGTACTTCCTTTGTATAGATGCTCTATATTTTAATTAACCAATCCCCTATCACCCATCAACCCTCTATAATTATTCTTCCTGATTGTTTGCCCATGCCCTCTGATTGAGCTACACCAGGGGTTGCCACAGTGTGCCAATGAGCTACACCAGGGGTTGGCACACTGTGGCAGGCAGGCCACAGGATTTTGCAAATAAAGCTTTACTGGGACAAAAATTCATTTACATCCCTTCATCCGCATATTGTCCGCGGTGACTGTCACGCTACAAGGGAGAGCAGTTGAGCAGCTTTGTAACTGTGACAGGCTATAGAGCCTTGCAAAGCTTGAAGTACTTACTATCTACCCTTTTAGTAAAAGTTTGCTGATCCCTGATCTGCACTGTTTAAACAGATGAAACCTTGTCTTCAGTCATTTATGTACCTTTACTGACTGGTCTGTTTAAATCTCAAATTATAAAGACCGCAGACACTTTCATTGGGCTTGCACCATCTTTTAAAATTATTCATTTAGGGGACAACATTTAAACATTGGGAAGTTCGCACAGAAGTCCATAACACCCATTTCTCCTGGAACAGATGGCGGAGGCAACTCTGGATGTCCTTTCCCTCGTGACCACGAACTGCTGGAACTAATTAATGGTGGCTGCCACTCTACATCAGACCCGCGTCCTATAGTCCCAGCTCCCCATGCCTACCAGTCCCAACTACCTCATAGACACAAAGGCTGAGAGGGAGCAGCCATTTCCATTGTGTTTTTACTAGATTTTTCCTTATTCCAAGCATACTGTGCTCATTAATGTCCTCTATTCTACTAGATTAAAAGTGGCCCCAATCTACACACCTATGTTCATAGCACCATTACTCATGGTAGCCGAAAGTGGAAGCAACCCATGTCCATTGACAGATCGATGGATAAACAAAATGTGGCTTATGTGCATAATGGAATATTACTCAAAAACAGGAAGGAAATTCTGACACATGCTACAACAGGGATGAATTTTTTTTTTTTTAGGATTTATTTTTTTTAGAGAGAGAGAGCACAAGCAGGGGGAGGGGAGAGAGAGAGGGAGAGAGAGAATATCAAGCAGACGGTGCACTGAGTGAAGAGTCCAGCGCCGGGCTCGACCCCACAACCAGAGATCATGACCTGAGCTGAAAGTAAGTCAGATGCTTAACTGACTGAGCCACCCAGGGGCCCCAACATGGATGAATTTTGAAGACTTTGAGCCAAGTGAAATAAATCAGTCACCAAAGAACAGATACTATATGGTTCCAGTTTTATGAAATACCTATAGGGTAATCAAATTCATTGAGACAGAAGGGAGAGTGGTGTTTGCCAGGGGCTGGGCACAGGGGGAGTAGGGGGAATGGGCAGTTAGTACTTTAATGGGTACAGAGGTTCAGTTTTGCGAAATGAAGACTGTTCTGGAGATGGGTGGTGGTGATGTTCGCATATGGTGTGAACGTACTTAATACCGCTACACGGGACACCTTAAGGTGGTTTAAAAGGTAACTTTTGTGTTATGTGTATTTTAATACAATCACGAAAAAATCGAACAAAATTTTTTTGATGACCACAAATTCTTGGCTTTTCTTGCCCTCGAGAGGTGGAGTTGAATTCACTGCCTCTTTGGTTCTGGGCCCCAGTCACCTATCACTTACTTCCTTTACATAGAGTGATAGCCAGGAAAAGAACCTAGCAAGTCCCCAGCTTAGGGGAGTCAGTGCACAAGTCCACCTGCAGGCCCTTCCAAACGAACTCTAGCTCCTTCCGTAGATAATCCTTGCCCAGCCCTGTTCTGGCAACAATTTGAAATTTTTTCTTCACTTGATACCCTAGAGACTGTTGAAGTCACGCTGATTTGTCCTTATTCGTGACATAATTGTCAATTCTCATTTCATCAAACTTAAAATTAAAATGTGAAATTAGGAGACACCTACATAAAACACTACATTGAACCATTATGGGTTGTTTTTGTTTTTTTGTGTTTTTTTTTTTTGCCTCAAATTAAGATTATGGATATGGTAGAAATTTTCCACAACGTTACATCAAAAATAGGACACATAGTTTACGGGCCCAAGAGACAGACTGAAAAAAGTTTCAAGAAACTATTTTGGTTTTATTGCTTCTGCCCAGTTACTACTTTCCCACAGGAGCCCCTACTGTTTCTTATGCCTTGTGGCCCTTGCCCTATAGACAGCGCTCTCAGCCCACTTACGTGCACAGCTACCATCAAGCTGCTCACCCTTTCCTCTTCCCCCATGAGACAGTACACAGAATAGGGACTGTGACTTATTCCTTTTATTTATTTATTTTTTACCCATAGCTGTCAGCACAGAGTAAAACTCAAAAACATCTATGGAATTGAATTTTAGAATCTTGAACAATGAAAGAAAAATACACATTCCCCCCCCGCCGACAGAAATGGTAATCGACTCGAATTTATTATACCACTACTCTAGATTAAATTCCATGAAGGACTGGGAATACTACACGTGGATCCTTCTCTCAAGGCACTTACAATCACAATGGGAAGAAAGGGCAAAAACTAGAAAGCAACGTAGGAAGATATATAGAGAGGTACATGTTCACACATTGCCTGGAAGACCTTTCAGCATTCAGAAGAAAGAGACATCAGTGAGGTCTGTAAAAGTAAGAAAAGGTTTTAAAATAGATGTAGAACTTGTATGCGGTGAAGGAGAACAAAAAGAACATTCTAAATACACAAAAGGCACAGAAGCAGGAATGAGCCTTAGCACATTCCTGGAACAAAGAAATCGAGCAGTTTAATTAGAAAGAGGGGTGCATTGTGAGAAGAGTAAAACTGTCAGGAAACCGACATGCCCAAACCAGGCACAGAACTCGGAATGGCAGAGGTCCGTGAAAATGTCATAAAAAGAAGGATATAAAATAGGTGCTTCCGTTTTTCCCAATGCACAGTTCTTAAAAATCCATCATGCTTTCCATATTTATAGTTAACTCATTATTTCGTTTGGGGATGTCAACTGGAAAATCGGAGGCAAAATCAAATCTTCCTGTGACAAAACAGTTTCTTCATTATTTTTCCTACAAAGGCTAAACAGATGGAAAAGCAGTTTGAGGCAGGGAGTGTCTTAATTAGCTGCTCAAGGGACCGAAGCCTTCTGTGTGACTCATGCGAGTCATTTAAAATCAAGCCCCCCAGAGGATGTCCTGAATTACCCAAGATGCCATCTGGAAATTAACTGAGCAATGTTTGGTCAGAACCAGGAGTCTTCCCTGAAGATTAACCTTTTGTTGTTTTATCCTGGTCTAACGGTTCTCTAGTGACCATCAGAAGAAATCATTTTGGAGACGGCAGAGAACCTTAGAAATCACAAAACTCAGCATCCCCGCCCGTTCTAAGGGAGAGGGCTGGCCCAGGGGCCAGAGACCTTCACGGCACCTTCATGTCTCTCATTTTTGAGAAAAACCACCCAGCCCCTATTGTTGAAGTAGAAGACTTTCACACAATGTCCCTCCCTGGGGACTGTGTTTGCCCCCTGGGTGACGCAATTTTACTTCTCTGTAGACAGGGGAGCACTAGTTCGGAATTGCCAGTTTGCAGTAATACATTCTACTGCGCAATCTTCCGCTATGATAAGAGGAAACAAAATGCAATTATCACCTAAAAAAACCCTACTCTGTACACCCCCTAACGAAAGATAAACCGTGATGGCTGTAGTCGGGACAAAGGAGATAGGCACATACGTAGCCCTCAGGGAGGTAACAATGCCCAGCACAATGCTGGCTGACTATACTTTCTATCTTCTTGTTGCTCTGGCATTTGGGGCCTTGCTCTTGAAGAGACTGTCCCTCCCAGGGCAAGCCAATTCCTACAGATGGCAGACTACTCCTGCGTGAGCCCACCTTCGACTATAGCTCACCTGTCCAGAGCCCACACTCCCAGCCCCCTCCCTGGCCAAGCTCTCACACACCAAGCCAAGATGCCCCTTTCCCCAAGTCACCCCAGGACTAGATCCCAGACAGAGACCAGCATGGTGCTTCCTGCTCCTAGGGACCCATGAGTATAAAATTCCTCCTTTGTGATGATCAGTTCCAGGTCTCCAAGTCTCACCACATCTGCCTAAAACACACCCCAAGGACAGATTTTAGAATACAGCTGTGAAGAAGATGCCAAGACCCGCTCTTGCCACTGAGAGGTTAAATGCTGACGGTCCACACCAGGCCACTATCTGTTAAGGACCACGGACACTCGATACAAAGATAGCCCCTGCTTCTTAAAATACAAATTTTCTTTTGTATTTTGTATTTGTGTCTGTGTTGTCAACGAGTGTCATAAAAAGGGTGTCCAATTAATTCAAAAGAAAATCAAGCAAATCCCTGTGGTTCATGAGTTGGCAGTGATAGGAGAGGACCAGCTGCTGCTGTCCACATTCTACTCATTAGTTAGAGAACATTCGGAGACCTTCAAATTAGTGTGGACAGCTAGAGCGTAAAATATAAGGAGGCTCACAGGATAAACTGAGGCTGACCACAGTCGGATCACATAGCGCCTTCTGTGTCCTTGGAGTTTATCCTACAGATAAAGTGGAGGCACCAAAGACATTTGCAAAACAGAATGACGCATCAGGTCTACTGTGGGGAAGATCATTCCAGTACCAGTTGGATGTATAAATAAAGTTCATGGTAAAAAGGCGTAACATGCATGAAAGTAAGACTTTTAAAATTTCTAAGAAAATCTAAGTGATTATGTAAATATTCTAAGTCTAAAGCTCAAGAAAATCTTTGAAACCAAAAATGAAAACTTTAAGGCTATAAAGAAAACACGACCTTATTTATTACCAAGGAACTTAAAACTTCTACATGAAAACATAAAGTTAATCAACAAATGACATTTTTGGGGTGGGAGGAATTCTTCCAATTTGGAGGACAGTAGCTCTCCATACAAAGATCTCGAACATACTGACCATTGGGGGATAAAAGACATAATAGAAAGATGGGTGGAGGGTGCGCACGCACGTACACACACACACACACACACACACACACACACACTCACATAATTCACAGAAGAACCACTCTAAATGGCCAATAAATGTATGGGAAAAAAGTCTAAATTCATAAGTAGTCAGGCAAATGCTAGTTAAAGGAACAATGAGATAATACTATAACTAAGAGACTGACAAGCCAAAAAGAGTGATTATATGTTTGCTGGGAGAAATGTGCATATTCATCATTGCTCATAGAAACGAAATTAATAAAGATAGTATTAAGAGCAGTAGTACTCAAAAGCAGTCTGACATCCATCAAAATGTAAAATCTCCATGCACCTTTGATCCAGCCATCTTTCTATTGAAAATCTAGGCCATAGACTAAAAAGCACCCACCTACCAGAATAAACAAGCAAACAAACAAAAATTCTGCAGCACTTTTTACAGGAGTCAAAAAACTGGAGACAAATCCAAAGCTCATCCATAGCCTAATGCTTAATAAATTATAGTGTGCCAACCACAGAGAATGTTTTTCACTGTAGTGAAATTCACTACATTCACTGTATTCAAGAATGGATACACTTAGGCCAAGTGACATTCTGTTGATTGAAAACAATAAGAAATGGACCAAAAGATCTGTCCTTGACAAGGCAGTGTGTGTGTTAAGAGTACACAAGAAGCCAGATGTGGGACTCAAATCTTGGTTGTGCCACCTCTTCCCAAATGTGTAGTGTTGGGTGAGTTAGTCAATCCCTCTGAGCCTCTGCCTTCTCATTTCTAACACCTCAAAGAACTGTACAGAAGGGACTGAGTTATGACACAGGACGCCCTTAGAACAATGCCAGGCACAGAGCAAGCCCTTGGGCAGCCTCAGCTCTCATTATATGATCCCACTGCTTGGCAGCGATGATCAGAAATCTCCTATGTTTCTGCCATCTTCTTCTGACATTTTTTTTTTTCTCAGCGGCACCTGTCATCTTCTCTGTTACTAATACACTTATCATTTACTTACTCACACTTTGTCTTTTTTGTCTATCTCTGCCCACTTCAGAATGCAAGGTCTATGAAAGACACGGTCTTTGGTCTGTCTTGCTCATTACTGCATTCCCAATGCCTACGAGCGTGCAGGGCAGAGAGCAAGCATTCAAAAAATACCAGTTGGATACAAAATCAATGCACAGAAATCAGTTGCTTTCCTATGCACTAACAATGAAAATATGGAAAGGGAAATTAGAGAATCGATTCCATTTACTGTGGCACCAAGAACCATAAGATACCTGGGAATAAACCTAACCAAAGAGGTAAAGGATCTGTACTCGAGGAACTACAGAACACTCATGAAAGAAACTGAAGAAGACACAAAAAGGTGGAAAAGCATTCCATGCTCATGGATTGGAAGAATAAACATTGTTAAGGTGTCTATACTGCCCAGAGCAATCTATACTTTCAATGCCATCCCGATCAAAATTCCACTGGCATTTTTTTAAAGGCTGGGAACAAACAATCTCAAAATTTGTATGGAACAAGAAAAGACCCCAAATTGCTAAGGAAATGTCGAAAAAGAAAAACAAAGCTGGAGGCATCATGTTGCCTTATTTCAAGCTTTACTACAAAGCTGTGATCACCAAGACAGCATGGTACTGGCACAAAAACAGACACATAGACCAGTGGAACAGAGTAGAGAGCCCAGATATGGACCC
>CM053611.1:2766415-2779108 GCA_028646535.1 Procyon lotor
GGGAGACTATTCTCCAGGAGTCCCTGGCATTTCTGCACGTTTTCTGAGCAGAGGCACCAGTTATGTTTGTTCCAAATTGTCTTTTCCAGGATATTTGGATAGTGAACAGCTCTGGAAAAGGGCGGTGGGTTCTCCCTCCAGAGCAAAGGGGAAGCTGGCTTAACATCTAGAATAATAAAGAGAACACGCCCATCCAGGGACAACGACCATTTGGGCTTAGTCCTCAGAACAGTCCGGTTCCCCACACGAAGAGCTCCTCTCGTGTGTGGGGTGTTGCCAGGCACCCGTATGACCATCTCCGTATGACCGCATGGGACGGGACAGGGCCAGGGAATGGTGCAAACACTGACTCTCTGGCCCTGCTATTCTGTGAGCAGTCATCACCCTCTGTCTCTGAGCCGAGCGTCTCCTGTGCTCTGCTGGCGTCCGTGCAATGGCAACAAACCACGGAATCCACATTCTTCACCATTCTTGGCGTGTTTAGGTTCGTCTATGGCTGCCTACGATTATGTGAACGTGGAGACGAATGTGAAAGAACGATCAGGAGATTAACAAACTTGGGAGGATCAGGAGAAGAAAGGGGGAGGGAGGACCAAGCAGGGAATAACAAGAATACAATGTCGCAGCCCGACAGAGATGGTCATGACCGCGACATGGGTCACACTAGGGCTAGAATGGAACTCAGACACTGCCCAGGGGCAGAGAGGCCCCGGAGGGACGTTAGCCCCAAAGGAACTTCTGCCAAATCCACATCCCGGAGCCCAGAGGCGTGTTCCCACATTCTGATACATCTCTGCAGACACAGGGGTAAGGAAGAACGGGAGACAGGTTCAAATAAGCTCTTCAACTTCCTGCACACACGCCCAAATTCCAATCTGATAGCCTCCCCCACACACCGAGAGCCTTGCTCAATTCCATTCCATGAAGCTGTAAACTACCAATGCGAATTCTTTGCTTGCTTCAGTTGTTTACTTCACTACACAGCCTTTATTTCTTATCGAAGAATGCCATAAAAAGTACAGGTTAGTTTAAGCTTTTTATTTTTTTTCTGAAAGGCTCTGAAGCTCCATCCTTTGTCCTCAGAGCCCTACGGAAATAATAAGGTCTCTTTCCAGAAAGAAAAGTCCACTTCAAGGAAGCCTTATAAAAGCTACGCTGTTTAACGTCGGCATTCTTCTGCAACAACGCACGCATGAAAGTAAGCTTTGCAGGGGCTGTGAGCAAAGCGAGGGCCTGGTTCAAAACACAGAGAGTGGTGAGGGAGCAGACACGGAAGCCGCCCCGGGAACACACATACCAGCCTTTGCAGCAGTCGGGCTTGCCGGGGCACCCTGCGTCCAACCTACAAGGAGAAAAGAATCATGAAATAGGATTATGAGGTCATCCTGAAATGCATTCAACTTCGCAGCATTTGCCCTTGATTCAAACTGAGGGGGTTAAAATCAATTCAAAAATTCATGGAAGAGACAGTCCATCCTGAAAAGTAGATTGGACCTTCGATGAAGTAGCCGCGGGCCCAGAGCTAGAACCCACCGCCCTCCGCCCTGGTTGACTGCTTTCCACCATGACGGCACTACCTCGTCACCTGCGTGCTCTTCCATCTGTCAGAGGAATACAAAATGACAAGAGCAAAGAATTCATCATAATATCTGTACTCCATTTTATTCTATTTCTGGCTTGAAGCTCTTTGCTATTGTGTCTCTCACAGTGAGTAAATGTATTCAGTTCTACTCTGAGGGGCTCAATTATTCAACTCAAAGCTTTTGGAAACTCTGCGAGCAAAACTGAACTTACCTTGAATTTGCTCACTGTGTTATTTCTGGTTATTTAACTATATTTTCCCACATGGGGAGGAGGGTTATGGGAAGGTGATAAAAATCCTTATTTTAAAAAACTTCTATTAACTGATCAGCCACTCTGGACTAATTTAAAAGTCCTAGCTTATTGTTGAACATTATTCATAGAAAATCACTGTTCAGGTGCACCTGGGTGGCTCAGTCGTTAAGTGTCTGCCTTCGGCCCACGTCATGATCCCAGGGTCCTGGGATCGAGCCCCGCATCAGGCTCCCTGCTCGTTGGAGAGCCTGCTTCTCCTGCTACCATTCCCTCTGCTTGTGTTCCCTCTCTCACTGTGTTTCTCTCTGTCAAATAAATAAAATCTTAAAAAAAAAAAAAAAGAAAATCACTGTTCAAATACTGATGAGTAATAAAGCATCTTTTCTGGAGGGCAATTTGATAATGTTGATCAAAAACTTGAAAAATATGCCTGGACTTTATGCAGATCTTTTTTAACAGCTCAGGGATGTATAACTTACAAACAATATAGTTCGTTCACTTAAAGTGCACAAGTCAGTGTTTATTAGTGTATTCAGAGTTGTGTACCTATCACCACCATCAATTTAGAACATTTTTATTATATCAAAATGAAACGCTGCACCCCTTACCTGTCACCTCTCAACCACTAATCTACTTTGTCCCTGCGGATATGCCCATTCTGGACATTTCAAGACTGGAATCACATATAGTCTTTTATGACTGGCTTTTTTCACTGAACATAATCTTTTCACTGAACATAATCTTTTCAAGTTCATCCCTGATGTAGCATTTATCGGTAGGTCATTCCTTTTTGTGTCTAAATAATACTTCATTGTACGGATATAATACATTTTGTTTATCCATTCACCAGGTGATATTCAGTTTTTTTCCAGTTTTTGGCTATTATGAATAATGTGAAACTTATATGAACATGCACATACAAGTCTCTGTGTTGGACATAGATATCCAGGAGTAGAATGCCCTGGTCGTATGGTAAATTTAAGTTTCACTTATTAAGAAATTGCCAAACTGTTTTCCAAAGGGGTTGCAACATTTTTCCATTCCCATCAGTATGCATGCCTTTTAATTTAGAAATTCTACCTATAGAAAAGTACTGGAAGAGGGAAAAAATAAGAAAATTCTCTGCAACTTTTAAAACAATTGTTGATTATTAGAAATAGCCTAAAATATCTTTAAAAAGGGGTTTGGTTCAGTATATTATTCAGTACAATCAGTATACCATGATCCATGGATTAATTACATGGCTATAGAAAGAAAAAATGACGTGTGGGGTGCCTGGGTGGCGCAGTTAGTTAAGTGTAAGGCTCTTGATTTTGGCTCAGGTCATTATCTCATGGTTGTGGGATCGAGTCCCGCACCAGGCTCCCCACTCAGTCGGGAGTCTGCTTGGGATTCTCTCTCTCTCTCCCTCTGCCTCTCCCCCGCTCATGCTCTCTCTCAAATAAATCAATCTTTAAAAAGAAAAGAAGAGAAAAGAATGGTGTGTACCTATACTTATTGGCATCAACAAATGTTCACTTTACTGGACTTCCGTGCCGTTCACCAAACGTTTCTCTAGCTGTCTGCCGGAAGTATTGCGTCATCTGGGAAGGCAGAGGGCCGCCCGGCTAGCTCCAGCCAGTACGTCAGGAATGTAACATTCCTCACTTCTGGGTCAAGTGATTTAATTACAGATGTACGATCCTACAGAACTGTTTTTGCCTTCTCACACAGTTATTGGCAACGCTTGAAATGGTAGTTGCTCACGGAGCCCAATTTCACAAGTAACAGCCGTGAACCCAAGATGGACAGGTTATGTAAGCAAGAAGTAAATGTGTGGTATTTAAGAAACTGAGATTTTTAAGACATTACCACAGAACCTAGCCTATCCTGATTAATATACCCAGGACACAGTTTAAGTGACTAAATCTGGTAATGAAACCTTACAGTTAATGTGATCTAATTTTTGCAAGTGTAAGTGTTTGTATATGTAGAATGTGGACTACCGTGCTAATGGCTGCTACCTTTGGATGACTGAATTCTTTTCCTTTACACTTTCCTGCATTATCTCAGTTTTTCACTAATTAACACGTTTCACTTCTGTAACATAAAAGAAAAACAATAAAGATATCTCCAATTGATAAACTAAAGTCATGACAGTAACTGTTTTAATCTCTATCCTCCCTTGATCTCTCCTGGGGGGGGATAAATAAATACACACACACACTATTGTATATATATATATATACCATTATAAATTGTCATTATAAGCCATTACAGAGCCTCCTATTCTGTAGAACATGGAACAGGAGAAATAGTAGGATTAGTAGGAATAGGAGAAATTCCTATTAGTAGGAATAGGAGAAATAGTACAGGATTTGTTTGGCACCTGCCACCCTGAGTCCAAATGAGAACCAAACAATTAGTAGGACGATACTGGTTTCTCTCTCTCAAATGGGGAGTTCTGTCTGATCTCCTGTCCACAGAAGGCCAGAATAAGCATTCTGGGTGAGGGCTTTGCCAGCTCTGAAGGTTCATGTCAGGCCTTTCCCTTCCTCAAATTGTGGAATAGGCTGGGGACCGCTTAACAGAGCTGTGGTCAGAAAGAAAGCCCAACTTCTCTCAGGTATTATGATCCGTGATTGATCTCAAGTATTTTCTTTGAAGTTTCCTCCTCTGTAAAATAGCTTTTCCAAGAAAGTAAACAAGCTTTCAGGAGAACAAGAGAAGTTGGCTTTTCATTTTTGAGATGACTATCCCAAGTCTCAGGGGATCGCTATGGCAACGCTTCAGTCCAAGTTTAAAAGAGATTGAACCGGAATCAAAACTTCCCGGTACAGACAGACTCCTGGTGCCAGTTAGGGTTGGGACTGCAAATGACACCAAGGTCGTCTTCTTTGGTTTGGGTGAGGAATTCCTGATCCCTTTTATTGTTCGAGTATTTCCCAAAGCCTGGGGTTTCAGCACAGATATGGAACTGACTCCAGCCCACTGGCAAGGGCGCCATAGTAGTAATCTCAAGAGCTTGGGGCTCCAAATCATAGACTTCAGAAAGGATTCAAATAAGATTCTTGGCTCCTACTGAGCTGAGCTTATTTCTTGAGCATCGGAACAGAAGATATCCAGGCCACAATTTTAATTGAGAAACATAAGCCACGATCTGTGCCATCAAGGACCAGACTATATAACTTGAAAGAAATGTACTCATGAAAACTTAATAGAGAGGATAGTTATTGTAAGTTACAAAGGAAATGGAAAAAAGTAGAGCTTGCTACGGCCCTGAGTAACCACGAGAGGCTCTATGCTGGAGGTATGGTTGAACCAATCATGCAGGCATCACCTGAGTGGGATGAAAGGGCAGGAGAAACTGATGAAGCATCAGGTTCGATACAGGAACTATGCTAAGAAATAGCTTCAGAGATCCACCACTGCCTCTCCAGCTCGTATGGACCGGGCAGCACTCACTACCAGGAGGTAGAGGGTCGGCAAAGATTTCCTTTGCGCAAAAATGTAGCAATAACACCGTCGGGGCTGTGGAGTCTAGAATCCCTCATCTACATTATCAGTTAGCCCAGCTATAGGTAAAAGATGGCAGGCACCACTTAAATATTCATAACTTGAGTAACAGGGACTCTATTTCCCACCCCCCAGATTTATCAGTGTTGGATCACGATTAGAAGAGAAGGGAAATACTCTTAGAACATTCCCAAAAGTCCATAAATGGGAAAGAGCATGGGAAGAAAGGAAAACAGCGAAATCTAATTCCAACCTGGGTGAAAGATACTCAGAATATGCAGGACGCAGACATTCCCTCTTGGCATGGATGCCGTAATGACCCAGGCTGACTGGACATAGATGTGTGGGTCCCAAGGGACGCTGCATTTGGGCCAGCCTCAGCCACACCCCCATCAAGGGATGGAAGTGATGAGTTCCTACAGGGCACAGTACTGGGAACCTACCTACCAGTTGGCCCCTGTCCCCTGTACCCTGAGGGTGTTCTCATCTTGAAACCAAGAGCCAGGCACTTGGGCCTCAAAGATCTGCTAGAGGGCCTAACACAAAACCTAGGGCCACTGCAGACGCTGCCTGTCACCAGGGCTGAGAACAATTCATCTGGGAAGATTCAATGAAATAAGAGATGGCTGGTTTGGGAGTGAGTAAATCTCTGGACTCTGTCCCACAAAATCCTCCTTCCCATTCATTTGACGACTCCTTTTTAATGATCACACCCAGGCGCATAAAGGAGACAGTTCTGAGTGGTTTGAGGCTCACAAAATCTTTTAGTGACTTTACTTTTTAAAGAGTTAAGAACAACAAAAACAAAAAAATTGTCTTGATTCCTGATTTGTGTTTCCCAATGCGGAGGTTTGGTTCTGAGTGGCGGATCATAAAAAAACTAAAATTCCAGAAATGTTCAGTTCAAGTTATCAGAAACGTATCACAAGCATGTATGGAGCTACCCATATGCCAAGAGCCACAAAGAAATATCACACTGAAACAAATTCTATTACGTCATAAATACGAAAGTGGCTTGGTCTTTTGAGGAGTCCGTAAATCCCAGCCTTGGCGTTCAGCACACCTGGGTTCTAATCCAGGCTCTGCACATGTCACTCGGGTGTCACTTTCCCTAGAGGGACTTCCCTGGTTCTCCTGGAAAGTAAGCACACTGAGACTTTCCTTGTGGGGCTAGTCAGAGATTTAAGCAGGCTGTCCATTAACAACAACAACAAAAAGCTAATATTACTGTAGTGCTTACGGAATGCATACTTAATTATGCATTATTATAATTTGTATAAGTATTATAAATTAACACTTCGTATGAATTAACCCACTTAATCTTCACAGCAACCGTAAGAGCGGAAGTGAGTTTATTATTTTATTATTATTTAGAAGCTAATAAAATGTAAGTATCAGGATCCCTCCCTTGTACCGTCCCTCAACAGTGGCTGATGTCTGTGCTGTCCGTCAGCCGGTAAACAAGTGGCACGTGGTGTGATCTCTTTATCATCAAATACACGGTCACTTTAGCACCCAAATTTTGTAGTCATAATTGGATATTCTTTTTCTTCAAGAGGGCCCTACCAATTACGTAAACTTGACTTGCCTCTAAAAACCTAGACCCGCCCCTGCCAATGAGAGCAATAATTCTGTCTTGCAGACAATGAAACTGAGACCCAGAGAGGTTAAGTTACTTGCCCAAGTACACACAGTCAGCGCTGAGATGCAAATGTGAACCTGGGCAGTCTGGCCCCACCTGGAGTGCTCTTCACCATATCTTCCATTGCTTATTATTTTTACACAGAGCCGGCAGCAAATTCTCCGGGACATTGGGAACTCTCAGTCATTAGTGGCTATCGCTAGTCTGTAAATTAAAACTGCTGTTGTAGTAACAGGAATACAGCCCTATCCCAATTTAAGGAAATAATATCAACCTGAAATTTAGGAAAGAGATAATTCTGCGACAGGCTGATTTTATACAAGAGACTCCCTTTTTAATACTAATTTCCTGGAAGATTCTTTTAAAGCAGTATTATTCTAAGTGTGGTCACTGGGTCATCTATATCAGAATCACCCGGGCACCCCCCTGCAAACCTAGTGGATCTAAACTGATGGGAGTGTTTTTGTTTTTTTTTAAGATTTTATTTATTCATTTAACAGAGAGACAGAGAAAGCACAAGCAGGGGGAGCAGCAGGCAGAGGGACAGGGAGAAGGCGGCTCCCCACTGAGCAGGGAGCCTGATGTGGGGCTCGATCCCAGGATGCTGGGATCATGACCGGAGCCCAAGGCAGATGCTCACCTTACTGAGCCACCCAGGGTATTTGATGAGCTCCTGAGTGTCCTTTTGCATACCAAAGTTTGAAGACCACTGCTGAGAGCAGTCCCTTGCTATAGGTAATATTGTTTACAAATGGGGTGGAGGGCCAGAGGGGAGAAAGGAACTTGAATTTAAGGTGTTGTGAGTAATACTGCCAATTGAAGGTAAGCAACAAATAACAATTGCAATGCAAGCTAATAGGCATGTTCACGGGGCATTAAAATTTACATAAAATTGACCTACTCATTTACATTTATAAATTAAGTTTACATATAATTTTGAAGACCATAATTATGGAGAGTAAGCACTAACTCTATTGCCAGGTACTGTTGGAAGTTTCAATCTTCAAGATCCTTTTGTTAAGTAATTTCACCATCCCCATTCTAGAGATGTGTGAACAGAGACTCAGACAATAAGTAAGTCTCCAGGGAATGTAGGGCCAGGGGTTTGGACCCAAGGGGGTCTGGTTCTGGAGTCTGTGTTCTTAAATCCTATATCATTTACACACACACACACACACACACACACACACACAGTTGCTCTTTGTATTTTTAATAGAGAAATAGAGATAAAAAGGTAAAATTTGCAAACTTTCATAGAACTTCATATCTTGGGAATTTTTGTCTGAGTCATTTTCAAGATGCATAAATAGCGCTATGTTGAAGGCAGCATGAAATCCCTAAAATGGGCTAAAGCCATGTTATTCTATGCAGGAAAAGTTTAGTGTGAGGCTTACTTGCACTGGCAGATGTTGGAGCTTTAATCCCTCCTCCTAGCTCATAAACAGAATCCTTGTTTCGGTTCCTCCCACACTTTCCTCCCTCCGCCCCCCCCAAAACTTTCAAGCTCTTTACCCCAAATTCCTTCCCTCTGTGCTTCCGCAGCCCAAGCCTGACAGCAAGAGCTAACAGTAAGTGCTGACACTGTACCGAACACTCTAAGAGCGTTAACTCTTCGATCCTCAATACCCTATTATTTCCCCCAGTTTCTGGACCCAAAGCAGGCCCTTTCCCCCTCCACCTCTCAGCCTCCTGGAAACTGTCCTGGTTATTCCTCCTGAGACCCTACGAGAGAAGGACCCTTCTTTCTTCGTGTGGAAAGCACATCCCTGCACAGAGTTAAGAAGAGAGTCAACCGCCTTCCAGATGTGCTCTTCGAAGCAAGCTGCTGGGAATAGGGGAGAAGTACGCCTACTTATCTCTTGTTTCCAGCATATGGAACGTGCTTGAGGCTAAACATTTTAAAATTATTGAAATGATACCTGCGGAAACAGCACCAGGAGATGCCTACTTTAACTGGGACACAGCGGTCTTTACCCCGCCATTAGGTCTTTACATTGGAATTTTTTGTCAATTCGTTTCATATTTTTCCAAGAGCTTTTCTGTTCCTTAGACGTGGCAATGAGATTTCATACTTGCAGGTTTATCCACCTGGGAGGCTGAGCCCTTCAAAACACAAACTCTGGCAGATGCGCAGACTATTAACTCAGGTAAGTGGGCCCTGGGTGTTTGGTCCTCCCCGGCCATCAGGCCACCTCTGAACCGCTAACCACTGATAAGAACCTGATGGGAAAGTCCAGTTCTCCTGGTTTTCAGATGGAGAAAGTGGAGGAGAGTTTGCAACTTCTAGATTGTGCTTTTTCTCTGAACAGCTAGGAACGACGGTAACAACACACCACCCCAAACGTGCATCCGAAAGGAGAAACTCTGAAATTAGCTTGGGGCTCTCCCTCAAAACTGGACACCGTGAACGACAGGAGCCAAGATAGGTTCCACGGGGCTTTCAAGTCCCAGACGTGATTCTGCAGGAAAGCTCACCATGCAAACTCTCGCCGACACTGCCCAACCGATGGGGAAGCTTGCGGGCAGAAGGTTGGGGAGCGGAGAGAAGGGGGGACGAGGTGCCAGGAGGTGGGGGTGATCCCTCCCTTCCTTGCGTCCAGGAGCCATTCAAGGGGGTCTGTCCCACTGCCACGCGCCCGAAGAAGGCGGCGGGCAGGGGAGGCAGTCTGAGGCCGGGTCCTCCCGCGTCTACTTACTTGGTCCGAGGTGTCATCCCGTGTCCACGCGTCCTCCAGAGACCCCGCGCAGAGCGGCAGCCCCAAGCACAGCCCCAGCAGCAGGAGCATGGCGGGGCCGAGAGCGCGGCGGTGGCACTGGGACGCGGCGGGACGCGCGCAGGGGACCGCTCCGGGGCTCCGCGGCTGCAGACGTGCCCCGCCCCGCCGCCCTCCGGGCCCCGCCCCCCGGCCCGCGCGCCCCGCCCCCGGCCCGCCCCGCGGCGACCCGGGTCTCAGTCGGGTCCCTACTGCCCCGCGGAGAGCCTTGCTCGCAGGGGTCCCCTCCGCGGCCCGCCCTTCAGCTCCGCCCTCCTCGCCCCATTTCCCTCAGTCGCCTTCTGCCGCCACCTTCAGGGCTTGGGGCACCTGCTACCCGACCCCCCAAACCTTTCTCTCCTGCAAGGTGTGAAATGCTTCTTCCCCGACTGGCTTAACTTCCTGTGGCAGGAGGATGGGGGAGTAGCCGGCCTGCCCCTCAGTACACAGCCCACCTCCCTCACCTGCTCTATATACCGCCCCCCCACCTGCTGGGTATCCCACCACATTCCCCTCACTTGCTAGAAATACCGCCCCTTGCCTGCTGTGTATACCAATACCCCCACCTGCTCTACATACACCCCGGACGCGCTCCATATACCGCCTGCCCTCACCTGCTGTATATACTACCACCACCGGTCCCCACCTGCTGGCATACAGCCAACACGAGAGCCGCCTACTTCTGTCCAGAGAGCAGCACATGCCTCCTGGCACCCTGCCTTGATGCTTAGAGGCCAAATCAACGGATGCTAATTACCAGTCGAATGCAGAAAGTACCAGCAATGTTGTCCCCTTTTATGCAGTTCTGGCCTAAGGGGGCAGAAAAGGAGAGGCTAGAACAGCACCTGGGGCAGTATTTCTACGGCTTTGGTAATTAATCATCGAAATGAATGTCACTGTGTACATTAATTACATACTATTGGTGACACTTCTGTTCAGCCATAAGAATTATTACCTGCCAACCATCCACACGCGGGCATTTACAACTTGCATCGTCTTTTTATCTGCTGGACACACAGGGTCGCTAGAGCCGCTTGTTTATTCCAAGTTTTAAAAGTCAATCGCTTCGAAGACATTTTCTGTCTCTATAAAAACTTCATCTAAATCCATGAGCTGAATGAGAGTGAGAGACTGGCAACGACCCCGATGGCCAAGAACAGGGAAATGGCTAACTCAAACAACGGCACATCCCTCCTCTGGGATATTATGCAGCCACTGGATAAGAATCACAAGGTCTGCGGAAACATGAAAAATGTTTACAGTGTAATCTAGAGCAAAAAAATCAGATGACATAACCGTACCAACAGTATGATTACAATCAGGCAAAAATACAGATGCACGGACATAAGAACGAGGGAAAGAAACCATGAAAAACGAAAAGAATGGGTGGTTAGCTTATGGTGATAGCTCTTCTTACAATATTTTATTTACTCTTACTGAAATGCTGTTTGTTCCACAAAGACATTAGGAGAGGAGGGAGAAACGGGTTGCCATGGTAAAAGAAAGGAAAGAAAATCCTTGCCTTGAGCAGTTCATCATTTCCACGCCGAACCACTAAGTGACATACACTCAACCAACACGATCAACAGTAGCTGGTCCAGCGAGGTTTTACAACCAGACCCCTGGTAAGGGAGAGCTCTGAGGAAGGTCAAAGGATTTTTATTTTTAGTTCTTCGATGTAAACCAAGCACGAGGTTGCCAGCGCACCCCGTACCCGGGCTGGCTCAGAAACGTGGCAGCACAGGAATCATGTGCACACCCTCCCCTCTCACTAAGGAGGATGGTCCTCAGTCTTCTGGAATCAAAGCTTGCCACTGCTCCCCACGCCCCTGAAGGAAATACCTACTTGTGAACTGAGAGCTGAATTGGAACAAAGCTGGGTTTTTTGAAAGGGGACAATAGCGACTATGATCTCAATCCTCCAACAGAACTGGGAGCGCGTCTTTGTCTTCCCCTTCCTACTGTTCCCCTCCCAGTCCCCTCCCGTTTTGGCCTTCTATCTGCTCTTTTCCCAAATCTGTCCCAACTGGTTTCTGCAGGGGTCCAATGTCAAGAAACGGTTTTCCTTTCTTAATCTTGTAGGACTCTCCAATTCCACTGTACACCTTGGGGCTGGGGCTTACTATGTTCATTTTGAGGACAGCTTTACCAATTGGATCAGAAATTCCTTGAGGAAAAGCATCCCCCACAAGTTCTACTGCTGTGCTAAATAATATGGTTAGCACCTAATGAATGTGTGATGAAGGGAATTAGGAGACACGAGGCCTGGGCGCGGGAGCTTGCGCTGGCTGTGCGGTCGTCTCACCTTGGCCGCTATCCAGCTACAGGACTTAGGAGAGGTCCCGAAATCCCCAGTATTTGCAAACGATAATAGCCTAGGTTTCTCTGTGACTTCTGAGCATCTGGAGGACTGAATAAGGATGGTCTTTAAAAGCGAGCTGGTTTTCCAGTTTGAGACTCCCGACCTCTTAGAACCTCAGAGCTCCGAGCTCAAACCTCAAAAGACCCTAAAGGACATCTAGCACACTCTGGGTTTTTCCATCAAGACCCCTCACAGCGCCTGCCCGGGACCTCACTCTGTTAGAGACCAGGCTCTGGTAAGGGCCCAGGTGTTCACTGGGGGGGCTTCACTAGAATCACTAGATTCACTAAATTCACTAGAATCTAGTGGGGGCTTCGGCAGCGAGGGCTTCAGCGAGCAGGACGGAGAAGAGCTGCCTCGCCCAGGTCAGAGGGGGCCTCTGTGCCACTTGGGCTGGAGAACGGCTCCCTGAGTAACTGAAAGGTGGGGTCAAGGGTCCCAAAATTTTTAGCATCAGACTCATTAGAGTTAGGGGCTTTATCCTGCTCTTCCACCTGAGACCGCCCCCCGATGGCTAAGCTAGCCAGGGCGGAGACGGAAGAGGACAAGGTGTGTTCTTGTCCATTTCTTCTCTTTTCCTTTGCCTTGAATCTGTACCCTGAAGC